>JBBJLS010000082.1:9540101-9542464 GCA_037577275.1 Bryconaethiops microstoma
GGGGCTATAAAAGGAAGCCGGGTTAATCTTTCTGGCAACCTTTTTTCCACCCACAGGAGTGTGCCTCAAATTACCCTTCACTTCCTCCAGGCTGGGGAACGAGATGGCATACCAGCATGACAAGGCAGTCCAGTACGCACACATCCCACACACACACACACACACACACAAGGTGTTGCTGACATTCTGCATCTATTGCGTTTTGCAGAAAATAATAAAGTGACCTTTGATTGTTGGCGACAGCTGTGTTTGCCACAGTGAGAAAGGAAAGACACCGCTCATGTTCTTCCAAATTGCTAAAACACTGTTTTTCCTAGTTTTGTTCAAATAATTGCAGCCACTATGGGTAGCCAACCCCCTCAAACCCCCCGACTCACCGAATTATAACCAGCAGCTATAATCGCTAGGAGAGTTTACTTACTAAATTAATACGTCAAATGCGACGTTTGAGGGTTGCGGTTAATCAGGCAAGCACAGTCGGCGAAATTGCGAGGATTTGGAGAGATTAGGCCAGCCTGTGTGAACTGCTGGACTGAACCCAGTCAACTCGGCTTGGGGCCCAGCATCGGCAAAAGCCTCTCCGCTTCTGCAACCTCCATTACACACGGCCATTTCCTCCCATACAAACAGCTCCATTATATGCATTTTTCTCACATAATGCCACGCTGTAGCTGCCTCTTTTCACCCATGGAATGGCGTAGCATACTAGCTCCGTAAAGAGACTGAGGAACTGTGGAGAAGCCCGAATCTCATCTGTGCCAGCGGGCTGCATTCATTCTTTTCTGCCATTTTGGAGTCTTAACCCCTGCAAACTGCGATACAGCCATGTTGTTTTTATGGAAAGTCATACATACATAACTAACAGCCTCTTCCAGTAGCTGTCACTTTTTTACAATAGAATCCAATACAATGGCCGTTGCTTCCATGGGGGGGAAAAATATGCAACAGCAACAGATCTGGAGCGTATGCATTCGAGCTTCAACTCCTTTGGCGCATGATTCAGAGCCCCACGTGCTGCTTATAGCCTCCACTTCTCATACTAGCACTCCTACGCAAGCCAGTGGCCTCTGCCTCCGCAAAGCCCACTTGATCTGATCTCGGACCTACGTGCTTGAAGTAGCTCCGAGTGGGATGGCTGATCAGAGATCAGCTTCTCTGCTGTTTAATATTACACTGAGTCACTGGGTGCTAACAATGCACAAGTGATCCGGATTCAGCATCCAGAGATGCTTGCCGAACACTGAACTATATATATGAAGTGTCACAGCATCACCATACATATGAATGTATGCATCAAGCTTTACAGAGTATTTCACAAAAGGAGATTCCTCAGTTAATCGGATGTTGTAAGCCAAAACATAAGTCTTTGTAGTAGGACAAGTAAGGGATTTTACGATGGCACAGTTGTCACTCTAGACTTAAGGTGTTTGTTGTTGTGACTTCCGAGTGTTGTTGAAGCGTTTGCCCTATCGTCATGAGACTTAAACTTCGTTCTCAAGGTGATGCCACAGCCCTCCATCGCCGGAAGTCCAACAGCGCATGATTTGCTTGGTTTACTGTTAACACTTGATGAAAAACTATATATGACCACCACACAACCTTCATAGACCCCTGTCTGCTTTCATGTGACGGGAAATGGATTCGCGTAATGGTGGGTAGTCCTGTCTTTTAGCTTGGTGCTCCAATATGGGACCAAGCTACAATATAGAGGGTAGAGTCAAATAATGTTTAACTGTTAGCTAATGCCTAATCTTTGCCTGACTGACCACATGTGATTTTTGTACAACATAGTGTTCGCAAAAGAAAATAAAGATGGCCAGGGGGCAAAATAGTTAGTCAGCCACTAATTCAGCCTCTTTAAGCATCTCCTTTAATAGTTCCATTAGTGCCCTTTTTCATAACCTCATGTCAATAGCGCGTCAAGACCTTAAATATAATGAAATACAACACCTTACATGTTTGTTTAAGTCAAAATTGCACTGCCGTTGCTGAAAATAATCAGGCAAGCAAGGAAATGTACCCATTAGGGAAGAGCTTTGCTAAGAGTATGAGGGACACGCATGTCCAACTCACGTATGTCCAGCATCGATCAGTGCAGTCGGCAGGGGAAGTTTTATGTGGCTCAGTAAAACGTGGACACTGGTGGTTGTAGATATTTAGGTTTATGGCACAGAGCTAATGGCCCGCTGTATGTTCAGCTTTTACAACCCTCGTTAATGGACTCTGTCTAGTAAAGCATTGAGTAATCATACTGGAAAATTTTCAGCAACAAATAGGCTACATGCGGACGGGGGGGGGGGGGGGGGGGGGGGGGGGGGGGGGGGGGGGGGGGGGGGGGGGGGGGGGGGGGGGGGGGGGGGGGG
>JBBJLS010000082.1:9549356-9559714 GCA_037577275.1 Bryconaethiops microstoma
ACACACACACACACACACACACACACACACACACACACACACACACACACACACACACACACACACACACCACCCCATCTACAAACGGGGACGGCTGGACGAAGTGTGGCCTTTAATTGACTGGCTGGCAGATCGGGTACAGTACAGAGCAGACGGACAGGACATTTGTCACATGAAGGATTATTTCATGAGCAAACACAAAGCAAGCAGAGAGAAAAGAAATAGAGCAAGTGAGAGTGAGAGAGAGAGAGAGAGAGAGAGAGAGAGAGAGAGAGAGAGAGACAGACAGAGAGAGTGAGAAACAAATGCAGTCGCAGTAATTTATTCACTAATTCCCTCCTTATGAAGAGAGGCCTTTCACAGTCAAAGAGCCTTCATGCTTGCACCTGGCCTTGCCGATTAAGCTTCAACACACACACACACACACACACACATACACACACACACTTTCAGACCAAACCTCACACACTGCAGTCACATGCTTGCATTCTCTCTAACCATTACATCTGTGCTTGTGTGTGATGCCCATTACAATAAGCTTGGAGTAATTAAAATGGCCTTTATGCATTGTGGCAGTTAATTAAGGATGCAGCTTTTATAAGTGATTCTGTCAGGGATGGAACCTCAGTCCTATCTAAGCTCTAGTTTATCAACAGTGTCACCATCTCTCGTAGTGCATCATTCGTCAAGACCTTGCACAGCCATGCTGAGGCCTATTTGTGCTCCAGAAACTTTCATAACACTGGAGTGATTTATGATTCATCTTCTAAACAAATGAAAGTTTGCAGCCGCTTTGCTTCAGTGCTCAGAGAGAGAGAGAGAGAGAGAGAGAGAGAGAGAGAGAGAGAGAGAGAGAGAAAGAGAAAGAGAGAGAAAGAGAAAGAGAGAAAGAGAGAGTGAGTGATGATCTAACTAAACTTTAGACTTTGGGTACAATTTGTCCTATTAAGCTAATATGGCACCAGGTACTTCTTCTCCAACAATCATCTTTCACTACTGGGATTGTGCATCTTCTGCTGTTCTGCTGTAAGGTAATGGAGGAAAGAGTGGGCAGTCCTTAATGCTTTGCACTGCATTTACAAAATGATGGTGTGGCAAAATGGTATTTCACAATACACAACACAAAACGAAGGCATTTCATTTTTCTGAGGATTCACGAACAAGTTTAAATGGGAAAAAAAGCACCAGCAAGACAGAATTTTAAAATTTTCCTATAACAGGTGTACTTCTGTCTTTATGATTGTTGATCAGAAATGCTGACAACACCCATGATACACTCAGAAAAACATGAAATTAAAACAAGACAAAACAAAAGAAACAATAACATATGGTAATGCATTCCACCAAATACATGACAGATTGACTTCCATGTGACTCCCTGTATGATATATGTAATGTTTAGACAACAAGATATACAACAAGAAATAAAGAAGGACCTGCTGATCTGCAACAGCAACAGTAATCCAACACACAGGTCCAAATCCAGAATATTAAGGATAAATAGCTTTCTAATTATAATCATAGTTTTTCCCATTTTGTTGCTGATTAATTAAAAAATTTCAATAATTCTGAAAATATCTGCTGACCTTTACACTGCATGAGAAGTTTATGAAGACTGGATCCATAGAAAAGAAGGTACACTTTACATTAACCGACACTGTAAGAAAATTAAGAATGTCTGTTTCTTCTCCTCAGTATCTAATTTATCTCATAGTGCAATGGCCGGAGTGCATCAAGAACTCAGGCTTTGAACTGTAATCTTTTACCCAACTCATCTGCTGAAAAGAACAGTTTTCAACAATTTTCTTGGCTGCCTCAGACTATTGCACAGTAATACAGATCTCACTATTGCAAGAAAACTCCAGTACTTTACAGAAAATACACATTAACTAGTAAACTAGCTAACTGGGTTTAATTAGTATGTTAGTGTAAGTGAGTTTGGACAATTTCTATTTGTTGATTTTTCACACAATGTAAAGGGCAGCTGCTGTTTTAAAATTGTTTCATTGTGGGTTAATATATAATCAGCAACAAGACAGCAACAAGACTAATATAGTCCCATTGGGACTGTATTAGTATGCAGAAAGAAATCATTTTGGTTTCAGCTGCAATCACTCATTCATTTCTGTTCAACCAGCCCAACCAGTCAATCAGTCAGGACATTACCAATTACTACTTACAGGGGGAGCAATGGCCAAGCACACATTCAGATAACAGCTACAGGCATTTGAGACAATACCACAATACCCGCGCACTGTACAAACACATACAAACACCACCACCATTCCTTTGACATGCTCAGACAAAAGGGTAGACAAAACAAAAACGGAAAGGGAAGGGGACTGTCAAAGGTAGGAATAAAAATTAAAAGTAAAAAATTTTTTTAAAAGTGTCCCATGACTTCGCTGCCGTTTTGTTTTCCTGTTTTCGCTCAGTACAACTGTTAACTCTTTTGAAATGGTGTTTAGGCACAAAAATACTCGGACCTACTGCCAAAGACAGAGGGTTTCGTTTCTATATGTAAGACAAATAAGAATATGTATGGGCAGCTGAGCCCCTCAGCTTATTGATTGTCCAGCCTGATGGGCGGTACTCTTCCCGTTATACACTGACATGTGACTCCTGTGTTAACAGTGTGTAGACTGTGATCATACTCGCTCCTTCAGCTAATGAGTATGAGTCAGCTAGCCTCACAAGGTTATGACATCCTCCGTCAGGGCAAAAGCTCCATCTAATGCTGCCATTAGGCCACTTTCAGGAAACCTATTAACTCAGACAGACACATGGATCTCTTGTCGCCACAGAAACGGGGCTTGGTTTAGACTGGTCAAATCAGAAGTGGCTGTTACAGGTGGAGCTCTTTTTATATGAGAAAAGTGTCCTTGAGTGACAGTCACCTTATTGTGAGTTCTGAACAGAAACAGACAAAATATGAAGGAAAAATACACCCAAAATTTCTATTACAAGTATAATCAGCCATGATTGAACCTTTTTTCTTTAGTTTTGCACTAGAGCTACAATACTAAGGCAGCTAACAAGTAACGGGAGCTTATAGAAACTAGGTTAACATTATGCAAACTGCATGCTTATCACACTCATTAAGTATTCTCATATTGACTAGCAGTTTCTGGTACAACTGTTCATAATTCAGATTCAACAAGAGTTTGGAATGATACCAATAAAAAACATGTTACAACTCCAAACTGCTAATAGGAAGTTATTAGTCTAACATTTGTCTCATAAGCAACGACATCTGATGCCTTGGCCAGGGAGTGGGCCTAGCGCCTACAATAACAATCTAATTCTGTGTTTGTCCAATTGGGACTTCAAAAGGAAGAGCATGCGACCAGTTGGGCAATCAGAAGTCTAGAGTGAGTGACCTTCACTTGAATTACGTAAGTTTGGCACTCTGCAAATTCTTGGCAGGAACCAGGAAAGGGTGGAGGAGGGGAAGAATCGAGGGGCAAAATGAGAAGAAAAAGCGGTTAACAAGCTCAAGGGCAAGGGTTTGGTTCTGAGATGTCCTGGGCCGAGCTTGAAGAGGCGCTAGGAGAAGTATGATAAATTTACCTGTGCCACCCCTGTGACTGTAAGAGCCACACCCTCCGCTGTCTCAACATCCTCACTCTTGGGCTGCAGGGTCATAATCTCTAGGCTTATCCTGTTGGGAGATGCAAAGAAAGGGAAGAAAAAAACGAAAAAAGTTTGGCTATGGTCTAAGGGAAGGCATGGAAGGGAAAAAAGGCAGGAAAAGAAAGAAACATAGGTAAACACAAATAAAAACAACAAAAAAACCCCACTACCAACAAGAAAGCAGTCATTCACTCCAGAAAGATGATCCAAGTGCACTCGCTGTAAACTCTGACGATTTGGGTTGAGATTTCAAGAAATTTTCAACCCAAACACAACTAAATGCTTGTATCAACAGCTTACACAATATTTTATACAGGGCTGCACAGACATGTGGGCTGATAAAATGAACCCTTTTGGTGTGGCCGATACTCAGGTCACTGAGGATCACTCACTTTTTTTTTCCAGTGAGTGTAAAATTGGTTAAAACTTTACAGACTTTCAAATCATTGATCAACTTCACATAGCCAAAAAAATTTAGACTAAATGATCAGATGTAATTATCAGCCACAAACATTAACAAAATTGGTCAACATCATATCGTCACAGATGTGTCGTGCAGCCCTAATTTTATATTTAACTCTTGTGACAGGACAAACAAACAACTGATATGCAAGTTTACACCAATTAATGTGTCTGATCGAGCAAGACTGATCACCAAAGCCATTTAGCCAGTGCACATGGACATTCAGCAGTGAGTTGCACTGAATGATCGCGTAGCCAAAGCCGAAAGCAGTTAGTGACAGCTGACTCTCTCTTCCTTCACTGCAGAAGAAGACAAACATTTAAAAACATCACTCTGGTGTGAGAGTGTATGTATGCACAGGCCAAAGAAAAGCAGACCAGCGCACGATTGAATTAGCAAACGACCTCTGCTGCTGTGTCCTCCAGCTGCCCTGCTTTAACAATGGTTTAACCCTGAGTCAGTTATGTTCATTTGTCTGTTGTTGTTTTGGCTTGCTTTGACTGGGTTGCATTACCTGAGCCACCCCTGTCACGTCCAGGGGGACACCCTCCGAGGTCTCGATATTTTCACAGCGACACAGGATGGTCATTACTTCCAGAGAAAGTCTACGCAGGCAGGCAGACAGGCGGACAGGAAAAGGGGAGAGGGTGCGACAGGAAAAGCAGGACAGGACAATATTATAAAGCATTAAAAAAAAAAAAATCATGTTAGGGGGAGTAGGGGGCATAAAGGGTTTGGAATCAAAGGTTATACATAATCATCATACAAGTCCACGAGATGTCTCCACTACACCCACAATCAAACCTTCACACCACGCCCAGCATCACAGCAATAAAAGAACAAATTCACAATCTTTGTAAACAGCTTCCAGAAGGAAAAAGCAACACTTCCACAGACTATAACTAGTTAAAGTATGGGCTGACGGTTCTCAAACAGCACTCCACAGCTTTGTCATCTGTCCATAGCCGACACAGATGGGCATCTGGATGGTCACATGGCAGCACTGAGTGCTTTCCAATTATTCTCCAAGCACATTGAGGAGTCTGATAAGACGTGGCAGCTGACTGCACTGATATGTTTTCACAGGCTTTCAACAACAAAGTGCCTGCGTCTAAATCAGTAATACATCAGCAAAGTAAATCTGCTCAAAAGAAAAGAACTGCATTTATAATTACAGATACATGTCAAATGAGTCAGTGACTTTTTAGAGTTCTAACCTGCCTCACGCCCACTGCACTTTATTTATGTATCACACTCTGAACTGTGAAAAAGTAGATTTATCATTTAATATCATCTTCCAACACAGAGGTGCCACAAAAAGATGCAGTATCAGTTATATCAGCCCAGAAAATAGATAATACAAAATACACATCTATTTATGATGTGCACATATGTGCATAAACCCTGCTTTCCTCACTCAGATAAGTCACACTACACAGTTCTGAATGTCATTTTAATAGCAATAATGTGTTCCCTTCATAGCAACAATACCTTCCTAAATGTCTTCATATCTTGAATGCCGTTTTTCAACAGGCATCATGTATTTGGATTTGTTTTTTATTCAGGTCGGATGGTGGACCCTCAAACAAGAACCCTGAAAATAAAAGGACTACAAAGCACTGCAACCTGTACAACGGGCCATGAAGGTGCTCAGACCAGTAACACACTAACAGCTGTACAAACATCAAATACAAAATGGGAACGCAACGTGAAAACACAGTGGAACCACAAAAAAAAGCTCTGGTGAAACTGCAACAATCTTAACTAAAATGCATTTACTGCCATTCAAATGTCCAAGACAAAAATACAGAGCGCTATATCTTATTATTCCATATTTGAATATTGGTATGTCTAATGTATATTATAGACAATGTACCTTAAAATCAAATATAGATGGCAAAATGTATAAAATCTAGTTGAGGTTGTGAAAAAATAGATATATTATGCATTAGATATGGTGTCCAGAAATACCACACCATAAAGCTATTTCAGACACTTGCATGCTGCACTTTGAAATGTGGTATCTGTGAATCTATTATTTTAAATAAGAGAAACATGGAAATAATCTACCTTAAACATCTCATTTTAAACTGATGCGAAATTTGCATTCACCATGGTTTCTAATATTGTACGGATTGCTGCTCTACAGCCTGTTTTTTCACAGCCTGGCTCTCCCTACTCCATCTTGGCTAATTAGATCAGTGTGACACTAACAGCCACTAAGCAGATTGCTTCTTTCGGGCAGGGAGATGGAGGAAGGATGGGACTCCAAGCCCAAACAAGGGTCCTAAAAATGTCAACCAGATAGGAGAAAAACAGAATAGGTTCGAACTGTTCAGCCATTTTTTTGCCTCCCAACAGATTCAATCTAATATCTGTACTTTCAAAATGCTACAATTACGGTACAGCTGTATCTTGTGGCAAATTACAGTCAAATAAATTTAGGCTTTTCTTCCATTGTAGTCTAGCTGTGAAATACTTGTGTGAAATGACCATTATACACTACACAGAACTTGCCCTAATTCCAATTGTGTGTGTGCAGCAGCCCGGTTCCTTTTTCTCAACATTAAATGCAATTTTACGGTCAATGCTGTTTTTTAAAATAGAAGCAGAGCAGCTTCCCTGGCAAAGCCACAATACTTTCTTTTGTCACCCCAGGTTAAAATGTTGTGGAAGTGTACATGCTCTCATTTTTTGTACTGCTAGACTAAATCGAGTAGAAACAAAAAGTGGCTCTCTAAAACAAATTAAACAAAACATTACTGATATTAATATTAGTCAAGTGACTGCTGGGTTACAAATTCCACTGTTTTACAATGCAGACCTTTAAACAATTGAACTAGCTTGCCCACTTCTGACAATCTGCATTGTTACTGCTAGTGGATAATGTCATGGTTTTAACAGAGCAAGAAAACCAGGGCGTTACACAAAAAAGGATGGGGCCTAAAACACCAATACCCCTGTTTGGCTCTGATTCAAATACACTACATCATGACATCCCTATTAACCATTGTTAATAAAACTAGTACTGGTATATTTCAACATACCACTCAACACAACTCAGAATCAATCCACTGTCCTCACAACTTTCAACACATTCCATTCTGCTGTTTTTCAGCACAGAACACTACAAAGGTCTCTTTCACAGAGTGCTAAGCTTAGGATCCCAGCAAAAGTGTTTGAGAGAGGTAGAGGGAGAGAGAGACGAGGCTGAATCAAACATTGAGCAAGGCAGGTTAGCATGTGCAGAGGAAGACATTTAGCAGTCATTAAGAGAAACCTCAGGGAAACCAGAAACCAAAAAATTTTCCATTCAACCCTGCGTGCAGAATCATTTCAGTAAATCAAATCAGCATCATAATAGCAATTTAGCCGATATGTTCACATGGATTCCCTGTTGGGAATAAAAACTAGCTAATAACATAATAAAAATCTGGCCAAATAATAGTATTTAAATGCATTGCATTTTTACTATTTACATATTATTGATTCACTTCTTTTGTGTGCCAATTCAGTCATTCAGATGTAAACCGAGCCATTACTATGTAAGCACAGCCAATCAAGAGTGGTTTAATATAAAATATAGGGTGAGTTGCCCTAATGTGGGATTTTTTGCAGTTTAATGTTGGCTACAGAAGTCCAAACTACAAAAAATGTCCCACATTAGGGCAACTCACCTTATAATATTTGAGGAGAAACTCTTACAATGTCTATAATCCATTTGATTTACTATTCAAAATGCCAAGTGAACTATAACACATGTCTTCCAAGTCCTCACATGTAAAAGTAATAACGGTACAATACGGACAAATCTGAAAAAATACCAATCAGCCGTAACATCAAAACCAATTTTGGCAAGGGAAAATGTGTGATGGCTAGAAACTGGCGCTGAAGCATTTCCAAAGCTGATGTTGAGTGGCGTTCCCAGTTTGTGATAGAGCTTTAAGAGGCAATTTCACATCAAACTACTTGGCATGTCCTTACATCTTTGAAAGTGTACGTCTTAATGACTGAATTCTGGAAAGAAAAAGAAAGCTGGAATTCAAAGATTACAGAGACTGACCTTAGATCAGTGTTCTTACATTACAGTAAAGGCGTTGGTCCACTGTTATTGATTAAAACCCACTCAGAACTTGGTTCCCAGCTAGGACAGGGCTAATGCAGTTAGAAGACTAATACATTTGTCCAAGTAAAGCGTTAGTCTAAAATGCAATTTGCGCTGTGTTGCGAAATGTATGAATGAAGGCTGGAGCAGACGACTGACTCAAAGACCTTCAGAAGTCAGGGCAGGCAAAGCAGGACTAATGGTCAAGACAAATGTGAGTGCCAAAGTTCAGCTAGGTCTGCCAAGGGAACAGCTACACTAACAGTGTTCGTTTTTCCACACATTTTGATGGGTGTGTGTAAGAAGAGGACTGAGCTGACATGCAGACATGAAGTGTGTGTATACAGTGTCTGTGTGGGGTTTGGACTGATTCCAACGCTCATCCTATCCACACTTCATGAACTACAGGCTATTTCAGTACCAGCTGCAACATTTTCTGATATCGGTACCAACACCTTGACTTTGATACTGAATCCTGAACAGCTGTTGTCTTTGCAACTTTAAAAAAATAATAAATGAAGAGCTCTTTTCCAAAAAGCCGTATTTCCATTTTAATAGGTTTTAGAAAAATTACATTTATTCACCCACACCTACACTTTTTGCAAATATTTAATTTATCCTGTTAAAATAGTTTGTTGGGTTAGTCTGAACATGTTCAACAATATAAATCCATTCTTTCTTTTTTAAGCAAGAGAACACGCAGTAATAAACAGCTAAATAAAATAAAGAATAACTTAAAAACTTTGTTAAATCTCATATTTTAAGATAGTCTGCCACACAAAACAAATAACACACACAAATGGCCAATTATCTTAAATTCAAGACCATTCAAAGTACCCATCTCAATCTGTCAAAAAGATCCAATCTCTGATTGTATGCATAATATTTATAAACTTTTAACAAGCTTGTTTTTTTTTTGCGTTTTGGAAAAGAGCTCTTCAAATATTAGATGTTTTAGCAATAAGAAAATTACATGACGTATTATTTGTACATCTCATTTCAATTAGAAACCTTACTACTAATTAATGTTAATAGTTTTCGTATTCATTCTTTCAGCCAGGATCATATCCTGAATTCTCAATTTTGACTATTGCTTGAACTTCTGATGCTAATAAGACCTAATACTCAGGCACTGAGTTCTAGTATAGAAAGATATACAACAGACAGTATAACTTTTTTTTAATTGCCTTTTATTATTATTATTATTATTATTATTATTATTATTAATAAAACAATCCTTTTATTAAAACATAACCGAAATGTGTGAATAAACTAAAGTACCTTATACTTGACAAAAAAAAGACATGAACTGCAGCTAAAATTGAACCAGTAGTCAGAGTTTCAGTTTCATGACATCCCACAGATAAGAACGGTATTGACGGAATGTCCTTACTTTTGTATGTCGGTGAGGAGCCACCATGCCCAGGCCCATCCTCCAACTGTGTAGGTCTTCTCATCAGACCCACAGCATCCACCTACAGAAACGCAGGGACAAACCGTAAAAACAGTCAACAAGGCTATCTTCTACTAATCAATCAAATCCAATCAGTTAATCAAACTATCTACTGATTATTTAGATGATACATCAATAGAAGAGTTTAAAGAAAGCAAAGGTAAAAAAATAAAAAATAAATAAAATAATAATAGACAACATAAAGAGCTCTTCAGAAAGTACAGTATGATCTAGAAAATAAGGTAAATGAAAAAAAATCATTAAAGTGCATAAAAATGTGGGCATGTCCATTGGGCTCTGGTTCCTTATTGTAGAGACAAGTAGGAGAATGTTTGGTCTTCGATATGATCATGCAAAAGTAATCGCTGCTGAAAATTATGAAAGCTCTACATTGTTCCAGTGATTATTCATGTGGACTTCGTTACACTTTTACTTTCTTTGCCAACTTAAGTGACAAAATTATGTAGATGCACCTGATTATACAATGCATGCACAGATTCTAACACAGGAAATTCTCAGTTTCTCACACCATGCAAAGAAAACAACACTTTCAAATTCTACAAAGCCACAAGCTACAAAACCACCTCCAAGGCCCCCTACAAGATTCTGCTCACTCCCCACACACACACACACACACACACACACACACACACACACACACACAACCACATCGAAAGTGGGTCTCCTGAGAGCGAGTATAGCAA
>JBBJLS010000082.1:9579953-9605531 GCA_037577275.1 Bryconaethiops microstoma
TATATACATACACTTTTTTTTTTTTTTTTGTGAAGTTGATGAATGGGGTGCAAGTAAGCACAATCCCAGCACTTTCCCAGCACATCTCTGTTAAAACAGTGATAAATTGAACAGTTTTTTTTAATCTTGAGTTAGAATTGCCAAATTGTAGTGGTAGCATAGTTTAAATCTATACACTTCAACAGGAGCATCGCTGTGCCTGACACACTTCTAACAGTGTTACATGAATAAATATTTGATCTTTCGTCTGTATTGAAGTATTGTTGTAAAATGTGTCCTTCATTTAAAAAAAAAATCATATGCCATTATGAAGGTGAAATGTAAACATCGTTTTCACTTGTGTTGGATGTTTATTAGTTCCAAACATCTGGTACTCATTCTTGTAGCACTGGGCAAATATTTGCATGCGTAATTCATCCTGCAGGCTCATCATTCATCCTGCCATTAGGATGAATACAGTGACTGAAATGAGTGATATTTCCTGCATTCTGTATAACCCTAAGACCAACTTGCATTAATGTAATTAGGTATTAGTTATGATATTATTGACTGTCTGCAAAGATGGTTAAACGATACATTAAACGGTAAAATTAAGATATACATTAATATTCAGAACATTAAACAATCATCCGGGTCAGTTTGTACTGACGGCTATCGCTAAATTTATTATCCACATAAACAGTGTTATATTTGGATATTTATTATACTGTGCTTGGTGTTGTTACAGCATAATCTCAATGACCTTGACTGGCCTCGTACTAGCATTTGTTTTGCTGCTTGAGTTCACTTCGAGGTAACCTGGAGAACTGAAAGGAAATTAAATAAATAAATAAACCAGAAGCAAAGCCGTCACACCGTGTTTAACCTTGCAGAAAGACTGTCCTGACCTTAGGCTAAAAGGAAAGTTAGTCAAAGTTTGTTTTAGTCAGTGTAGTAGCTAATACTCTTCTGTTTACATGCTTTCAACTGTAGGTGGAAGCTAACTTTCATATATTGCGTTCTGTAGACGCAGATAGTAAGATGAACCTCAAACCTAAATTTTGTTTTGACACAGCTTTCCAAGCTTGCTTTTTTAAAATTATTATTATAAAACTTCACAATATGGGCAAAAGTATCGGGACACACCTGCTCTACAGAATAAATGGGCACAAATTCCCACAGAAACTCTCCAACATCTTGTGGAAAGCGGAAGCTCTTATAACTCCAAAGGGTTAAAGTCTATCAATGTCATTAAAGTCTCTATTGGTGTAATCCCAATACGTTTGTCCATGTAGTGTAACTATAGGAAGGGCCTGCGCAAACTGCATTTCATGATTTTTATGTCCATATTTGCACAGGACTTTAAGCCACACATCTTCATTGTAGCTGAGGAGGCATATAGGAACGTGCAAGGTCAGGTGGACCCTGTGAACCAGTCGCTAGTGGTCTCAGGAGAGAGCGGAGCTGGGAAGGTTGGTAGAGCTACCCAACTTAATTAAATTACGTTTTTTTATAAAAAGGAACAAATAAGTAACATTTTAAGATATATCATGGACTACGTTATATATTATACAGAACATTTAAAGATAAAAATACTTTACCCACCCAGTGAGAGTTAGTTTGTGTCCACTGTAAAAAAAAATTTTTTGTGTAAAGCAGTCTTTTAGATCCTTGTTGCTGTGATTGTTGTCTTTGCTATGCTGATTAACTTAAGTGTTTTTCTCCAGACATGGACGTCGCGCTGCCTGATGAAATACTATGCCACTGTGGCTGCCTCCTCCCAGAAGTGCCAGGACACAGTGGAGAGGATTGAAAGACGAGTGCTGGACTCCAACCCTTTAATGGAGGCCTTTGGTAAGAGAGAAGCAAGGAATGAGAGGAAGTAAGATAAGATAAATAATAAGATAAGAAAAATCAAGTCGTAGGGCCTGACCAGTGTGAAAATACCGTGGTCAACACCAGTACTGAATATAAGGGGTTAAAATTCTGATATTTACTGATATAATTTTAAATTATGTATATTTTATAGTGTAGTAGTTTATCAACTGCTCTGATGTAACATTATTATCAGGTTGTTCTTATATGAAAGGTTAGGTCTTGTATGTTTAAATTCACCTGTCCAGCTTGTTTTGATGTTATAGTTAAATAAATTATAACTCTTATTGGGTTTCCCATTGATGACTTTTTTCTATGCAGGCCTGCAAAAAACAAACAAAAATATACTTTTTTCTATGCAGGCCTATATTTTTAATTTTCTATAGACAATACAAATAACAAGTATAGTTAAGTAAAGTTACTCCTTATAGTCACATGTGAACACAACACAACACAGCACAGCACACAGTGTGAACAGTGCGAAATTCTTTCTCTGTATTTAACCCATTCACCAAGTGAAGCAGTGGGCAGGCAGCGACACAGCGCCCGAGGAGAAATGTGTTTGGACGGTACCTTACTCAAGTGTGCCTCAGTTGTGCCTCTAGCAGTCCTTGGATTCGAATCCATGACATTCTAATTGCAGGGGCAACTCCATAACAAGCTTTTAAATACATTAAATCTATATTTACTACTCCCTAACCACTAGGCCAGCTGGTGGTCTAGTGGTTAGGGAGTAGTAAATATAGATTTAATTTATTTAATTTATTAAAAAGCTTGTTATGGTGGGGAGTTGTGACAGTAGTAGTAGTTATTGCTTCATGTGGTTTATTCACACCGCTGGAAAGGAGAGTAGTGGTCTACAGGTTATTCATTTTTACAGGTTATTAATTAAGGATGACGTTGTTTCTGAGCTGTGTGGATTGCTGTTTGTGATTGGCTCTCTTGCAGAGTGATTAATTTACTCATGGGATAGCAGTATTCCAGCCACGGCAAACACGCTGTTGCTGTAACATTAGACGTGGCTTTCGTAATTTCAGCAATCTCATGGTTCGCTTGTACAAAATAATTCGATTCTTTCATCAAAGCTCTTAAAATTTTCAACACTCATATTGTGCAAAGATACAAATACAGTTAATTGTGCAGCAATAATGTTATCCAACTTTTAGGACAGTGGATTGGGCCAGAAGTATAATCAGAAGGTGTTACGCAAATTAATCTGAGAATGTTACGCAGATTAACACTTTGTATTATTAATGACCTGTGACTTCACTACTTCTTTTGGTCAGGCCCTCACCTCCCTGTTTTGATTTTACATTTTAATACATAGATTTTAATGGCAAATGCCTGACGGCATGTGCATAATGCCGAAGATACAAATTCTATGTTGTGTGGTGCAATTTGACCTAATGTGTGTACCAACTGAAATAAGTACTGGAGATAAGGATAAGAGAGACAGATGTAAATAAATACGTAACGAATGGGTGCTAAATGAAAGAAATGTGTTTCCTTTCAGTGATTTAGAAGTTAAATGTCTTTTTCTTGATCATCTCCTGATCATATGTGTCCTTAAACTCTGCGTTATAGTCCAAGCTCTGATGTCTGTGTTTTGTTTTTCCTTCCTCCCCCCTTCCTCACCCCGTCATCACAGGCAATGCTTGCACCTTGCGCAACAACAACAGCAGTCGCTTTGGAAAGTACATTCAGCTCCAGCTAAACAGGTCATTCCCGTTACACCTTTTGGTTTATTTACGCTTTCGCTTTGTTTTACAGTGTTCTGCTCTGACGTCTGATTAAAGATAAAAACAGGCGAATTTAATATGCAATGGCTGATGTGGTGATTTATGTCCTGCAGTTCTCAGCTGCTGTTGGGGGCTTCAGTGCAGACGTATCTACTGGAAAAGACCAGAGTAGCTTTTCAGGCTCCCAAAGAGAGGAACTTCCATATATTTTACCAGGTGAATACACAGTCCATGTTTATACAGTAGTTCAAAGTAGGACATGCTATACTCTTTAAAAAAAATTTAAAAAAAACCTTCAGGGGTTCTTCAAGGGTTCTGTTTGCTGTTTTATGTTCATTCATGTATGGTTGTTTTTGTGCAATTCATATGCTGTGGTGGCCTCTATATGATTTTAGTTGTCATTTATTCTCTACTGCTTATTATAATATTCTTATTATTGCTGTTATTATTATTAATAATAATAATAATAAGAAGAAGAAGAATTAATTGTTTATCTATCTATCTAACAAGAAATTGTTTCAAATGTACCTGAGATGTTGTTTTGGATTCTTTTTTGCAAAAAAAAGACTTTACACTATTGTCATCAATATTACATCTAAAATCTTGTGTAGATTCTTTGGTCATTTTGGATTTTAAATAAAAAGGCTATTTTTTCATTGGAAAAATGTGTCAATATGCCCATATGTTTTGAAAAATCATTTCCACTTTAAGGCAATTTTTTATCTTTTAAAATGGCCCTATGTAGCACTAAAATGTGTCCATGTCTTATAAGTAATAGAACCTTTTTTTTTTTTTTACTGCTTAGAACCATTTTTTACTAAGAATCCTTTTTTCTGTTTCATTTGATTGTTTAACATAAACGGCTTATTGGCTATGATCTTGTCTGTTGTTCAGATGATGAAAGGAGCCACAGAAAAACAGAGGGAAGAGTGGGAGATGCCATGTGATCGGAAGTTTGCTTGGTTGCCAAATGCAGAAAAAACCTTAGAAGGTTTGCACTTTTCTTTAGTACTTTTTCTATAAAGTCTTAGAATGTTATGATGAGTGAGTGAAATAATTTTCTCTTTTATTTAATATCTCTGAAGAGGATTGTCTCCAAGAGACAGTGGAAGCCATGATCAACCTTGGCATTGATGCAGACAAACGGAGACAAATATTCAGAGTAAGAAGATGATAATTCTAAAACCGAATTGATTAATCTTTCTTATTTTAGAATGCCAGGAATGAATCCCTTTGTTCATTTTCTGCCTTTTCTTGATTTGTAGATCCTAGCAGGTATTCTACAGCTGGGAAACGTGAACTTTAGTCCCGCCTCTGAGTCTCAGCCCTGTGACCTTGATGAGCAGTCCAAAGGTAGCTAAAGAAAAGATTGTTTTATGCTTTATCAGTCTTTTCTTGCAGCCGGGTTAGTGGTCTCTCAAGAGAAAAGTGAAACACTTTAATGTGTATTAGAGCTGGTTCTCTGTATTAAGACAGCATGCCCACAGTATTCGTCACATCGTTTTAGAAGCAGAATTTTTCATATTTCAGGTTTAAAGGAATTCTTTGGGCAATCAATTGATAAGATTTTTCTACTTACTCCAAATGTAGATGATCAGACAAGACCTGTATGGAATTTTTGCTTTAGTTAACACTGGAGCTACAAGACTGATGTTGCTAACAAAGATTAGAAGTCAACAGTTGCCCAAATGTTTTTCTGTAAATGCCTCCCTTAAACATCTCTTAACCCATTTAAATCTTATCCAGCTCTTTGTTAAGGTGCCAAGATGTGGTTAACAACAACGTAGAGCTGAACGCTTTGGGCAGCCAGTTTAGACAACAGGGTCTGTTTTCAGAAAGTGTTGATCTAGAAACAGTTTTTGTGACAATGGCCATAAAAAATACAAAGGAATATGATCCGAGATCAGTCCTCCCTATGACTACTTTGAGAATACAAGCCCTGGTGTTGTCTGACATGGCTGTCTGGTGAAGTTTTGTGAACTTTTATAGCTCTCACAGTAAGTCATACTTTGTCCTAAACCACATCCACAGGTGGGTTGACAGACGTTTCAATGTACTCGGAACAGGAACTGTGATTACCTTCTAGAGTTTGTTAGCAACATTAGCCTCCAGCGACAAACTGAAGAGGAAAAAATTAAACGCGTTTTGATTTATCCACTGTCTCTGTCTAAGTGGAAAAGGAATGTAAATGTGGTTCTTTTCCAAGCTTTTCTTTATGACGTGGTATGTTTAAGTCATGTGGTTTACTCTTATGTGCTTCGTTCCTCAGTGTTGTGTTTGTTTGCGGGTAGGTTTTCTAAATAAAACCGCAGCCTTGCTGCAGGTGCCCGGCGAAGAGTTGCAGAACTGTATGACTGTGCGGACTCTGCGGGCAGGCAAACAGAACATCCTGCTCAAGCCCTGCTCTCAGAGCGAGTGCTCCATCCGCCGAGACTGCCTCGCCAAAGTCATCTATGCTCAGTAAGCCTCCCTATGGAACTCCACCACAATAACACACAGCTGAAAACTGGAGATTAAGACATAAACATTGAGCCGTCTGAGGCTGGGACGTTAAGGAAATTATGAGCTATTTCATATAGTAAATGTATACTTGCATTTCTGTTGATTAACCCTACAAGACTGAAGCATGGAATCAGGTCATTTGTGAATTTGAGAACCGAAGTGTTATTTTTTTGTTGTTTTTTTTTGTTTTTTTGTCTGACAGGCTTTTTGAATGGTTGGTTGCCTTCATCAACAACAGCATGTGTGCCGACAACTCCAAGTGGTGCAACTTCATTGGTATCTAACCTACTCTCTTTCCACCATCTGCTTCCCCCGCCTGTATCTGATGGAACTGCTTATGACTGGATGCTCCATTTTGTCTAATCTAATCCCGGGTTGACACCCTTTACAGGTCTTTTAGATGTGTACGGCTTCGAATGCTTCCTGCTGAATAACCTGGAGCAGCTGTGCATAAACTATGCCAACGAGAAGCTACAGCAGCACTTTGTGGCTCATTACTTGAAGGCCCAGCAGGAGGAGTATGTGGCTGAAGGCCTTGGATGGTCCTTCATTCGCTACCAAGACAACCAGGGCTGCCTGGATCTAATTGAGGGCAGTCCTACTGGCGTCTTCTCCCTGCTTAATGAGGTCATTAGTCTTTCCAGTGCCTTTTTGCATAGAGCAGGAGTGGACAATATAGCAAAAATGTAATAAAATGTACTATAATATCACAATTCTCGAAGACGTTTTCATTATACATGCATCACAATCTTTATCTACTTTATAGACTGATAGCTCTAACACACCAGCCAAATAGTAGTGTCACTTTTAAAATATAAATGTTGGACAATACTAAACACTGTAATGACAGACGCTCAAATTGTTCTTCATTAAAATTGTTTATGAAAAAAAATTTAATAGAAATGTACTTTTTATACTAAACTTCCACTGTTCCTCTTCCCTCCCTCCCCCAGGAATGCCGTTTGAACAGGGCATCCGATGCGGCACAGTTCCGGGTGCGATTGGAGAAGGAGCTTTCTGGCAACACTAGAATGAGCTGGGACAAATTCAGCAAGCAGCCACACTTCATTGTGTCTCACTATGCAGGAAAAGTCAACTACCAGATTGAGGGCATGATGGAGAAGAATAAGGTACGTTATGTTTGTGTGTGTTGGATGCATTACATAAGGTTCTTGGCTTTGGCCGTTTATTGAAAAACTCGAGCAGGCATTTTCACGTGGGGTAAAATTATAGTGCTTTTGTGATGTTGGAGGT
Source organism: Bryconaethiops microstoma (assembly GCA_037577275.1). Taxonomy (NCBI): domain Eukaryota; kingdom Metazoa; phylum Chordata; class Actinopteri; order Characiformes; family Alestidae; genus Bryconaethiops; species Bryconaethiops microstoma. Next base: position 9,587,303 of record JBBJLS010000082.1, read on the forward strand.
TTAGAATGCTGAAGGCTTCTTCTTTTTTCCACTCACTGATTCCACTGATGGCATTTGTACTCTATGGGCATGAATGCATGCATTGTCTAAATGCACTTTAAAAAGCACATAATGCAGGACAAAACATCATACAGTAGCACATGAACAACACATATATAAAGAACACTTTTGTGACAGGACAGAGTGAGGCAGGCTGTATGTGTATGTAATTTTGGTGTTATTATCCATTTAATGTGGAAGTGTGGCTGTGCTGGTTTGTAGGATCCAGTCCCCCCTGAACTCCTCAGCTTGCTGCAGAAATCAGAGGATCCTCTCCTGCAGAGTCTGTTTGCAACCTCAGACACCGAGGGAAATGGCTCCCGACCCAAAGTTGTCACGGTCGTTTCCAAATTCAAGGTAAACCTGGAGATGAATTCAGATGGGACATTTTTTTAACCAATGCTGTCATCATTTTTGATGCTGTGCCTTTGGCACATTAAACAGTGCAGCTACAGCTTATCTATTTAGCCTCTTTGGGCTTGCTTTCAAAACTCACAGATCAGTACTAATTGGCATCATGTCTAAAATGACTACTTTATGTAATTTCCTGAGAGATTATGAATTAATTCATCCTAAGTAAGTCTTTTTTTTCATGTTATGGTTCCCATGTTTTCCTCAAACTCTTTAAAGAGTTGTGTTTTTCTGCCTGTCAAATTTTGTGTTTAAAATGTAAACTCTGTCAAAGCAAATGACCATTTGTTTAAAATTTCATGTGCAGAACTCGTTGGAAAGTTTGATGAAGATTTTGCACAGCACCACTCCACACTACACTCGCTGTATCAAACCCAACCCTGACTGCCGGCCACTCACCTTTCAGAAGGAAGAGGTAAGCGCACCCAGTGTTTTCACTCAATTGTCTTTAGTGTTTGTGAGTTGGATAGATTCCTAAAGTAGTGTTTATTTATTTTTATTTTTTTATACAAGTGTAGTTCCGTCTCAGTGCGAAATAACTTGAAATCTATTTTTTGGGGGCTCTTGAACATGTAGGAATTTGTGTCTGTGGGGTGTGCTGGTTATTTTTAGCTGTTTAGAAGAGTTTTATGTGTTCTCAGGTGATCACACAGCTGGAGGCCTGTGGTATAGTGGAGACAATTCACATCAGTGCAGCAGGTTTCCCCATCAGGTAATATGCCAGACAAGCCAACTGCACAAGAACAGCAGTACTTTGACAGATTAATACATTACAAAATTCCATTCTTATGCCTGTATTCGCTTACTTACATTTCATCAGCTACACTTACCACGTGAGTTTCACCTGTTGGGAGGGTTCTAGTAGATGCAACCAGTGTATTTGTGCAAACATGATAGACAATGATAGAACAGTGATATAATTATCATGCAGAATCAGATCATATCTTTAGTGGTGGTCCAATGGTGGTCCTATGCTGTTGATGGACAGCATTATAAATTGTACATTCAGCATTTGTGAAACAACGAAGTGCACCTATATGTTAGATAAAAGGGCTAATCACACTGTAAGCACTTTAATAAACTGCCATGTACATATACACATAAACACACTTTTGATTCATTTGTGCAGGATTCCCTATGCCGGTTTCCTCCAGCGATACGGGCTGATAACCAACACCAGGCTCCCCACTCAGATGAATAACAAGGACGGTAAGAGAAAAATCTGCTTCAAGCTGCCCCCTCTTCTTAGTAAACTCTTTTTTTCTGTCACGCTCTCTTCATCTCTTTCTTAATTTGCAGTTCTCGTCTCTTGTTTCCCATTTCCCCCACTCTTCTCAGAATTTAAATCAGTTTGGTGAATTGTACGCTACCTGAGGTAAATAATCGCATGCTTTTTGAAAGTGTGCATGTTCTGCTGGTATGCGTTGTCACTAATCACTCACACTTTTCTCTTGTGTTGTTCACACTACATCAGAGAAAAACTGAAGTCTGCTGTTATTGCTCTTAGGCCTGACTTGGTCTTAAATTTTAGCTGTTGACCAATTGCCATATAAATATTTGCATAACGGTTGATTGACTTTTTTTCAATGAATGCATAGTAACGCTCACTCACTGAATAAACAAAAAAGGAATAACTGAATATTACCAACCAAAATGTAATATGATTGTAAGGTTATAAGCACTTTCCTCACATATTCTTAAGTTTTTCATATGTAGGTTTTGAATGCCAAAAATGTCAGTTATTAATGTTGACATCAGTCACAACAATGTGTTAAGGTAACGATGTATCAGATATCAACTCTGGAATTCCATATTGCTTTATCCCTAGATATAAAATTCTATGTTTGCAAGTGTTCTGAAAGTGTCATGAAAAAGAATGGGCTTGGCCCTTAGTTGGTCTTAGGAAGGAAAATAAACAAGAAGTCAGTTTAAAACCTAGTGGCAGGTACCAGTCCATTGTGGGCTTGGTTTTGATGTCTCTGCCTTTTTTCCCTTCTCTCTAGGACCTGAAAGTGGAGAAGAGGCCAGTCTTGGACCTGCTGTGCAGGACATTCTGAATGTAGTCCTTAAGACTTCTGAAGCCTCGACCATTCCCAACAATAGCAATCTGATGGTGCACTGTGGGAAGACCAAAGTTTTTCTGACACATGCCATGGTAATGTACTGCTAGTTATGCTACCTTAGATTAAGTAACTGTATGTAATATTTTTATATACAAGATTGTTGTAAGAATATTATGCAATTATTTGACATTTTTTCTAGACATGTTGTTTTAAACAACTTCCAAGTAAAAATGTCTAGAAATAGGTCTCATAATGAGAAATATTTGTTATAGTGGCTAGATGTAAGATTATTGGACTCGCCAAGTATTTTACAGTTAAAGTGACGAGAAAGATGCTGTGTTCATTCATTTTGTAGAGGATACTATCTATTTTAACTGTACAAGTGAGCTTCTAGTCCTTGTTCAAACAGTTTGGTTATTTCACTAGTGGTTAAAAATGCTATTATTCTGCTATAAAATGAATGCCAAAATGTTTGTGCGTGTGTTGTAGTTGGAGCTGTTGGAGGAGCACAGGGACAGAGTGCGTTCTCACATGGCCTTCTGTATTCAGTGCTGTTGGCGCAGGTATCAGCGGCACCAGCGAGCTGTCAAAACACGGTCTGCCACTCGCATACAAGCAGGTGCAGTATTTTTACGTACAGCAGGCGCTATTCAGAGTTTTCAAGCAGTAATTCTGCTAAGCCTTTACAGTTTTCCCATTACCCTAAAATGTAGGCAAGCAGTGAAAACACATTTCAGGAGTCTGAAATTTGTTTTTGTAATTTTGCGCTGAAGCCCCTAAGCGGCGTACGTTTGTCCATGTAATGTGTATCAGTACAGTTGTATGCAAACGTATGAACATCTCTGGTCAAATTACAAGTGAAAATAAGTTGATATGTTACATTCAGCAAATAAACAGTAACTAAGACTTAAAAGAATGTTCACTCTTAAGGATGTGCATATTTTCTCCTAGAAAATCAACAAAACATGTCCTAGCCAGCCAAACTTCTCACTATAACTACTTCATTGAGCAGTGATTCTTAAAGCAGTCCTCAGGGACCCCAGACAGTTCCATTTTCTACCATGCCTGTATGTTGCAAATGTCACTGTTTTGCCTCGGTCTTCTGGTGTTTGTCATCAAACTCAGGCAAGGTGGGTTGTCTTTTCCGGAGTAATGAGAATAAAAGAATGCAGCTTAAGGCAAGCCTATATGAATCACAAATTAAAGAACCTTATGAGCTGAGTTCAGGCTCTGTCTCTCATATCATACCGTATTTTTGGATATATGGATTCTAAATCAAGAGACACTGAATTTCTAGAGGCCCTGAGACAAAGCTCAGTAAGAGAAGGGGAGAGAGAATTGCTCCTCTAATTGAGTCTGTAGTTAGAGACAACAGCTGTGTGTCTGGACTTCATTCACTTGACTTTACACTGACCTCACATGTCCCCTTCAGCCGAAGGCCGAGCAGACGCCTCACTCCACTCAGACACCTGAACGCAGGGATCAGTCAATGATTCCTGCATTGGCAGTCACTTCCAGGCTGTAGATTAAACTTTGACGTGCTACAATCAGGTCACACTAATTCTCCTTAGTGCATGTTATGTAGTAATTATAAGGTGCCTTATTTAAAGGTTGGGAATCTCTGTCATATTTACTATATTACCATGCAATATTTACTATATCCTTTGTTTTGTGCATTTCCTCAGGATGCCCTGGGTTAACGGCTAAATACCATATTGTGAAGGATTCAGCTTGAGATTTGATATACTTGTCCTCCTTTTGGGTCGTGATACAGCATGAGTGTGGCGACAATGTCTGGCTTTCACATTGGTGAACATAACGTGCTTGTGAATTTATCGTTATCTCTCCTTACCCAGTGGTGCGGGCATGGCGGATTAGGAGAGAGGTGAGGAGGTGGCACAAAGCTGCGCTGATCATCCAGACTAAGTGGAGGTCATGGAGGGTGAGTGCTTCAGACTGTTAAAAGTCTCCTACTGATCTTAATTTCAGTTTTGTTGTTCTTTTGTAATTCCATTGTTTCCGTTCTCGGTCAACCTGTCTCTTCAGGCTCAGATGGATACTCTGGCTGAGGCGGAGCTGGACGATGCTGAGGACCTCCAGGAGGAAGAGTCCTGTTCTCTGCCCCCAGTGGACCCTGTGCTGAAGGAGCGGGGTTCTGTGCAACTGTCCAACATCCCAGAGCCTGTGTCAGTGCGTGGCTGGCCACTGGGTCTGGCCTTGGCCTCTACCCCCAACATCACAGTGGCCCTTACGGCCACTGGCTTCCAGAAGGTCATGTCCCTGATGGCCACCCTGAAGATCCCCTTTAGACATGGAGAATACAAAATTGAGACTAACCAGTTCGACCAGGGTGTGGCTTCTATTAGGGCACAACCACAGGTAAGACCTGAAAATAGCCCAAGTAAACAGCTCCGTGGAAAAAAATCAAGAGACCACTGCAAAAATGTTGTTTCTCAGGTTTTATATTTTAAAGGTGCAAGTATTGAACTGAACAGCTTTGCCTTAGTTTTTTAAGAACTGCTGACAATATTTCTCCTCATTTCCAAATAAAAATATTGTTCTTTAAAGCATAATTTTAAACTAAATGACACATCATCAAAATAAGAAAAATGATGGTGTTTACAAAACGTAAATAGTTAAAAGAAAACAAATCTCTTGTTCACTCTTGAACGAAATAGCAATAATTACTTTTGACGTACCTCTAGTAGTGTTTTGCCATCCAACTGGTCACATTGCAGGAGAGTGTTGATTACAGCAGTGTTTTTATACTTTTCCTCATTAAATAAGATGTGATTCAGTACCTCATAAAGCAGAATGAGGTGCTTGTGTAGGAATTTTAACAGACACTGGAATGGAATGGTTGTCATACTCAGAGATGCTGATTTAAAAAGAAATTGCTGTGGTCTCTTATTTTTCCCAGAGCTGTACTTGTTTTTTTCATTTTCATGGAGATTCAGGTTAGTCTTGGATTCATTTATTAGAGGTTCAGCAGTGCAATAATGTATTGTGATGCATTGATTAAAATGTATTGAGTCTCACTGTGGTGGTTTTCTCTACAGGGTTCTGTGAAGCTCCATATGAGACGGTCTCCACTCCGCTACGCCGACACTCATCCAGGACATGAAGCAGATGGAGTAACAGGCTTCAACCAGATCCTGCTGGAGAAAACCTAATCGTGTTGCTACTAGTCCTCACTACTCTGCTCTGTGCTACCAAGACAGTTTTAGGCTAATCTAAACATCTTCAAAAAGACAAGATAAATCATGGGAAATTATTAATGACGCTGCCTTGTTAGAGTGTCATTTAATGATGCATTTAACTTTATATATCCTGACAGGTATTACTTAAGTGCCTTTTGTTATATATATATATATTTATTCAGAGATGTATACTTCCTGAATCAGGCTTTTGTACCTGTGTAATCCATGTATTTTATGAGGTCTGCATAATCAGTTGAAACTGCTAAATATAACACTAAGATGAATTTGATTAGATTTTTATTCAGAGCTATAGCTTTAAAGATATACTTGATAAGCTGGACTGAGAGGGTCATTCCAGTGATTCTGCAAAAAAATTCTGCATAATTAAGTAGTTAAGAAGTAAACAGTGTAATTCAAAGTGGTTGGACAAGCAATGCTGTTCTAAAGAAACTTTGTTCTAAACTTGGAGGCTATGAACCTTTTAATAGCGCCAACAGCTCCACTGAAAAATTTTAAACATTGTTTTAAAATAGTTTCAGGTAAAAATACTTTTTTTGTGGATATACATTCACTTCTCTGCACCGTTCAAATCAAACCACTCTGTTTACATTTCATTATGTAATCATTTTGAAAAATCTATGGAATTTCCCTTTAATCTGCAAAGCTTGGTTTAAACCTAATTGTCTGATTTTGTAAGAAGTGCAGAGTGACAGATTGGCAACTATCAGCATTGTAACATGGCTTTGACTGGAATGTATCTGCACCGTTTAGTACTGTGTACTCATTTTGTACTTTTAGTTTGATGCTGTGAAACGCTGTTTTCTTGGGAAAATGTATTTAAATTGCAGCCTTCACAGTTCTTGCCAAACTAGACAGAAACATTCAAATTGTTTGTTTTCCATTTTTACTTTAGTTTGATTAGCTGCTTTTCTTTTTTTTTTTTATTGGAATCCCATCCAACATCCACTACACTTATTTGTATCTAATAGTACTTAAAACAGTGGTTTTTCAGATAACTGTTTGAGTCATCTCATGCTGCTGCTGCCATAGCATTGGGAACTTGCTTGTGGTTAAGTTTGAATGCTTGATGTATTACAATGTGCTACACTACGTCATTGCACTACTTTAAGGTTTATCTTTAGACATTCCTATGTAATCGATTACATTAAATCATGCTCAGGGCATTCAGGTAGCAAAGACCAAATACCAAAAGTCTTTATAAGATCATCCCACCTAAACAGAACAAATCTCCAGGTCTGTAAGTCCATTACACTTGCATTTGTTGTAATAGCAATAAAATAAACATTTGGTAAGCACTGCATTGTCTTTTTTGGGCACACATTCACTAATACATTAAATACACCAAATATGCAACGTTAACAAATAATCTGACACTTCATCCTCCGTCTACACCTTTAGAAATTATAGCATCTCTACGCAAAAGATGGAATACTCCCGTCAACATACATGCACTGTTAATTTTTTTAACACAGTTAACACATCACCCACAGAAAATTAACATAAATATGGATTTTTTTTTCCTGTAAGTGTTAGAGTGCAATTTTTATTAATCATCTGAATTTCAACATATCGCCTAGAATATCTGTCAAGTTTATTGTATCTCATTTCTTCATAAAAGTCATATTTTATTTAGTCATTTTCAAAGGACAAATTACAACTAAGAATTAAACTATAAAACAAGCCTGTACAATGTAAAATTCACAATTGCAAATGAACTCCTATAAAACCAAGCCTTAAAAGGAAGCATATTCCATGCATTTTGGGGGTGCCAAACATGATGAAATGACTTAGAACAGTCTATATTATATCCCCCCCACACACAATTCCATTATGCTCTGCCTTTCAAACAATCATTTGGTTCAAGTTCTGGATCAGAATGCTTCTTTATCTCCTTCATTCTCTGGTTCGATGATTTTCAAGCACTGATCTGCAAACTCCACAAACAGTGGCTCCTGCATAGCGTTTTTCATTGCCTTTGCTTTGTCCTCAGCAGAATCCACAGCCACCATCAGCTGCTGGAGGTGAGGGTTCTTCAACAGACTCATAAGGTCCTCTGACTCACCTGTATCAATGGTAAATGACATACTATCTAATGACAATGATAACAGCAGTGAGGGTCTAAGAGTAATCGATATACCCTATACGGACAAAAGTATTGGGACACATACTACACATTCTCATACTAACCTCTTACATTAAGAAACAGGAACATGTATATGTTTTTGCATAAAAATATTACTAGTGTTTTATATAGACTTTGTTAATACCCCTGTGCTTTCAATTGGACTTTATTTGTAGATTACGCCAGGAATCTACGCCAAGAATCAATAGATCACTTGATTACGCCAAGAATCAATAGCTCACTTGATTACTAAAATATTTGATTGTAAAAGCCCTAGTGTACCTGAAACTAACTTTGCTTTAGACCCTTTAATACTCATATTCTGAGCCTTATTTTTCAAACCCTGAACCATTAAACAGAGCTTACTGTGGATAATGGGCGCCTATGATGTTTAAGGAATGCATACAACTGCGTCACCTAATTGCCGAAGTCTCTGTAGGGTAACTCTGTCCGACTGGCTGTCTTCACCCAGGAGATCGTCAACAGTCCAGGGCTGTTCAGCTGAAAAGACAACAAAACTTTTTGAAGTGACCACCACACATGCAGTGGTCCTGTATGTGTCATTGACCAGCCATAGCATTATAAGCAACTTCCTAATATTAGCTAGGTCCACCTTGTGCTAACGAAACAGCTCTACCCTGTTGCTGTTATTGATCGTATTTTTGCACAATTATTTATTGTCTACCTCAATCTTTGCATTTTTTGCACACTTAATGACACTTGATTTCTAGAACACATTGTTATAATACTGTATTCACTCACACTAGTGCTGTTACTGCCTCTGTCAACTACACTGTATGACTCTTCCAGTAAATTATTGTACTGTTGCTCTTTTTTTTTTAGGGGGCAGCTGGTGGCCTAGTGGTTAGGGAGTTGCCTCCGCAATCAGAAGGCCGTGGGTTCGAATCCCAGGACTGCTAGTGGTGTCACTGAGGTACCCTTGAGCAGGGTACCATCCCCACACACTGCTCCCCGGGCATCTCCATGTTATATTTTTATTTATTTGTACTCTCTCTTTAGTCCTGTCCTGCCCATGTTTATGTTGTCCTGTATAGTCTTGTGTTATTTCTGATTTTGTTCTTTGTTTTGTCCTGGAGGAGCGTTGTTTCATTTAACTGTGCACTGTGTGTACATGGATGAAATGTTAATACACATTGACTTGACTTTAAATATTGCATATGATACACAAACTCACCACTGCTCTGACAGATATCAGGAACTGGAGGGAAGACAGGGGCTGCTGTGTCTTTCACCGGTTGGCATGAATCTACACAAAAAAGAGTAACATTTGTAGTTACATTACAAGTTATCTGGCCAAAAATCTATTAAAAATAATAAATGAACAAATAGAAAACAACTTACCATCATTTTTGTGTTTCTTGAAGCAACCCAAGGAACAACTAATACCAAAGAGGAAGATAAATCCTTTTATTTGCAATTAGAAGCAAGTAGACAGCACATAGCAATGTTTTCCAGCTACTGGCTAAATGGACACACAAGGAAACACTAGTTGTCAAGCGGATTATATAACTGTATAAAATCCGTCCAAAACTAAATAAGTACTAAAGGATCTTTCTGGAATTTGTTTTCCACCTGGTCAATGTTCACAATCCTGTGTAAGGTTCCTTGGACCAATACAGTACAGTCCAAACAGGCTATGTCTGGTTTGTGTACAAACGGGAGGTGCACATCCTGGTCATGGAGGGTCAGCGTCCAGCAAACTTCTCTTGGATCAGATTCTTACACTTGCTCATTTTTCCTGCTTCCAACACATCAACTGAAGAACTGCCTGTTCACTTGTGGCCTAATAAACCATTGACAGGTATCACTGTAACGGGATAATCAGTGTTATTCACTACACCTGTCAGTGGTTTTAATGCTTTGGCTGATGTGGACATGTCCAAAAGTTTGTAGACTCACACAACATTTTTCTGACAGGTGAGTTTGTTGCAGTAAGAACCTCTACTGTTCTGAGAAAACTTTATGCTAGATGTTGGAACACTGTTGTGAGAGTGTGACTGCATGGTTAGGGAGTTGTCCCTGCGATTGGAAGGTTGTGGGTTCGAATCCCAGAACTGCCGGTGGCACAGCTGAGGTACCCTTGAGTAAGGCACCATCCCCACTGATTGCTCCTTGGGCGCCGAGTCACTGGCTGCCCACTGCTTCCTTTGGTGAATGGGTTAAATACAGAGGACTCAAGTAATGTCCTTGGGGATCAATTTTGTATATAAAATAAAAATAAAAACTAAATAAAAAAAGCACAGGTTTACCTCCGTAAATGTTAAATAATGTAATCTGATACCGTGCCATATATGGAAAATATCAAGATGCTAAATGTCATTAACCTGCCAAGCTGTTGGTACTTACTATCTGACTTTGCAGGTGGGACATCTGTATTTGGGAATCTGTTCAGTGCAAACTCCACAAAGCTGCATGGCTGCTAGAGGGAAAGTCGTTCCTAAATGGAGAAGAAAGTCTCAGAATATGCAACAACTCAGGGGTAATAACCAAATTAAAGACAGCTTCTTATTTACCGTTCAACCTTGAATTGTGCGAAGTTACAGCACCATTTAAGGTGGAACAGTAATAAGTAACTCCAATAAGTAACTGATTAAAGGGAACGTTGGTCAATGTCAACGCCAAAAAGAGTCAAGACAACACGGTCAGAACGGCACACGTTTATCCAACAAGCCTCTGATAAAGCAGGTCTGTACCTACCTCTCAAAAGGTGCAAGAAGTGAGTTAAACTATAAAAGTTTTAAACCATCTCCCCACGTTGTCTCCACTGTCCTGATGCAAACACTGTGAAACCAGACCCAATAAGGGATTTCAAAATAAAAGGTTGAAGGAAACAACTGCAATTATAATATACTTATATTTGATCATTTAGAAACATGAAATAAATGTGGAAGAACTGCACGCTTTATCTTTTTTACTATCTTTTTGCTGTCTGAATTGCTATCAGTTGCTCTCACTCTCCAGAACCAACACTGGGTTACTCAGTAGGTATATTTGTGGCCACTGGGTCAAAAACTTATATTTACAACATAATAATCTTGTATTATAAAAAGTGTAAGCTAGACACTTTCGGAAATAACAATAATAATAATAATTATTATTATTATTATTATGTAATTGCAAAATACGATAAACTAGTGAACATTTTAAATCGTTCATTTATCCCAAATGCACACTTCAACACCTGACGCTGTCCTGCGTGGTGTTGACCTAAAAAAACAGTGCAGGCTTTGGAGGAGGAGCTCTATGTGGAAGAGGCTGTAAAAGACTTTTATGTTGAAAAGTTCCTCCCCTCGACTCTTCAGACCTTCCCGGCTCCGAGTCCCCGTGTCCTTCCCCACGTGTTTCAATCCGGTCTGTCCCCTGGCCCTGCTGGAGTACGCGCAGCCATGCTGAAGTCCTTAAGCCGCGCTGTGAGTGTCGCTGCCCGTCTGTCCGCTAAGACCCCGGCCCGTGCGTTGGAGCCGCTGGTCAGGCCGCCTCTGAGCGCCCCCGGCTCGTCCTCCGCCCGGCCCTTCACCCGCTCCCTCTGGATGCTGTGTAGCAGTAACGGAGCCAACTCAGGCGGTAGGCCGAAGCTCCTCACCACGAAGACTGTCATTCCCTCAGTCCCCTGCGGCTGTGGGGGTCTCCACACAGAAGGTAAACTCTCAGTAATCCTCCTTATGTAACGTCTCGACCTGTTTCATCAGCCGGGTTAGCCTGCACCCTGTACTAACTCTCTAACCAAGTGAATACTACTGTTCTGTTAACTCCACATGTACACAATATGGACAAAAGTATTGGGACACACCTCCTTCTTAGGGCCCCTTACTTCCAGTGAAGGGCAAACTTAATGCTTCACCATATCAAGACATTTTGGACAACGCCAACTTTGTGGACACAGTGTTGGGGAAGAACCTTTTCTATACCAGCATAACTGTACCCCAGTGTACAAAGCAAGCTCCATGGCTGGATGAGTTTGGTGTGGAAGAGCTTGACTGGCCGCACAGAGCCCTGACCTACATTCAACACCTTTGGGATGAACTGGAATGAAGATTGTTAGCCAGACCTTCTCGTCCAACATCAGTACCTGACCTCATAAATGCTCTACAGAATGAATGGACACAAATTCCAACACAGAAACACTCAACTTGGGAAGCGTTCCAAGAAGATTGGAAGCTTTTATAGCTGCAAAGGGAGGACCTTCTCCTTATTAAAGTCTATGTATTTGAATGAAAAGTCCCTCTTGGAGTAATGGTCAGGGGCCCCCATACTTTTGTCCATATAGTGTACCTGAGATCTTGTTTAGGTTTAACCTGATTAAGGACTGGCGTCTTTAACAATGATTGTGAGTAAATGTTCCACTGAAAGTGTGAAATGCAAGTGTTGGGCAGAAGTAATCAATGTGTGTGACTCTGAACTTTGAATGGAAGTGGGAGGTGGAGGTGAGCCCACGTACGGCTTAGGTCACCCCCATTAATTCATTGCATCAGTTTGACCTTGAATGGTTGATGAAAGTCGAAACAGGGATGAGCTCCCCCACCTTTTGGATCAGGAATCCCTTATGCCATTCCAAAGACGAGTGTTTTCAGAATCAAAATCAGAAAACTTCTTTGATCCCAGAGGAAACTGCTTATATCACGACTACACAGACATGATCAATATAAAATATAAAGTCTAAATAAATCCAGTAAAAACATTGTAGAAATTCCTCAATATCAAATACACTGTTTTCTACACAAATGCTGGGTAGAAGTGCTTTACATATGTAACTTACAGGTATGTGAATTACTAATGACAGAAATAAGTAGTGATATTTCACATGGTAAGACTTAAATATAATAAGATGAAACCTCATGATGTTTTAGCACCCGATAAGAAAATTGCACAGTATTTCACATGGTAGACTATTGCACATCATAGTAATCGAACAACAAAGTAGCAACAGGCTATTGAATAGATTATGATGTGGATGTGTGATGGAGAGAGGAGTTGTTGAATCTGATGGTAGGAAGGAAGGATTTCTTGTAGCCTTTGGTGGAGCACTTTATGCTCATCAGTCTGTGGCTAGTCTGTGTTTGTTGAGTGATCAGCTCCCCTTTCTGTTGTCTTGCAGGCGACAAAGCGTTTGCAGAATTTCTCTCCGATGAAATTAAAGAGGAGAAGAAGATCCAGAAAAGCAAGTCCCTCCCCAAACTGTCTGGAGGATGGGAGCTGGAACTGAACGGCACAGAAGCAAAGCTCACTCGCTCAGTCTCAGGAGAGAAGTAAGAGTTCAGCGAATGTGCACGTAACACACTTCTGCTTTATGATTGAGTTGTAGGACATTCTTTGACTCACACAAGTCTGGAAATGAGCTGTTTGTTTGTTTGTTTTTTTTTAACAGGGTGACGATCACGTTCAACATTAATAACAGTATCCCCCCGAACCTGGAGGAGGAACCAGAGCAGGGTCAGAAGACCGAGGACACTGAGGTAAAGCTTCCTTGGTCACTCGGTTTATCTTGCCCTAGCACAGCATTAGCTAGCGAACAGCAAAATTCTGATGCCATGTATCTCCAGTGGGCATTCTCCAACATGGCTCGTACTTTGGGCAATTCTAAGAGCACGATAGGGTTGAACCAAGAAAGTTAGTTAGAGCTGAGCCTCTCCTTTCCATGGACTCCTGTTTCTCCCGCTAGCTCCAGATAAATTGGCCCTTATAGTCACGTGTCACCACACAGTGTGAAATTCTTTCTCTGCATTTAACTTATTCACCAAGTGAAGCAGTGGGCAGCCAGCGATGCAGCGCCTGGGAAGCAGTGTGTGGGGACGGTATCTTGCTCAAGGATACTTCAGTGGTGCCACTGGCAGTCCTGGGATTGAAACCCAAAACCTTTCGATTGCAGGGGCAACTCCCTAACCGCCAGACTACCAGAGGAAATACTAAGCAAAACGTCTACCCACTAATTCACAGTAGAAGCCAAAAGCACTGTTCAGTAACCCAAGTGTGTTGAATTTTGTGCAGGTTAAAAATTCAATTCAGTAAAATTCAAAGAACTTTAGTTTTCGATTTAGAATGCCATGTGAAAAAGTATCAGTGTATCAACACACACACACACACATCACATACAGCATACCACTTAGAGCAATTAGCAGCGATAAATAATGCTTGCAAAGCACAATAAATGACATAAGTTATGAACAAGCCATAAAAAAATATTAAAGAATGCTGTTCTATGGGCTGTTCCGTTACACTATTAGCACCATTAGAGTCTGATGGTTTCAGTGTCAGTTATTCCTACCTTGTGATATACAGACCTATTAGCAGTCAGTTATCTATTAATGCTATAGTGATGCGTTTTTGGATTGTATGACATTTGGCTTCTTTTGTCTTTGTGTGTATTTCAGCCTGAAATTGTCTCCACACCGAACTTTGTCATTGAAGTAACAAAACAGGGGGCAAAAAATTCACTAGTGTTTGACTGCCATTTTCCAGAAGATGAGGTTGGTGCTCTAAACTCCTAAACTATGTTTTTGTAAGGTGCTCATGACCTTACAAAACATGAGTGCAAGAGATGTAATATACTGAGGTTTTATTTTTTTTAACTTACGAGTCATGTGTGTCTGAGCAGATCGGCCATGGCGAAGGGGAGGAGGACAGCGATATCTTCGCCATTCGGGAAGTGAGCTTTCAGCCTGAAGGACAGGCAGACTGGAAAGAGACCAGCTACACGCTCAACACAGACTCTCTGGATTGGGTAAGAGCCCGGGGTCAATTGCACCGTCCGTTCTTTTCGTCTGTTACACCGGTATAAGTAACGCCTAGGCACAGTTACGAGTGGTATCAGAGGTGTGCATTCAGGGGAAAATCTAAGTAGCAGGTTTTAGGCGACCAGGGTTATGAAGCTGACCTGCGTGTTCCTGCCTCTGGCAACCGATGCTGCCGAAGTGAACATAAGTAGAGGGTCAAGAGTAAAACTCATATATTGAATTAAATGGTTGTCTGCTTAACTGAAGGACAACTAATAAGAAAAGAAAAATCAATATGGATGGGTACGTGAAGTTCACACAGTAGCGTTGGGTTTTTTTTAAACTTTGTTGATCATACAATGGTATATTATGAGCTGCTTAAAAATGTGCCAGTTAACTTTTAAGATATCAATGTACAATTTTTATTATTTTTTTTTTCCCTTTTCAGTACGGCAGACTATGCCGTCTTACAAGACCACTTGCTGTCAGGTCTAGAACTCTTTGCCAGATTGTTTTGTTCCATGTTTCTGAGTGATAAGTACACACCCTTTACAGGGAAAAAACTTAAATCTATACAAAAATCTGCGTACTAAAATTAGTGCAGTTTTTGCTCAGTGTAACGTAATAAAAACACAAGTGCAGAAATGGGTTCTTTGTAGGGAATGTGGGGCAGCCGGTGGCCTGGTGGTTAGGGAGTTGCCCTTGTGGGTTCAAAGGACTGGACTGCCACTGAGAAACCCATGATGTCCCCACACACTGCTCCTCAGGTGCCCTCTGTTGGTGGCAGTGAATGGGTTCAATCCTGAGAAAGAATTTCACACTGTTTAGAAATACTGCTCCTGATAATGGGGCCACTTTACTTTGTTTTTGCTCAAATCAGCAAAGACATTAGTTGACTGGGGCTGCGCAAACTTCTGTATATGACTATTGAAGTATTATCATGTGATACATGGACATACAAATCCATGAACTCATCTAAAATATTTGGAACTGAACTAAACGTGTTCTCTCCACAGGCACTGTATGACCATTTGATGGACTTCCTTGCTGACCGTGGTGTCGACAACACTTTTGCGGATGAGCTGATCGAGCTGAGCACAGCGCTGGAGCATCAAGAATATATTAAGTTCCTGGAGGACCTCAGTGGCTTCATCAAATGCCACTGATGTTCATAGTTGTTGCAGTCTCCACCTTTTCTCTCTTCTCTTCCTAATTCGAAACAAGCGTCAGGACAAAATAAACACAACAAAACATTTTATACTTTATTTTATATTATTTTCAACTAACTTAAACATAGTGTACATTCTTTAATGTGGATGTTGACAGATTTTTGTGGAAACAATTTATCGCTTGAGTGATTTACAGAAGCTGGTGTTTGAGGACTGGAATTAGAACTTTCACTAATATTCTAGACACAGATTAAGCCTTTAGCCTTAGACTTCATAAGCATTTCTGCAGCCTAAGTCTTCGGCTTAATATGTCAAAATGTCTTTCAAATTATTCAGTACTCTGCCAACATGAAAAACATTTTACATGATTTATATGAAAGACCCTTCTCTCTGTAACATGGATATCTTTACATCAATGGTATTGTAAAAATAAATGTTAAAGTCCTTCCTGCAAGTGTGACTGATTTCCCAGTACTTCAAGGCATGTACACTTGCTGTATTGCCATTTATTTTTCATAAACTTGCAAAGGCTTTACAGTGCCAAAATATGGGCCCCTTGGCACACCGTAGTCTTTAGTAAACCAAATAGGGATAAATACACTTTAGTCTTGGTCAGCAGTATAAGAGTGTGGGATTAGATTGTGTGTAAAAGTGGCTTCAACTGCAACATCATTAATGCAATTAACCTTCACAGTAATACCGAACTATTTCTCATTAAATGTTCACATGAGGAGAAGAGCAGCTGGGGTGCTTCCCATAGCAGGATTTTTCCTCAGTTTATATAACCTGAATGTCAAACTTGTCCGTTAGGAAAAGAGTCGAGGGGCATTCCTATTGGACCATCCTCTGTTTTGGACTACTTTGGAAAGAGATACACCCCTCCTCATATACATGATTTCATCAAATCGTACATTTTTCTTGTTGCTCAGAGCAAACTTGATCCAAGTAGCAGTTTTAATGCATAAGTTACACACTGCATAAACACCATATTGAAAGTGTTTAAGGTTAAATAAGAAGTATAGCTTTATTTCACAGAAATAAAATACAAATATTTAAAAAGAAAACTCCCATGATTTATGTTGGATATAAGTCCATCACAGGATGACTGAGAGGTAATCACACACCTGTAGACAAGAAATCTTCAGTTAATTAACAGTACTCTATTAATCAAGGGCATTAGTTTCGAAGTACTGATCATCTCTGTTTCTGGCTCTCTTTACATGGGTTGACATTTGGAACTCATGTTCTCTTGTACCATGTGTCAACAACTGGTCTAGAGACAGTTTTAACCATGATAACCACAGTGTTTCTGCCATATGCCAAGTTGGGTTTTTGTCAATATTAAAAAAATAATAATTGACCCCTTTTCTGCAAAGAGTACACTTCTGCACATGTTTATTCCCAATTACTGTTTATTTGCAAAATTAAACATAAGGGGGGCATAAAATGTGGCCTATACAAAAAAATAAAAAACTTCTGCATACAGCTGTATGTCAACAGATTTTTCTTTTAAGGAGAAGTAGCCAATTTACAGTGTGCTACAGATGTGGCCAACGGAGATTAGATTGAAAAATACTGGAGTATTTCTTAAAGGAATTATTTGTGATCTTACCTTGCAGCTTATCATAAGGTTTGGTGATCCATCCATGTTGGAGGCTACTGAGAATATGGGGCTCTGGAGACAGTCTTCCATGTGCTCGTTTAACCTCGTCTCAAGTAGATCCTGGAGCACTTCTGGTGTGATATTCCTACCCTGTGGAGACCGTGGCATCTCATATTTACACTGACTTCTGTGTGATCTTGAAAGTGTTCCACCATTAAAAGGACTCATAATTCCCATTTTTCTTGTATTTATTTCCAATGGAAGTCTATTTATAAAGCACTTTTACATAGTTTTATGCACCACAAAAAATGTGAACACTTTCCAACCTCTTCACATCTTAGAATGAAAACAGGCAAACGACACTCCTTATAACTCCAGCATGAATCCAAAACAGGCCATTTTTGCGGCATAGTTTCCATTTATGGAAATTGGTTACATTTCTTTTAAGAAAAAGGCAATTCCATTTTTCATGACATTTAGGTTATCCTGAGACATAACCCAACATGCTACCGAAGCTCCAACAATGGCTCCAAGGTCTTACTTAATCACAATTCAGATGCAATATTTTAGATAGCGTGTTAATTATGGAGCATTCCCAAAAATGTCAACACTTTGACTTACCACAGTGTTGATATAAACTCCACAGGGACACAATATAAGATGGCTGTTCACAGTCAGGTTATTTCTGTAATACAGAAGGTAACGTGAGCAGAGGCTGAATGAACCATATGCCAGCATCCATTCAGATTGTTGTTAGTTCTGATGAACGGAGGAGTATAAAGAGAAGAGATCAACCGATATATCGATTTACCGATATTTTTCCCGATATTTAAGCATTTTACCATAATCGGTTATCGGTTTTGTAATATC
>JBBJLS010000082.1:9605631-9616200 GCA_037577275.1 Bryconaethiops microstoma
TTTGTGTGTGTGTGTGTGCTCCTGTAGGACATTTGAGGACATTCAGCCAGTGTATAAAAGCAGTTTCTCTGTCTCTCAATCCATCGTGGAGTTCATATGAGCGTCTCTAGATCAATGAACTTAAAGTATTGTATTTACTTTAGTAGGTTAGCGGCACAGTCCGTATTTGCAGTGGTCCTTTGGTTAGCTATTAATAGCTCAGACTTTGCCTTGCTCAGCTGGACAGAGAAACAGAGTGTGTGATCCTTTGAAAGAGCAAAGAAAATGTTAAAAAAGCCAAAAAACGTAAACACAAAACTCCACTTGCGTCACTGTAACCCATATCGATGAGAAATGAGTCATTCAATTGCCTCCAATGACAAAGGGGACAATCTCTGGGCACCATTCTTCCTGGCTTTCAGAGAGATGCGAATTCACGTTTAATGCTGTTTAATCAGAGCTGACCCACTTGCGCATAATGTAAACCCATGACCGTTTACGCGTTTTGTTTTTTGTTTCATTTTTTATTTTTTTGGACATTTTTTCCTCTTTATCTGTGTGGACATGAATTTGATAGTTTTTCCTAGCAGGATGTCATTGTCAGACTAACAGGCCATAGGCTTTCTGATTGCTTTCAGTGTGTTTGTATGAGTGTGTGTGTGTGTGTAGTTGGAGCTCTGGGGAAACTCTTTCCCAGTGACGCACTTGGAGGTGTTGATGACTTACCTCTGTCCATCACGTGTGGGCACTGAATTCAGTCTAGCCTTTTGTTTTTCGTCCCTGTTCTTTTTCATGTTTTTTTTCTTCTTTGGCTCACAGTTTTCTCTGACAAACTGCTAATTCTGAATCTCACATGCTGTGTATCAGATTGACTACCGTTATTGTGTTCCTTACCACTAGTGCTGCCTACTCTCTTTTAACGGTTGACCTCATGGTTCCTTTTTTACTCATTTTTTATGTTTTTTTTCCTCATTGCTGGAGAAAGATAATAATGTAAAATGGAGGAAAGAAAGGAAGGACCTCATGGGTACATTTTCTTTATATTGTGTACCCATCCTCACCTGAACAACTGTATATTGGAAATACAGAACAGCTTCAGTGATACTTAATTTCTTTCAGTTTTCTCTCCGTGTTTTACAGATGTTTCCATTTGGAGCTATAGCTTATTTATTAGTCTAACCAACAGATTTCATTTATAGGTACCAACAATTTTGCTATAGGCCAGGCTTATTACATCCTGCTTCTTATTACTGAGTAGCTACATGGACTACAAGGCAAACTGGCTCAGTAATTCGGAGGTTAGTGTGTAATAAAAGTTTGGACCCATCAGTGTATCTGCCCCCCCCCAAGTGCCCATTAATGAGTTTCTCTTGGTCCTGGCAGGTCCATGAAAAAGTCAAAGCGAAAATTAAGCCGTTGTTGGAGATTTATGAACCGTTGTTGGAGATTTATGAACATTTTTTTTGGTATTATATTTAACTTAATATATAATGTGCAAAATAATATGTTAAGTTGCAAAATTAAAAAAATTCTTATGTTAACAACTGGAGCACAGGTTTGAAATGTTATGTGATAGCTTGAATTAAACAGAATTTTTTCAAGAAAGCCCCTGAGGTGACCTGCCAGGCCCTAGATAAACTGGCATCGGTCACCAATACAGTTCTTTAACCCTTTGAACTCAAAGCGTATTAGTAAAATCTGATTTCAACAAATATAAACTATGTGAAATAGTTTAAAACTGGTATTTATTCTCCTACATGCTCACTGTTTGCTGCTCTTTCGCTCTCCGGACCATCCATAAATTCATAAATTTGGTTCTACGTACCATAACATAAACAGACAAAGCTCAGCATAATGTCTTGACACCTCAAGCATCAACACAAACTGAGGGAACTTACATATAAGGAGTTTTGTTTTGCTGTATGACGAAAGTTTACCATTTGTTGTGCTTCAGGCATCCGTGCCTCTCATATCCTAAAGGTTAAAGGTTCTAGTAGAGTCTGGAATATGTTTTATCTTTGTAATCCCAGCAACATATGTGCAATCAACATTCGCTTCTGCACCAGACGTTTAGCAATAGTTCCTTGCCTTAGATCGGATTAGTGAAAAAGACGCTGTAGTGGTCGGTATACCAGGAAGTCCTTGTTCTCTCTCTGCACGTGAGTGTGGAAGTGTGGAAGTGGGTCAGGAACAAAAGGGCCCCGCTGCCTCCATAGCCACCGCGAATCGGTGCAGCGCGCGGAGAGAAATGAAAAACGTAATGACATCAGCCAGGGGGGTTTCTGTCTTTCACACGTCCCTGTTAAACTGCGCTGGTTAATACCCTCCAAATACGCACGCAGACTTGTAAATACACGTGCCCTCAAACCTAATTTCATCTGTATGAAGCACCTCCAGACAGATACTACAATTTGCCCCCTTTTCTGCAGGCTGAAAAAAAAAAAGTAGTGAGGATGGAGAGACGTAATCGCTGGCATTTCCGGCTAACTTCGGGCGCCCCTATAAATGTGGGCCCAGTGATGGGCTTCAGTCTGCATGGAGAAGGGATGAGGATAAATCTGCCTTTCTGACACTCTTAACTCGTAGAGATGAAATGTAATAGACACTTGTACTGTTGCAGTGCTTGAACGGAATCTGTTCTAAGGAGTCTGTACTCAGCTGTGAGTATTTCACCCTTTAATACTTCCTTCATCTTTTAATCTGTGTGTGTGTGTGTGTGTGTGTGTGTGTGTGTGTGTGTGCATATGGAGGTGTGCTCACTTAAAAAGAAAGGTGTTTTGGTTTGGCAGTGTTGGGAAAAACCTTTACACTACATCTTTATTTTATGTTGAGGATTTTTATTTACACAATTGACTTTTTAACATGAACTTCCACTGAAAGGTTCTTTTGGGACCCATGGGTCCTTGGATACCCATACACTGCATTTTTGTTCTTGTTCTGACCCAAAAGTTGTTAGGGTCCCCCTGTTGGGTGCAGGTCCCTGAGCAGTCACTTATGCTGCTTATTAGATACTGCCAGCACTGAGCAATGGAAATGGATGATCTTCATAAAAGTGGTGCAGGTGGATTTTTATCCTTTCATCACGCTGTATTTCTGAAATACCTCATGCTGTATACATCGTGCTGTAGTTCTGTATCTGTCATCTGGTGTGCGGCAGCTGTGCAGAAAGAGTAGACCTACCCTTACCACTAGGCACCTGGGTGGCCTAGTGGTTAGGGGTTGCCCCTGCAATCAGAAGGTTGTGGGTTCGAATCCCAGCACTGCTAGTGTCATCACGGAGGTGCCCTTGAGCAAGGTACTGTCCCCACACACTGCTCCCCGGGCGCCCCGCACTGGTGGCAGCCCCCTGCTTCACTTGGTGAATGGGTTAAATACAGAGAAAGAATTTCACAATGTTCACACTGTGTGCTGTGTTCATGTGTGACTATAAGGGGCCACTTTACTTTACTTTAATCAGTTTTACCCCACAACTTCTTGCTTCCTTTGAAAATGGTCTCAACAAAAACTTGAGTTTTGAAAAGTGTTTGTTCTCCGGGTGTTGGGAACATGCAGCAACGCCTTTCCCACTGGAACTAAGAGATATTGGCAGCAGAAATGGACCCAAAGTCTGCTGTGAAGAATGCTGGACTAGTTTGTTTAATTTTGGAAGTAATTGCTGACTGTGCGTTGACAAACCTTAAGAGGGAGAAAAAATAGTTTCTAGTTTGTGGAGCTGGCGGCCTGACGAGGGAGTTGATCTTACGATCAGAGGGTTGTGAGTTTGAATCCCAGGGCTGCTAGTGGCACCACTGAGGTACCCTTGAGCAAGGTACCATCCCCGCACACTGCTCCCTGGTAAATGTTTTAAATGCAGAGAAAGAATCTCACACTGTTTGCTGTCCTGGTTCACGCATGACTACACTGGGCCACTTTACTTTATATCATTTGTCTTTTGTAGTATTTTGTAATAACATTTGCAACATAATGATACCTAATGTAATTGTTAATATGCATTCTGACACCCTTAATCCTGTACAAGCATATTATTCTCAATAATATTCTAATACTACATTTGGCATAACGTACAATACATATGTGCAGTTTTGCTAAATCAGCATTGTTACACTGTTATGTGGCTCCCTCTTGTGTTTATAATGCTTGCATCTCATCCATTAAGGTTTGGACGTCAAAGGCGATGCTCTAACACAGGCAAACACCAAAAGAAGATTGCAAACCTTTTAATTAAGTTTTCAGGAAGAGAGTGCTAAACTCCAGTCAAATCGCTGTGGCCCTCAGGCCACTTCCCTGTATAATACTCTTAATAAATGCTTACTTATCAGTTGATGAGGGACGTTTCGTCCACAACGGGCATTAGGGCATCAAAAAAGGTCCAGGCATGCTTGGAAAGAGTGGTGTTAGATCACGACTTACTATTCCTGCTGTTATACCCAAAACATGTCAAATGTAATAGGATGCACATAAGCATAAATAGGCTGAATGGCAAGAACTGCTAGAACTTTAATTAAACGTTATTGCCCATTTATTCAGGGACTTGCTTTAATTGATTGAAAAAAAATCTATGAAATGTCCCGGTATCTTTGTTTTACTGAGTCTTAAGTACACTATATGGACGAAAGTATTGGGACGCCTAACCACAACATCAACAGGGCCTTTATGGACCTTGCTTTGTGCACTAGAAAAGGTTCTTCCCCAAACTGTGAAAAGGCATAAGCAAGCCTTTTGCCTTAATCTATGTTAGCAAGCTGTATTCTGATTGTTTGATTGCCACCCTTAGACACCCATCTGCAGGACGGGGCTGGAGAAATGGTCCAATCAGATGTACCCTGAGCCTGAAGGGATCCCAGAGGAGGTGCACATGTTTGACTTGGACTCCTTCCTCTCAGATATTTCGGACACTCTCTTCACCATGACCCAGAAGCCGTGCCCATGGTCCGGGGACCTCCACAATAGTGAGTACCGCAGGCTCTGCTCTCAGATCAGTTCAGCAAGTGGTGTAATGTGATCGATGTCACGTTGACCTGAATCAGGTTAGATTGGTGCCATCCCTGTTAACAATGCAAAAGATGCATTGTGGTGCTTAAGCACGTCACATCAATTGTAAAATATTCTAACTGATTATAATAATTACAAATTTCCTTTAATGACTTTATTTACGTTCTTGGGCCATTTTCAAATCACCACTATTGCACCACTAGATGTAGTGTTATGGTCTGTGTAAATAGTTGTATTTTTTTGTATTGAGTGTACAATATGTCCAAAAGTTTATAGACTCCAATGTGTCTTCTGAAATCAAGGGTATTAACAGGGAGTTTGCCCTCAATTTGAATCAGAATCAGAATCTGAAAACGGTATTGTTCCTGGAGGAAGGCTTTACAGTAGATGTTGGAATAGTGCCCTGACAATTTGATTACAATCAGCCACAAGAACGTTAGTGAGGTCCGGTACTGATGAGTTCACTTCAACTCATCCTAAAAGTACTGGATCTCCTTATGGTAGGGCCAATGTGTAGACAGCTTCACCACTCAGGAGCTCCTTTAGGCTGCTTTAGATCTTCTCTTTCTATTGCCAGTGCTTTTCTATGGAGATTACGTGAGCTGTGTATGCAAAATTGAAAGCCTGTGTCAGCAATGAGTGCACCCTTGTTGTAGCTGCATTTGCTTTTAGATACAGTTTTTGTCAAATAGTGTATTTAAAAAATATATATCAAATACCAAAATCAAACCATGGTGAAATTGGAGATTTCACAATGCATTGAATGGTTTCCTAAAGTGTAAAACTGAATCGTTATGATATCCTATGCTGGGCTAGCCCTCGAAATATTTGGTCTTACACACACTGGAGACTTTTCTTAGATGCTTTTGGCGCTCAATCGGACTAAATGCCTTTTCTTGTAAAAGCAGCAAAATGGTGAGAGTAGTGTATAACAAAGTGATATATGTGACATCCTTTCCTAACCATGATGGTCTTGTGAGTTTGTAAAAATCATTCAGGAAGACACCACCCCCAAAAACAAGGAAGAAACAAATGAATGAGTGTGCACACACATCCATGCGCGCTGGGGTATACTCACAGCCACATCCCGGTGTTAACTGTTGTTTCTCTGACAGCCTACACCAGTAATGCTGATATGATCCAGCCTGATTTGACTCCTCTTCAGCCCAACTTGGATGACCTCATGGACACTCCAGGTAACTGCATTATATTCTTATGTGAAACATGATGCATTTAATTTACTTGATTCAAGTTGTACATCATATGCATGTGAATAAAACGTATTTGGTAAGTTTACTTGCTTTTGGCAGTAATTGTGTTGATATAACTCATCAAGTAATTTGGTGACTGAGTGAATTGGTTTGACACAACAATAACATACTTTGCAGAGCAGTGGATCTCAACCTGAAGCCCCCCTCCCCACGCACACACTTTAAGTTCATGTGTTGATCATTTGAATCAGCTTTGTTGGAAACATGAAAAATACTCAAATGTGTGGATCGGAGGGACTTTCAGAACCAGTGTTGGAAACCACTATTGTGGACTCTTTCACAATAATATTCATTTGTACTTCAAATGAAACACAGTGTGGAAAAATGCATAGAAATGTTTCTTTGTTTCGTATTGTAGCAGATGCCAATGGGATAATTGTTGTCTCTTCACTATGAGTGAACTAATGTTGGTTGTTGTGTGCACAGATAAGAAAAAAACAAAACAGTAAACTTAAAAACCTAAACCTTAAATGTACCTCTACAGAGGGAACAATAAAAAATGGACCATTTATGTTTTACCTTGAAGGTGCGTTGAAGTTGATGTTTCTTTGATATTTTGACACCGCCCATTTTGTCTTTGTAGCATTTGAAATTTGTAGGCCATTCCTGACATACAACATACTTTACCTGTCTAGATCTTGCTTTCACAAATCCCCAAAGTTCATATTTTGACCGCAGCTGTCACTGATAAAGAACTAATGGCTTGAGGTAATGGTGCATAGCAATGGTTGCTAAACAGTGTTTGGATGGATGAGGAAATAAGACAGAGCTTAATAAATATTCTTTTTTTCATTTGATAGGGTAGACCTGTGATCGTTCTATGGGTACACATGTATATTATACAATAATTGAGCAATGTAATGGGTATACACACGAAACTGTTAATTTTATCAGCTCCACTTACCATATAGGTGAACTTTACAGTTTACAATTCCACTTGTCCATCATTTGTTATTGCCTTTTACCCCATTCATCTATGGTCAGGACCACCAGTGAGCAGTATTCTTTGGATGGTGGATGTTTCTAAGTGGTGCAGTGACATATAGTGGCATGTTATTGTGTGTGTGTGTGTGTGTGTGTGTGTGTGTGCACTGCACTGCACAGACAGGATGACACGGCTGTTGGAAATTTTGTGCTGGGAATAGTCAGTGGGAGAAAAAAACATCCCAGAAGCTCTAGAAACTGATAATTAATTTTAAACTAGAGAATGACTAACACAAACTGTGCAACAGCAGATGTGCAATCATCTGTTTGCTTCTACAA
The DNA here is from genome assembly GCA_037577275.1 of Bryconaethiops microstoma. NCBI lineage: Eukaryota > Metazoa > Chordata > Actinopteri > Characiformes > Alestidae > Bryconaethiops > Bryconaethiops microstoma. The sequence goes on from JBBJLS010000082.1 coordinate 9,613,137, forward strand.
AATGAGTCAGCATGTTTAAACACTACAAACAACACTAGCAACAAAACCAGCCATGCTGCTATCTCTGTTTCACTCACACCAGTGCAACACACACTAATATTCCTTAGGGAAATTGCTTAAGTTACGTCTGCACAGGCACACAGAGAGACAGAGACAAGAACAGTATGAAATATAAAGTCTTAATAAATCCAATACAAATTTGTAGAAAAAATTCAGTATGAAGTACAATATGCTATATACACAAATGCTAGATAGATAAATAACTTACGGTTAAGTAAATTACTAACAAAACAGATGGTTGTACTTAAATGCAGCATAATGATGTAAAGAAAAAGGCATTCTAGGAGAAACAGGTCAAGCTTCTTGTGTTGGATTTTATGTTAATTAGCTGTTTTAAACAAGGTATATTGGAGAAAATGGCCAGTATTTTGGACAATTTTGAGTAGCCTGTCTCTGAATATTATAGTGATGTGAGGTTCCAAGCATTCCTAGCCGTTTGTTTTTTTCATATACAGTTTATTTCACAGGTGTTTTTAACAGGTTATTTTATATGTTTCAGTATGATGGTGATGATGGTGTTTTGTGTTTCAGTTTAGTAGCTCACCATTTAATCTTAGAATGAATAGTTCTTTGGTTATCATATGCATCCAGACGAAGGTTTAACATCTGCCATAAGTGCATATGACTGCTGTAATATGTTGAGGTCATGGTGTGAGTGATACAGTGCTTTGTTAGTATAAAAAAAATCTCTTAGCTACATAACCTTGTTCATAAATGTTCAAGCATGGTGGTTATTGTGTCGTGCTCAGAGAGACAAGATTGTGGGATCAAACACAACTGTGAGCCTCTAGCCTTTCCTCTGTGAGCACCACGCATCTGATGCACACAGGTCCCCAGCTTACACAGGTACTCACCACAACTCAGAAGTACGCACTGCTTTAAAAGTGTATTGTAGTGGGGTTCTGGGGCAGCTGGTGGTCTGGTGGTTGGGGAGTTGCCCCTCTGATCGGAAGGTTGTAGGTTTGAATCCCAGGACTGCTAGTGGCACCACTGATGTACCCTTGAGTAAGGTGCCGTCCCCACACACTGCTCCCCGTTTGCTGAGTCGCTGACTGCCCACTGCTTCACTTTAAATACAGAGAAAGAATTTCGCACTGTTCACACTGTGTGCTGTGCTGTGCTGTGCTGTGCTGTGTTCGCACATGACTATAAGGGCCACTTTTTGTACTTTACTTGATATATCTGTTGTGCCTGGGAGAAAAATGTGACAATACAGTAATCAGCTATGCTTTGAAATACCGTTAATTATTGTAATTGCAAAATACAGTGCATGTGCATTTGTAAATGGGATTTGTATTATTGTAATTGTAAAATACTATCAGCACAGTAAGCGAAGGCTATTAGACTCAGTTATTTTCTTTTTGGGATCCTTTAGGCCTAAAATAAGAGGACAAAGCTGGCAAGTGATGGATGTGACCAACTGCAAAGCAGCATAGATGCTTCCACAAAATAAAACTAATCACAAAATAGAAAACAGTAACTAAACATTGATGCAAATGATTAAAGCAGATTCCTTTCTTCACAAATATACTTAATTGGAAGTCAACAAATTGTCATTAAAGAGGCACCTCCTAGTTTACTTGAGTACAGTAGTCACTTATATGCTTATATGTGTATGTGCAAGATGGTGTCCATGGAAACGTGAATATCTTGTAGAGTGGATTGCGTTTAGGGAAGTGCACAAGTTCACTTTCAATTGCAGGGACACTTACTCATCAAAAAATCTTCTTGGTGTCCATTCATAAGGCAGGAATGCTGTTGGAAGCCATCAGTGTTGAGGCTGTGTATCCCACACTGTGGAGTTGTAGATCCTACAGTGTTTTGTCTTTGGGCCCTTCTTTTTGGATATTTTAAGGTCATATTTATTGATTCTAGTCTTGTGTATATGTGAAAGGTCACGCAGAAGGTTAGGCCGGGATCAGAGGTCAGCTATAATGAAATGCGGAACTTGAAAGGGATGTGGTAAGCCATTAATAGCCGTGGAAAGGTCTTATGGGTGCTACCACAGGAAGAGAGAGGACTATACAGATCGAGAAGGCAGGAGTTTACTGTAGGTCACCAAGAGCCAAAGAGTTGATCTGCCTTTTCTCTACCTGTCCATCATTATACTAGAATAGCCTTTTGGCTAATTACATCCCACAAAAGCCAGAAGTATAAGTACACGTGGAATATTCTCAAAGACTTGACATCTATGGTGACGCAAACCTTTTTTGGATATACAAACAATGATGCTTGGTTGGATAATTAAAAAATAAATCTGAATAAAATTTCTAATGGATTCAAAATTAATTTTCATGAATTTTCAAATGGATCTTCCAAAGTAAATGACTAGATTTTGAAATTTTACAGAGTAAACTTTGATCATTTCCAAACTTTTCTTTTTATGGGTTGTATAGTCGAAAAAAGCATTTTAGAGCTAATTATTAAACATACTTCACATAATGTAGTATCTTATTACCACGACAACTTGAAAATCACTGGGTTTTCAGTATTGCAAATTGATTTTTTTCTAAGAAACAAGCCAGATTAGCTAAATATTAGTAAAGAATAATACCCAATTAAATAGAAAAAAACCCGAAAAAGATATATGGACCAGAATTAGTAGAAAAGACCAAAAAAAACCCAAATAAAATGTTGACTTAACATTTTGCAGTACCATTTTGGTGCATAATGATTATAAAAGTATAATCTTTATGCGCATGATTTGTTTTCATGAGAATTGGGCATTTGTAATCCAAGCTGCTAATCAAAGAATGGAGTACCGTGCAAAAATTTTAGGCACCTGGGAAAATTATACTTAAAACCTGTTTACTACTGGACAGTTGTGTTAAAACATTAATATTACAATAAATACAATAAACATTATTACAGTAAAGAGTGGTAAAGTGTTGTCCTAACCATTTCCAGACCTCTTTCCTCATGGAAGCCCAATATTCATTTTAGCTACAATCAAATACCTGGTTTGGCTGGTTTTACTTCATTAGATTAAATTAGGTGCTGCTTA
>JBBJLS010000082.1:9641647-9662741 GCA_037577275.1 Bryconaethiops microstoma
GTGGTGGTGCTGAAGGTAGGATTCGAACCCATGACCTCTTGGTCCAGAGGCAAGTACCCTACCACTAGGCCACCACCCCCCCATTAAATCGTCAATGTACATAAACATAAGGAAAAATGATAACACAGTCTCGTAATATCATGCTCACAATTTGTCCGTATCTGACACTCACCATGAAATTATTGTGGAAATTGTGTGAACCAGTGCTGTAATTTGACTCATTGTGTATCTGTTGCTCTTTTTCTCTCTGTGTCTCGAGCTGGTTTCTCTCGAGCTGCACTGCAAGGCTGCCATCCCTCGTATGGTGGAGAGCGGTTTTCAAAAAACACATATGCAAAAAATGCTGTTCTTTGGTCTGAGTCTGCGCTTTTTTTGCTTGATTACTTGGAATGTTCCAGCTAATGTAGTGGGACGCTCCAGCGAAAGCAGGGCCGTAGCCGTAACCACAATAAAGCTAGAAGTTGGGGTTGACTAACAGCTCAGACAGGGCTGTAGGAGTAAGTGCTTGTTTGGGTGCTGATTGTTCTGCAGGCTTGGATGAACACATGGGCACAACAGCGGCAAGTTTGAACGCCTGGCAGCCTTGAACGCATGAGCAGCCAATCACACAGCGAATGTGCTGGAGGAGAGAGAGCGAGAGAGAGAGAGAGAGAGACAGAGAGAGTGATCAGAATGGGTAAAGAAAACAGCAGACAGAGCCCTAGAGGTATTATCCACAGCTTTAGCCAGCCCGTGGTGGAAGGGGGGTCGTCAGCAGCAGTGCTTGTCCAGTGCTTGACCTTTTCCAGCTTAGTGGAGATGACTTCCTGTGATTCATGTGGATCCCTCTCTCTCTCTCTCTCTCTCTCTCTCTCTCTCTCTCTCTCTCTCTCTCTCTCTCTCTCTCTCTCTTTCTCTCTCTCTCTCTCTCTCTCTCTTTCTCTCTTTGTTTCTCTCTCTCTCTCTCTCTCTCTCACTCTCTCTTTCCCTGTCAATATATTCTCTTTGTAGATTTTGAATAACTTAGCATGTTAAAGACTGTTACATACAGCACTGTGCAAAAGTCTTTTTTTCACATTAATATTACTGAACAATATAAAAAGAATAAATACAAATAACATTATACAATGAATAGTGAATAGTTTATGTACTGTATATCGATGTGTTTCTTGTGGAAGCCCAGTATTGTAGTTTCTGTCAGAAACTCAGTCTGTCCTTCATTAAATTAAATCAGGAGCTGCTGATGGAGTTTCACAAACCCGAACAACGGCTGGAGGAACCGAGGAGGAATCTAGATCCGAACCTGTGTTTTTTAACAAAACCAATTCTCATACGTTTTGCTGCTTTTTTGTTTGTTTGCATTTTTTCTAATGTTAACTTTGCTAGAAGAAAGACACACACACTTAGAAAACACTGAGGAAAAACAGCTTTAAACAATTTGCAAGACATTTGCACAGATCTGTACATATTTGACAATATTTGTAAGTACTTTGGGAATAAGGCCTAAGCTGATGCACTTTACTGCCTTGTCATGATGTCAGCACTCATCAACATTCCAAGGTTTCATCTGTTCCGACTACTGTTTTGCGTGTGCGTGAATACAAGTGCGTACACTTACATAGAATCATGTAAAAACAATGCAATTCAAATATAACACTTGCTGTGAAAGTATATATGCATATACCAACATTAACATCAAATAAACCGTGCTTGATGTTTCGCTCTAAACATGTCAGCACCAAGATAAAGGTGTCGGTGAATGCGTTTCTTGCAATACAGTTGTGAAATGTATCATCTGTGGAAAATGACTGATTGCAATTATTTCAAATAACTATGACTGTTTAATATAGTTGTGTGATAATTATGACTGCTCTTGCTACCAAAGAATGATCTATGTGATCTATACTGGATCTTCATATTAGCTTTGAAACTACTATAACCTACTCAGCCACTGAATTTCTAATAATATACAATGGAATCCTGTTAAGAATATTTTCTATATATTTTTATTATCACTTAATTTTTTGGCCCCAACCCCCTGCTGACTCCACCTCTGATTCTGAAGTGTGTAAGTAAGAGGGGATCAGTATGTGGATGAAACTGTATTAACCCTTAGATCAGTGCCAGAAGCCCAACAAATGGTAAATTGTCATCATACTACAAAACAGCTCATTATGTGGAAGTTCCCCTGGTTTTTGGTGATGCTTGAGGTGTCAGATGTCATGCTGAGCTTTGTTTGGTGTTCCTATATCACATAGAAACAAAGTTATTGTAATTTAAAAACATGTAATAATAATAACTACTACTGGGGTTTTAAAAGGAGTCACATGTAAATGTCCAAAAATGTCCAAATTTCTTTTATTTCAGGTTTTAGAAACAATCGTAAAATAACACAAGATCTTTGAACCTGGGAGAACTTTCAGGATAGTCCCTGCCCACGAGTGGGTGGGGAAAACCCGAGGGAGGGTGTCCAGAGTGTGGCCGAGCGGCGGCATGTCGAGCAAAAAAGCAGCGAACAGCAAGCGTTTAGGAGAACAAACACCGGTTTTAGACTGTTTTACACTGTTTATTTTAGTTGAAATCAGATTTTACTTAGATGCTCTGAGTTCTAAGGGTTAAATGGGTTAAATGGTCGAAATGTTAAAGCAGCAGGATAACCGTACATGTAAATGTTCCTAACAATGAGTGGACATTACTCGTCACAAATTGGCCATTAGAAGACTGTTTTGTTTAAGGTGATCTTTGTCGGCATCAAGGAATAAAGTCTTAAGAGAAGAAAGAAATATATCATTGATCCAGAGCTGTACTCTGTATTCTGTTTACATTACCTTAGACAGAAAGAGGGAGGGATGAGAAAGAGTGTGCATGAAAGAGAGAGGAATCAGCAGCACCTTATGAGAAGAAATTTCACGCCTTCTTCTCTCTCTGTCAGAGTGAATGGATCCAGTAAGGCCGTGGCCCCCTTGAGAGACACTTTCCACTGCCAAAAAAGCAGCCCAGCTCCACTGAGCAGAGAGAGCGGAGAGAGAAGAAAACGACTGCTTATGCATGATAGAAGAGAGAATTGGAGGTAGTATGTCGAAAGAAAGAAAAGCAGCTACACGAAGGACAACTAAAGCAAAAGCTGTGACTTCAAATGACAGCGAAGGGTAGAAAAAGGCAAGAGGGAAGGTAGTGAGAGAAAAGGAGGATGAGCGAGCAGCAGAAAAACAAGTGCACTCGTTTCTGGAGTGCCCAGCATAGCCAAAGACAGAACCCATATTTCAGCTCATACACACAGAAATTCACACACTGTACACATGGCCAGGCCTGGCTGCCACACACACACGCACACACACACACACACACACACACACACACAGAGACACACCACTTTGTGTACTCACTGTCTCTTACTGTCAGAGTCTTTAAGCTCTAGCCAGTTTGTGGGGTGACACTAAGGTTCCTGACAGCCCACCAAGAAAAGGCACACCCAATCAAATTATGCTGACAAAAATGAAGAGTTTGTATGAGCTATAGTAGGCAAGCTTAAGTCTCTCACACCAACTCAGTAGTGCCCACTTGGCCACTGGCCCTCTGTTGTCCAAATAAAACAATGGATGAAGCAGCTTGTCTTGTGGAAACGATGGTAACATTCTAAATCATGGTCAAACGTGCAGATGGTTGCAGCAGAGCAGCGCTGCGTGTTTGTGTAGCTGTTTTAATTGTTGTGTGGGAGCAGCTTTGACTTCGTTGACTTCTAAGGGCAAATTCCTTCAGAGGTATATAGAAATAAAAGAGATTTCAATTCTAGAAGGGATGTGCCAATATACCACTTGCAGAAGCCAATAGCCAATAATTTTATTATTTTCTGATATATATATGTATGTATAGAACCATTATGTTAGGGGGAACGTGGCCCCCCACTTTTAAAAATCATTCGTTTCACCCCGCCCCCATACCCGATACCCCCCACCAGTGCCCCCCCACCCACTTTAAAACTGCTTCCGACGCCCCTGTATAGATATATATCAGTATATATATTTTAGAAAATTATAAAATGATTGACTATTGACTTCTGCAACAGGTATATGTCAGTTTTGGTCAAATATAAACATCTGTCAATTTTCAAATTATCTGACAAAGACAACATTTGTTATTTTAGCACTGAAATGGTTATACACAAATGTCTCAGTTCAAAACAATCGGTTTGTGTTCTAGATAAGTACTGAAACTTGAAGTGTGTTTCAGATGTCTGGCAAAATACCCTTAAGCATTGAAAATGGGAAGGTGTGCTTTTCTCAGTATGGTCAAGGAAGCTGTGTGAGATGATGTTTGTGTGAGTGAAGTGGAGGGCGTGATCCGGCATAGCAAGGAGAAGAAATCCCACCGGACCACAGCCTGGAAGAGAGCAGGGAACAGATGGTTATGCCAAGTGGGAGTGTGTGTGTGTGTGTGTGTGTGTGTGTGTGTGTGTGTGTGTGTGTGTGGGTGTGTGAAAGAGAGAGTGTATGTGTTTGTTTATGTGCATGATTTCATGCACTAGTGTTAGAATCATCCTCGTAGGGTGAGCCATTCAACAGGGAACCACTAATCCTGCAGTGAGTGTGAGAGAGAGAGAGAGAAAGAAAGAGAGAGTGTTGGGGTGATGGTAATATTATTCTTGGTGCAGAGTCTTGGTTCATCTCTCTGTCAGAATAAATGGTTCAAGAAACAGTCATCGTCACCCCCAGACACCCTGTTCTCTGCCAAAAAAGCAGCCCAGTCCCAGAGAGAGTGAGAAAATGATTGTTTCTGTCTAACAGCAGTGAAAATAGAAGGTGGTAGGAAGAAAGGAAGTACAGTGGGTACGACACAGTTCTGTTCCTACGACAGTGATGTAACCCGAATTTTGGTGTAAGTCGAAACACATCCTAGCCTAAGTCACTTACCGATCCTAACACAGTTGTAGAATCATAATCTAGAACGTAAAAACACAACTAAGCCAAAAAAAAATACAACTAAGCCAATGAAAAAGGAAAAGGGCATAAATATACTGTACTTGTACACTGTACTGTACTGGGGGACGGCAACTCCCTCAATCATACTACTGCGTATTCTTCCGCCGCGCGCAACCAAACTAGTTCACCCCCATAGTCCGTAAGTACGACTCTAACGGCGTTAGCTGAAACTCTCACGTCTCAATTTTTTTACGTTTTATAGGAGTGAGTGTTGTAAACTCGAAACGTCGTATGTGAACTACTCATTGGGACAAACTCCACCACTGATCAGACTGGAGCTCTCTTCAAACCTAAAAGACACTGATGCCTTCAGGCCTGTAAATGAGACACTGCAGAAGGATACTGAGGACTGAAGTGATGCCACTTATTAGTGCTACATGCAATATATATACACATATTTCTACCTAAGTCTATATGGCTTACACATTCCATTATTAATTTCAAATAAAGGAAATTACTGATATTGAATGAAAAGACTACAGAAATAAATACTTTCACATCCTCCTAGAATAACCAGTACAATTTTGGCATATCCTGTGTAATGTTGGCCTCTGCAAGTCCTGACCCATGCTACCGTGGAGTGTGTAAGAGATACATTTAGCTGTTATCATAAACAGGCCACACAGTCAGTGTCATTGATGGTGAAGCACCACTCTTTATGAAAAAACCAAAAGGGTTGCAAACACCCAGCTACAGTTAAGAGCACTAAATCTAAGCACATCTCATCAAACTGCTATGATGCTACTGTTGCACACGCTGAATGATGAAACTGGTTTTCTGGGTTTATTGGGTAGTAGAATTGCAAAAATATAGCACAGATGGCATCACACACAAATGCTCATAAAGAACAAAAATGCCCAAATTTATTTTATTAACAAACAGAAAAAAACACAAGATCTGTGAACCTGGGAGAACTTTCAGAATAGTCTCCGATCACAAGTGGGTGTGGAAAACCCACAGAGGGAGGGGGTTCAGAGAGTGTTTTAGACTGTTTTAGATTGTTTTTATTTGTTGAAATTTGATTTTACTAATACATGGGTATTGAGTGAAACTGCGAGGCTTTGGCCTGGTTGCTGTAATTGCTCTATTTTATTCAGTCTAGTTTTTCATGTTTGCCACGGGACGCCAAACACTCCCCCATTGTCACAGAAACGTTCCCTTTTGGAGACCATATTTTACCACCTAAGGTAGATTTGACAGTCATGGCAGGTATAGTTAAAAACTGAATGCATGAAGACATCTGAAATCGCTTGTTGAATATGGCTACTTTAACCTGATTCCTAAAAGAACCAATGGATGAGACTCAGCTCTGTCCAGGTTTGACAGCCTAATACATTAGCAACTACCAGCTTCAATGGGAAGGCAATCAAGGAGATCACATTTATGTGATTCTGGTGCTACCCCATTAGATTTGCTGCTTGTTTATGAAGCATCTTTACATTGCTAAATGTGAAAAAGTGAGTGTGTGTGAGCAAGTGAGATACAGCCCGGTCCATAAAGTGCTTTGAAGACAAAAAGTTAAGTAAAGTGGCCCCTTATAGTCACACGTGAACACGGCACAGCACACAGTGTAAAATTCTTTCTCTACATTTAACCCATTCACAAAGTGAAGCAGTGGGCTGCCAGCAATGAGAGGGGCCTGGGGAGCAGTGTGCAGGACGGTACATTATTCAAGGGAACCGCAGTGATGACACTAGCAGTCCTAGGATTTGAAACCACAACCTTCTGATCACAGGGCCAACTCCCTAACAACTTGACCACCAGCTGCCCCCAGTTATGGAGACTTGATATTTTAAAGCCAGAAGTGCTCTATAATGCTTTATAATGTTCATGAAACATGCGGTAGTTGTTAGGGAGTTGCCCCTTCGAATTCCAGGACTGCCAGTGGCACCACAGAGGTACCCTTGAGCAAAGCTGTCCCCACACACTGCTCTCTGGGCACCTTTGTCGTTCATAAATTTCCTCTTGGACCAATAATATATGTAAAGAAAAGTTTTTAATAAAAATATATTCCTGAAATATTCATGAATTATTCTTTAATCAAGTAATTGTTCGTTGGAGCTCTGGAGTGAGTAAAGCTGAGGGCTGCTAAATTCTGGGAAACAGTCGCTCTTTCTGTCTCTGCAGTGAAATAGATTTTAGTGCATGCTCTCAGGCAGCCCCAGTAGCCCTGGTGACCCTTCCTGCTTATCGATTTTGCTCTCCTCATGCTTTATTGCCTCTCCGTATCACCGGCGACGCCTCCCGTATTTCTGCCGCCACCTTGAGCGGCGCCGGGCATGCTGGGTAACCTTTGAGGCGGTAAGCGACTCCTCTCCAGGGAGAGCGAGAGCTCTGGGTGCCCTTTTGCTGATCCAGGAGCTGTTTTCTGGTTCAAACAGCTGCACTGATAATTGTGAGAAAACCAGGCAACTGAAGTGAGGTCAGTGCAAAGTGGAAAAACTCAACAACTCCATCCACAGACACTCACCTGACCTTTACTGTGTAGTCCTGCTTATGTCTGCACACAAACCTGCTGATTTATGGAAACAGAGGCAGCTTGTGGAAATAAAGGCTTTCACACACAAACACACACACACACATACACACACACACACACACACACACATAATTTCAGTGTCTTATACAATTTTACAGTTGTCCGTATGACACACTGCATGTCCACTTGTGAAATCTTGCACCAAATACAATACAATTGTTAGCGATGTCTTGCATTAGGATTGCACACCAATTTTTATCCAAATGCAAGTTAATGAGTAAAATGATTAAAGGTTCACAATATGTTCCATTAATTCTGTTAATTTTGTTTAAGTTTCAAAATATACCATTCACTCCCCTATGCATACAGTTCATATATGGAAGATAAATGTTAAGAATGACCAGTTGTGCAGTTTAGGTTGATGTTATAAGAAGAGTTCAGCACACAGTGCTCTGTAATGAATCACAGCTTAGGGGAAATCAGAGCAGACACCATTTACTCCAGCAGTCTTACAAGTGCAGTAACAACCTGTTTATTTCAAAAAGAGGCTGGAATATAGTCACGTAAAGATGAATTACGACCATTTTAATACTCAAGCCCACACAGATTATATCTCATTCTATCAGATCACAAGATCTCTGGGAAAAGATGAAAATGGCCCATTTTACTGCTACATTTAACTACTACTTAAAAATCTAAGTGATTATACTCAGCATTAGAATAGTCTTTTATTAGTGCTTATCCTTATACAGTTCTAAACACAATAGTACAGAGCAACCTTGGTTTGCAGATACGTTAATAACTCTTCATTCTTGGGTTTAGGGGTCAGACAAGAGCCAGAATTCATTTATGGCCTGAACTGTCCACTCATTTCTTGTTTTGCTGTCATACTTGGCATGTTCCTGCCTTGGTTTGGAAATGCCAGTGATAATATCCTCTGTGAGGCTTACTGATCTGCGGCCAGTGTTAAGCTTGCTGTTATTGAGATTAAGGCAGGCCCTGGATCGGTGTAAGAGGGACGCTCTCTGTCCCAGGTCTGCCGTCAAGCCTTAGCCCTGCACTAAGCCTTGGTTATCGGATAAGAAAGTGCAGTCGGAGGAGACTGGAGGGAACAGGAAATACATGCTGATCACGGATGGAAAGGAATCAGATTAGTTTGTCAATTTCAGAAAACCTAACAGTAGTCGTTGGTTTTAGGAGAGCCTGTTTATATTGCTTAATTGCATTTGACTATTGCATGATTTATATGGATGGATTGTAATATATGTATTGTATGTTTTCCAAATAGTTAGGCTGCCAAGCTATAAATCACCATCAATTGGATCATATCTTGAGTGGGGCTATTCTATCATCTCTGTCTAATGAATTTGCATGTCAGTATTATATACCCTCTCTCTTTCTCTCCCTCTCTCTGTATTGTAGCCTATTTTGGGTGTGGGGATTACACTGGCCACAGCATGGCGGCTAATCCACACAAACTCCCCCTGAGCAGATTATGGCAACGCTTTTGAAGATGTAATTGAATCTCCCAAAACACTTTTGCCAGTCTGTACACATACACAAACACACGCACGCACGCACACACACACACACACACACACACACACACAATACAATTCTCTTTACTACGTGAGATCTTCAATTTGTTTTGTGTCATTAATACTTCATTATTTAATTATTCTTGTTGTTTTGTGCAGGAAGTGTGTGGGGAAATAAACAGCAACGAAATACACACTTGGCTCAGTTGCCTGATTCATACCTACATTGTAGTGATGCTCAAACAGCTGCCTTGGGATTTCCCATAGTCACTCTTGGGGTGGTGGGGGCCTACTCTTGGCCATTATATCAGAATCCTTAGCCAATGTGCAAAAATCAAAACATACCCAAACAGTACACAAACGGATGTAGCCATATTGTGCCAGCATAGTTCCACTGGAAAACACGCACATTGTCCACGTTGTCCTTTTTCCTGCGTTGGTTTTACAAATCCTTCAATCACACTGTTAGTTATGGGACCATTGCGTTTGACCTATGGTTTGCTGTGAAGTAAGTGCTTGATGCAGTTTGTGAGGATGTTGAAATAGCACCTTCATGGTGCGTGGAGGGACTGTAATTTCCTTCTTATCAAAAGCACAGACAGGCAGAGGGCTGGAGGCGACAGGCACCTATTGAGCCATCATTTAGAGATCTGCAGAGGGAGGAAAGTAATAAAGGAGCGCGTGATCTCCAAGTCTGAGTGTGGCATGTGTGTGTCCTGGTCAAAACTTAGCCAATGTCCGACAGCTAATGACGGATGGGTGAGTGACACACCTGTCTGCCGGGTCCTTCTCTCTTATCGCTTTCCCCCTCATCATCCATGAGCTATGCCCCATCCAACCTGCCAGGATATGGCGGGATGGAGAGAGAGAGATACAGTGCTTTTTGCCGCATCGGGGAAGACGAGGGTCCGAGAGGATGCTGGCGGAAATAAGCTGTCAACAGCTTTCACCTGCGCGGCGACTGATCTCTTTATCAGCCCCTCTCTCCCCCGTCTCTCTCGTTCTATCCTCATTCCACATGGCATGATGCCCCTCGTCCTCCCTTTTGGCTGTTTTCCATCTGTCTCTCACGATCATACTTCATTAGCAGTGATTCTCTCTCTCTCTCTCTCTCTCTCTCTCTCTCTCTCTGTCTCCCTCACCCTCTTTGTTTTCCATTTGTTATTCTTTATTATCAGCTCTTCTCTTCTTCTCTGTCTCTGATCTAAAGTCATATCCCTTTGTCACTGTTTCTTGACTACAAGTTGCTTTTATTTAGCATAGATTCTAAACAGATATGTCCCAAGGTATCCAGACACCCCTTTTCATTTCTTTAAGGTGTACTTTTAGCTATTTTAAGGTGCACTCATTACTGACACAGGCTCAGCTATATCCCTATATAATCCCTATATTAAACACTGCTTATGGAATGGAATGCTTTGGAGCAGCCTCACATGAACCCACAGTCACCAGCCCAATAATACATGTGAGCGCTGCAGTTGTGTTGCATAAAAATGCAAATATGGCTTCTCAGCTCTCAAATCTTATTCAACAAACTAGTATGTTAGTGTTAGTTCCTTAAATTAGATCATGTGAAGGTGCAGCATGTTTTTCTCAAGCATGACCTGATCAATGAGCTTTTTCTTTGTCTTCTTGGGAGTTACCTGAAGTTAACTCTTTCAGATAAACACTTGAGGAGAGCCCTCTTGTGTCTTCCATGGAGAGCAGACACTGAACTTTACCAAGATCATAACCCTCATATCCCACTCTGTTCTTTTGCTTATATAATCATCACGGTTGTATTATATGTTGATAGTAGCCTCAGGCCCGCAAGGTTTTTGCTGATGTGCGAAAGGAAAGAAATTTCCTGAGCTCAAACGGTGCACATCAAAAACGATGCCTCCTGCTTAATCTGCCACTGTCACCTCAGAATGCTGAGCTCATTCTCCTAGGGAGACATTGACATCTTTTCATGAATTGGCCTCTGATCTAGATATTGAGCCTTCCTTTTCCTGTAATTTCTCAAGGTTTTCAAGGCCGTGCTTTCTTTTTTCGTCTGAGATTGAGGTAGACAGGATGCCACAGATTTCCACAGTTGAGCCCCACTGGAGCAAATGTGATGTAATGGAACATTTTCTGTCTCATATTTTCTCTACTGTGAACAAACACCTTTTTCTTTTTCCATCTCGCGTATACATCCAGTGCAGTCGACTTTTAATATTGTTCACCTGGTGAATGGCAATGTATTGTGTACTTGATTTAAACTATATGGACAAAAGTATTGGGATGCCTGACCATTACAACATCAGGGACTTTAGTGACATTGGATTCAAATACAGAGACTTTCATATGGAGTTCGTCCCCTTTTTGCAGCTGTAACAGCTTCCATTCTTCTTGGAAGGCTTTCAACAATATTTTGGAGTTTCTGTGGGAATTTGTGCCCTTTCATTCTGTAGAGCATTTATGAGGTCAGACACTGATGTTGGACGAGAAGGCCGGGCTCGCAATCTCCGTTCCAGTTCATCCCAAAGGTGTTGAATGGGGTTGAAGTCAGGGCTCTATGTGGGCAAGTCAAGTTCTTTCACACCGAACATATGCAACCATGTGTTTATGGACCTTGCTTTGTGCACTGGGGCACAGTCATGCTGGAATAGAACATTGTGTGTCCACAATGTTGAAAGCATGACGTTGTCCAAAATGTTTTGGTGTGCTGAAGCATTTACTGGAAGTGAGAGGACTCCTGAATTCAATAATTATTTGTGAATGATTTGTGTCCCAGTACCTTTGTCCATATTGTGTATTTTTCGCAAATGTTGTATTATTGTATTGCCAGACACTTTTAACCATAGCAGTTTACAATGGTAGGTGAATGTAGGGTGAGGTGTCACATGACACCTACATAAGCCTTTCATGTCATAAACCTACAGAAATTGTCAGTAATCATAAACGCTGCTGTTTAGTAAAGTGTTGCCCACTTTTATAGCCGTAGCAGAAGTGTTTCTGTCTGAACAGAGAAATAAATGTCGCTCGTCCATGTATTATCCATTCTGCCCAAATCAGTGAATACAGGGAACCACAAATAGTAATAAAAATTATAATAATGATAATGAGTAGTATTGGCTTGCAACACTTAATGCATTTTTAGCTGCTGATAATAAAGTGAAGATATTTTGTACTGTACTGAGTATTGTGAACACCGATACCCTGAGGAGCTGTAGTTTCCAGATGTTGGCCTATTTTAAGTCAGAACCATTGTGCTGTCAGGAGACAGAAATAACTTAATATTTCCTTCATCCAGGCTACCTTTATGTGGGATTTTTCCTCCTAGTGCTGTTTCCGGCAAATGCAGTAACACTGGACTTCTAATTAGCAAACTTAAATTCTTTATCTCCAGTAATTTCATTCCCTCCCTTGGTGCCTTGCTCTACTTATGTGTTAAGATTATCGGAATTCCTGGTGCTATGTTCAGACCTCGTCTTCTTTACCTCTGCCTGGTGCGTACATGTCTGTATTGGCCATAGTAAAATGCATCAGCAAGTGAAATTTGAGCTTCCTGTGTGCTACCATATTTTATTTCAGTATATAAAAGAAGCTTCATGCTACCTTTATTGTTGGATGCACTTTGAAAGTTTGATAAAGATAGAGTTTAGATATTTACACCACTAAGGACTTATTTCAGAGTAACAATAACAATTAACTGAAGTGTAAAGCATATTCGTGTTCATTTGCATTTAAAATTGGCAGTTTGCAGCACTGACAAAATGCAAATGTATATTTTCAGCTTTGTTATATTATGTTTTTTGCATATCAAAATAAATGTTACGTTGAGAAATCGTGTTGTTAATGCAGAGGAGTAGATTAAACACCACCTTTTAGCGTAGACCTTAATGGGTTCAGTAGAATCGTTGTAAGTTTTTGTAAGCCTCTGTGGTTTGAACAAGGAGTATGAAATCTCATATCTTTGATGAAACACCCTACTTGTCTTTAACTTTGTAATTTGTACGCAGAAAAGAATCAATTGTTGTTGTTGTTTTTTTGTTACTGCATTTACACCATTTCCATGTCTCCAAAATTTATCATCATATGCATTCCTTATTTCATTAAAAGTGTGCTTCCAAGATATATCCCAGCCTAACAGTGACAATAACGGAGTTTTACAACAGGCCATTTGGCTGTTTGATCTACTTTTGTATCAGCCAATTAAATGTAGAGCAATATACTACATATGAGCAGTTTGAGAGGAATAAGGGGCAAGCAAAGATGTGCAAAGCACCGATGAAGTTAATTACAGAGTTTCCTACCTTAATGTCTCATTAGAGCCGACCATAAATGAGCTGCATTAACGAGTGCCCTTAACGAGCACTTTACTGCTGTGTTCAGCTCGGGCCATCGTTATTGTCATCCTTGTTTTTTTTTCCAACTCACAGCCATTGCCTGATCTCTCATGCCCCCATCCTTCTAAACATTGTTTCTCTCATTAAAGAGAAATTGAGTTTTTTGCCAGCAGGATGACCACATGCCACTCTGGATTATAACATTTTGTTCTTTCTCTGCTCTCTCTTGCTCCAGCTGCCTCTCTGTATTTCATACGACACTCACTAATATGAGCCCCTAAATTGTTCTTACTAACTTGGATGTGTGGTTTCAAGAATAAAAGTCTGGTGTAGAACCTCTTCTTTCAACTTTTACAACAGCTCTTCACACTTCACACATTTAAAAACATGGAAGAACAATCCATGGAAAGTATTTTTCATGCTTTTTTAATGGAAATGCCATCGATAAACGGCTGATGATGTCTCACCAGTTACTATAGTTGCAAGTAAAAGGCACTAAAAACGTACTAAGTAAATAACTTTGAGAACAGATAGACTATATGGAAAAAAGTATTGACATGCCTGACCATTACACCAGCAGAGACTGACATTGAAATTTTATACATACATACTTTAATATGGAGTTGGTCCCCCTTTGCAGTTATAACAGCTTCTACTCTTCCTGGAAGTCTTTCCACAAGATTTTGGAGTTTGTGTGGGAATTTGTGCCCATTCATTCTGTAGAGCATTTATGAGGTCAGACACTGATGTTGGATGAGAAGGTCTGGCTCGCAATGTCTGTTCCAGTTCATCCCAAAGGTGCTGGATGGGGTTGAGGTCAGGGCTCTGTGCGGCCGGTCAATATTTTTGCACATATAGTGTATGTATCCCTTTAAAACTCACTAATGTTGTTTTTATCATAAAAACAACATGGATTAATGTTACAGCTCAGTTGACACCACTGCTCCTCAAAATGTCTACTTATTCACAACTAATGATCTAACACTAGAGCTAACCAGACGAAGGAAACTCATCTTATATGCCAAATCTTGTCTCCTCGGTGAATTATCAGAGTTAATGATTGATCTAATGACTTCTCTGGCATGCTTTTCAAACTTTCTGCTGGAATGTGTGAAATGCAGGTAAGTGTTATGGGACCAGTGTGAATAGATACTGGGGTGAAATAGCTAGAGACCTATGAAAAGATGGAAAAGGGGCCCACCCAACAGTTTCTCTTATTATTCATTTTACTTCTCTGTTGTCCCACCACACACTCTCTCCCTCTCTCTCTCCCACTCTCCCTTTCTAATTTCAGTTCTTCTCATCACGGATCCGCTGGAAAATTGACTGCATTGGCCTGTTTATTGTGCTTGAGTTCACACAGATTTCTGAATCCCACTTAGTATGGGGAGACCAGCCACCATATTTTCTGCCTACGCTTTCTGTCTGTCACATTATTTCCCTCAGACTCGACTGGAACTAAGTAGCAACCCATTTAAGCGCTGTCCCCTGTGGGATAAGAACCCACCTGTTTTTTGTTCTGCCAAAGACTTCCATTTGATTTAATTTGATTTACTTAAAAAATTGAGCTTGATTACAAATTTGAGTATTGTTATAGTAAGTTGCTGAACATTTCTGAACTTGAACCCATTAAATTCCATGTAAAAAGTTTATTTGAAATAAGCTGAAATGTAAATCACACATTCAGTAAAATATAACCATATTATTTATATATATTGTGTATGTCAGCATTTGTTGGTAAATAAATGTCACCTCTTGTTTTGAAAGTTAGTCACAATAAGCATGTGCATTCAGGCGTGGCTGTTTGTTCTCTTCAGATGACTCGCAATAAATGACTTGTGGGCTGATTGCTGACCTTGTGGAGAAGCTCCAGACTGCTAAATGGGCACGAGCGAGTGAGCGAAGTCAAAAGCCTTAAATGTCAGTCATTACTGATACTCGAACATTTGATTGGTCCTATAGAGGACATAGGCAGCACATCTGACTAGGTAGTATTATGTTATAAATTTGTGTTTGCATCAGATCTACACTACCAGTCAAAAGTTTGGACACACCTTCTCATTCAACAATTTACTTTGTTTGTATTATGGGCTACATTGTAGATTAATACTGAAAACATCACCTATTGCTCTGATGACAGCTTTGCACACTCTTGGCATTTTTTCAGTCAGATTCATGAGGAATCGACCTGGAATGGTGTTTAATTAACAGGTGTTTCTTCGTCAAGAGTTCATTAGTGGAATTTCTTGCCTTCTTAATGTGTTTGGGATCATCAGTTGTGATGGTCGGGTTGGTACACAGTTAGTGATCCTATTCGACTACGGTTCTGCTCCACATTATGGCAAGAACCACTTAGCTAAGTAAAAAGAAACAGACCATCGTTACCTTATTACAAAACATTTTCTGTTTTTTTTGTTTGTTTGTTTACTGCATAATTTCGTGTGTTCCTTCATCATTTTGTTTTTTTTACAGTATTAATCTACAATGTAAAAAATAATAAAAACAAAGAAAAAAAACATTGAATGAGAAGGTGTGTCCAAACTTTTGACTGGTAGTGTATGTCTCACGCATCCTTTCACATTCCAACTATGCACCCATATGGATGTTTTAGATTGATTGTTCTTCTCGCGTTTTCTGTCTGTTTGCAGCCCAGTTGAGTAGCTTGGCTAGTCTACCTACAGCAGAGCGAGTGCAGAGAGAGACAAGTCTGCAGAGTCGGAAAGCTACTCTAGAGGCGTGGCTAACACGTGAGGCTAACACACTGCAGAAATACAGACAGGTAATACACAGCTCTAGAAAATACATATTGCATCACTGAAACTCATAGTTTCAGTGCAGGTACCCATATTGGAAAGAAAAAAGTGTGTGGATGATTTGTAATTATTTTTATTTCTTCAATAGGACCTAGCAGAGAAACAGCAGAGGACACTGGCATTGTTAAGGAAACAGCAGACAGTGGTAGTGGATGACGAACTGATTCAGTGGAAGAGGCGCCAGCAGCTAGCTGGAAACGGAGGACCTCCGGAAGGATCTCTCGATGTCCTTCAGTCCTGGTAGGCTCTCACACACATTCCTGCTACATAAATAACACTGAACTAATTTCCACTTTTGCCTTTGCCTTCTTCAGTTATTTTACACAGTAAACTGAGCTTACAGTTACTCGCACAGCTCTAAGCTTCTAGTTTCATTCTGACTAATTTCCTAGCAGTGTTACACCCTTGCTTTTGCAGTAGGTCCCTGTAGGTATTTGTGTTTCCCTCACATCTATTTAATCTACTTATAATTGTCTCATTCACTTAGCACTTTTGAAATACAAAGCGTTATTTTGCTGTATCTTTATTCTGGATATTAGCTTTAATTGTAACCTAATTTTTACAGGGCCGCATCATGGCGTTGTCTATTTTGTAAGCACAACCACACTGAGGGGAAAAACAATGCTGTTCTGTTCTACTGTAGAATATTCTGAAGCAAACAATAGGCAACAGTTAGGATGTCCAGGATAGCTTCTGGATAGCTGCTCCAAAACATTAACACTGACTACGCAAAAGATACAGTGAATTACAAAGACAAGCCGTAATCAAACCATCTAATAACATAATTATTTACACATTATTGCAACTTTTTGTGTTGTAGGAGTGAGAAGTTGGCAGATATGATCTGGCAGAACCGGCAGCAGATCCGGCGAGTTGAACACCTAACCCAGCAACTGCCCATTCCAGGCCCTACAGAGGAGCTGCTCAAAGAGCTAAACGCTACTGTCACTGACATCATATCCGCCCTAGTCACCAGGTGTGTGTATATGTGTTATGTGATGTAACAAACAACCTAACCATGCAAACCAGAGCTATTGTTTTTTTTTTTTTTTCAGAGCCATGCATGAAGCAGCAGTTCTAGTTTCTTACATAGATAGTTGAGGCAGCTGGTGGTCTAGTGGTTAGGGAGTTGCCCCTGCGATCAGAAGGGTTCTAATCCCCCAGCACTGCTAGTGGCACCACTGAGGTACCCTTGAGCAAGGCACTGTCTCCACACACTGCTGCCTGGGCCCCGCTGTTGATGGCAGCCCACTGCTTCCCTTGGTGAATGAGTTTGAAACTTATAAGTATATTCAAAAGTGTTCACATTCTGCGGGTTCACTTGTAGTTTATGTGAACACATTGTGAGCTGGATGGCCTAGTGGTAGGCGTTGGCCCTTCAATCAGAGGATTGGGGCTCAAATCCCACACACTGCTCCCTGGGCGCCTCATTGGCTGCAGCCCACTGCTTCACTTGGTGAATGGGTTAAATGCAGAGAAATCATTTCACTGTGTGTTGTACTTGTATGACTATGCATGTGATAAAAAAAGATTCTTCTTCTTCTTCTTCTTCTGCAATGTGCAGTAGTACACGTGATGGACATTATAGGCTTGTCAGAGTTTTTGCTTCAAATATTTCAGTAACAGTATTTTCCTCATGTGAATACAGGCTTTGCATGAGCCTCAACTTGAACATCAAGTGATTCGGATAAACAATTCCAACAATTGATAACATATTTCACATGTTCTGTCATTCTCATGTATACTGTTTATGGATTCTCAAGGGGACCTGTAGCTTTCCAGTTTGCTGTTTCTTTTAGTCGTTTGCTACTTGTTGGTTTATTGCTCTCCCACAAGTACTGTCCAGCATCAGCTGGCAACAGTCCTGAAGATCGCCCTTTAAAAGCCATTTAAAACCAATTAAAATTGCAGAATCTATCATAGCAACATACAGTGTGTAAGCAGCTGGGTTTCAGCCTGGACTCCTATGCATGGTTCAACAGGTCACTCTGAGAAAATGCATTAATGGAAAATGTTATGCAATTAATGATGGATTATGTCAATGTTTGGTTAATGCATTTACAGTCCTTATTTTATTTGTTTTATTATGCATTGTCACTCTCTCCACAGCACCTTTATTATAGAAAAGCAACCTCCGCAGGTGTTGAAGACACAGACTAAGTTTGCAACGACAGTGCGTTTGCTAGTGGGAGGAAAGCTGAACGTCCACATGAACCCGCCACAAGTGAAGGCGACCATCATAAATGAGCAGCAAGCCAAATCCCTGCTAAAGAATGAGAACTCCAGGAAGTGAGTCCAACCTTTGTTTACCATAATATTAACTTTAAACATCATTATTATTAACAGTACTAACATAGTTTGACTTAATTGTTTTTTCCTAAACTAAGTATTTACTGTCTCTCACAATTTTGAGCGTCCTCTGTATTTCAGTGAAAGTAGCGGAGAGATCCTAAACAATAACTGTGTGATGGAGTACCACCAGACCACAGGCACACTCAGTGCACACTTCAGAAACATGGTGAGTGATGCACTATATGGCCAAAAAGTAACCACAGTGACTGTATATCTAGGATCCTTAACTCCAGTCCTGTAGGACCAATGCCCAACATACACTAAATGGACAGAAGTATTAGGACACACCTGTTTTTCAGGGTTTGGGCTAGGACCCTTATTTCCAGTGAAGGACAATCTTAATGCTTCAGTATACAAAGACACTTTGAACAACGGCATGCTTCCAACTTTGTGGACACAGTTTGGGGAAGAACCTTTTCTATTCCAGCATGACTGTACCCCAGTACACAAAGCAATCTCCATAAAGACATGGTTGGATGAGTTTGGTATGGAAGAACTTAACTGGCCCACACAGAGCCCTGACCTCAACCCCATCCAACACTTTTGGGATGAACAGGAACAGAGATTGTGAGCCAGGTTTTCTTGTCCAAGTTCCTGAACTCATAAATGATCTTCAAAAAAATGGACACACATTCCCACTCCAAAATTCTCCAAAATCATGTGGAAAGTCTTCCAAGAAGACTGGAAGCTGTTAACTGTTGTTAAAGGGGGACCAACTCCGTATTAAAGTTTGTGTTTGAATGCAGTGTCATTAAAGTCCCTGTTGGAATAATAGTCAGGCACTCCAGTACTTTCGGCCATGCAGTGTATATACACACTCCAAATTGACACACCTTTACCTGTATTTATCTCTTTTCATCTGCTGTCTTTTGCTCTCTTTTATCTCTCAACAGTCTTTGAAACGGATAAAGCGATCCGACAGGCGCGGTGCTGAGTCAGTGACTGAGGAGAAGTTTACA
This sequence comes from Bryconaethiops microstoma, assembly GCA_037577275.1. Taxonomy (NCBI): domain Eukaryota; kingdom Metazoa; phylum Chordata; class Actinopteri; order Characiformes; family Alestidae; genus Bryconaethiops; species Bryconaethiops microstoma. The sequence goes on from JBBJLS010000082.1 coordinate 9,661,060, forward strand.
GTTCTATTTGAGTCTCAGTTCAGTGTGGGAGGAAATGAGCTAATGTTTCATGTCAAGGTAAAATATCGGTATGTGTTTAATTGACTATGAATAAGGTAATAAAAATACACAATGATCCTAATATTTTCTTTTTTGTAATAATACAGACGTTGTCTCTACCTGTTGTGGTCATCGTTCATGGCAGTCAAGACAACAATGCCACAGCAACAGTGCTTTGGGACAACGCCTTTTCAGAACCAGTGAGTTCATTAAACTCTTTGCATACACTTAAATGTTATATGTTTATCAAGTATCTACTTGCAATGTCTTGAATGTTTAACAGCTGCTTAAGCACACTTGCTGGCCTAGATAGAGAGGGACAGAGACTAGAGCGACTTACAACAGAATTTTATTACAGATGTAGGAATTTAGTGTTGGGAGTCTTGCCCAAAGACATTTACTGGTGTAGTGTAGACTGCCTGCCTGGACATGGGATTGAACCCCAATCTGATACTGGACTGCAGCGGTGTTGCCCACTGCATTATACCAATTGGTTAGCATAGTTATCTAGCATTTGCTATTTTCACTGTATAACTCTTGAAGAGTAAATAAGTTCAGAACCAGAAGAGACTAAGAACGTTTCAAAGTTTGCTCAGACTTTAAAATGCATAAAATAATTACTTATGATTATTGATACTGAACGTAAAAGTAATGTAAAATGGTCATGTGAGGCGTTTCTACTTTGAGGCATTTGTGAATGTGAATATGCAGAAATCTGCTCACTGACCACTACCCACAAAATACCAGACTGCGTAGATTTGACCTACTGCAAAAAGAACACATTCTGAATGAAAGCAAAAAATGCAATCTTTCTGTTTGTCCATCTGTAGGGTCGCGTGCCCTTCATTGTTCCTGATAAAGTGACATGGCCACAGCTGTGTGAAGCGCTGAATATGAAATACAAATCAGAAGTGCAGAGTGACCATGGGCTTTCTGAAGAGAATCTGGTTTTCCTCGCCCAGAAAGCCTTTAGCAGCTCCAGTAACAATCCTGAGGATTACAGAAACATGACCATGACTTGGTCCCAGTTCAACAGGGTAACTGTATTTCTCTTTAATATTATCTCCAGCTGTGTTTCTCTGAATGTGATGGAAGTTTATCATTATAAGACCCTCATACACAGTGAATATTAAAAGGCTACATCCCTTAAGGAAGGAAACATTTATTCTAAATTTGCACCCAGTGTAACTGTGAAAATCAGAAGCTGTTTAGGGGGAAAATGAAAATATAACCCATATTTTAAAAAACTGGTTGCATTAGTGTTCAGTTAATGCTTGGCACCATTTGGTTTAGTACCCATGAATGAGTGTGTGTGTGTGTGTATATATATATATATGTGTATATGTACGTACAGTGGGGCAAAAAAGTATTTAGTCAGCCACCAATTTCGGAAGTTCTCCCACTTAAAAAGATGAGAGAGGCCTGTAATGTTCATCAACTAAAAATCCAGAAAATCACATTGTCTGATTCTTAAAGAATTTATTTGCAAATTATGGTGGAAAATAAGTATTTGGTCAATAACAAAAGTTAATCTCAATACTCTTTTATACACCCTTTGTTGGCAACGACAGAGGTCAAACGTTTTCTGTAAGTCTTCACAAGGTTTTCACACACTGTTGCTGGTATTTTGGCCCATTCCTCCA
>JBBJLS010000082.1:9667998-9680498 GCA_037577275.1 Bryconaethiops microstoma
ATTTTTTGTAGTTTGGCCTTCTGTAGTGTATTACAATGTTAGACCAACATTAAACTACAAAAAATGTCCCACATTAGGGCAACTCACCCTACATCTGACCCTCAGTTTAAATTACATCTGACCCTCAGTTTAAATAGTGTAATTCTGAAGATCTCAGGATGTGTTCGAGGCCTGTTCTTCTGCATTTGAAACTAATACAGGAGAAACCCAAAGGGGAACTAGGCATCAGGGGATCCCAGGCTCAGTATTCCGGAGACCAGGACAGCCGGGTGTATGACACTGGAGGCGCAACCGTGACATGATAATAATCTAGCGTTATTTTTATAACAGCATTTGTAATGTTTAAAACTTAGTTTGATTTATTTGTTATATTGTGACAATTTTTTGTTGATTAAAAAAAGTACCACAAAAACCACTCATGCGTTGACTTCCCAACAGCTCCCCTGGGCTTTTGTTCTCTCACTTGCACTCAAAATCTACCTGACCACCCCAAAAAATGTCAACCATCTTCCTATCCACACTGAAACAAAATACTTTCTGACTGTAAAAACATGGGGGTTTCACTGTATGTACCTATAAATAATGGCAATAATTAGTACAGTTCTTCCCATACAGAAGAAACAAATTACTTGGTTTGAGAATCAGTAATTAACTTTATTCTTCTTCAACCATTATTTGGGAGAACAGCTTGTGTGCTTAGAATCATTGTCTTGCTTTGTGACCCATGTTTTTTGAGATTCAGTTCATGGACAGATGTCCTAACGTTCCTAATAATTCCTCTAGAATTCACTGGTATAATCCAAAATTCATTGTGCCCTCAATAATGGGAAGCTGTCCTGGCCCAGATATACTAAAACCATGATAGATGTCCCAAACCATGATACTGATGGTCTACCGCCATGTTTTAAGGATGGAAAAAGGTTCTGAAGCTGAAATGCAATGTTTTTCTTTCTCTAAACTTAAATTTTAAATTTCAGTTTTGGATTAATTCATCCACAAAACATTTTCCAGTACCCTTCTGTCTTGTCATCGCGATCTTTAGCAAACCGGCAGCAGTGTTCTTTTTGGACAACAGTGGCTTTCTGCTAGCAACCCTGGCATGCGCACCATTGTTGTTCAGTGTTTTTCTGATGGTGGACCTGATGGATTAACATTAGCCAATATGATAGAGGCCTTTAGTTGTGTCAAAGGACCTTTTGGGCTATTACACGCTTTGTTCTTGGAGTAATCTTTGTAAGTCGATCACTACTGGTTTTGAATTTCCTCCATTCTATGTTTGAATGCAGTGTTATGCAGTGTTAGTGTAATGGAAGTGTAAAGATAGTGGAGCTCATAAATTGGCCACTGATTGGAATTATAAGGTGGGTATTGCTAATAAAGTGAATACTGAATGTATGTGGATTAGCCACTCTTTCACTTTTATCTGTGATTTATTTTGCGTGGATGTTTTAATGACTGGATGCCAAACCATCGACAGGTTGAATGCGAAGCACAGGACAGATGGACACAAGCCCAGCAGGAGGTCCAGTCACAGTCCATCTCCTTCCTTCAGTCCTGAACGTGCCACCTACCAGCAGAACGGCCACCACAGCAACCGTGTGCGGAATGGCAAAGACTCTGGAGCCGACCTCGAGGGAGAGAAAGTGAACGATGTATGTAGGCTCATCTATTTCACCTCTTCACCCTCCTCCCTACACTGTTCACTCGAGTCTTCCCACTCAAATGATCTCTCTCTCTCTCTCTTTCTTTCTCTCTTACACTCCCATACTGACTTGATTGTTCTTCCTCAGTCACAAATGTGTGAGCTGATTCTTGTTTATTTATTTGTTTATTCATTTATTTACTCATTTATGTCCCTTGCTTATACCTTTTTGGATCAGTCCTGTGACAATTTTCCATTCTCAGCTGGATTTCATGTTTGTTGGGGTAAGGTTTTTCCTGAACAGCCGATAATGCTTCTCTTTCTCTTGATAACAAACCTCAGTTTGTTTCCATGCACTTTTTATTATTCAGGCCTCATAGCCTGCAAAGAGAAAGATAGATAGCTTGCGGAATAGGAAATGTAACCTGGGTTCAGTTTCAAAGGCACGAATGTTGTCTAACATCTTGCATTTCAGCCGACAAAGAGTAAAGGAAGTATATCGCAATGGACTCGTCTACCTCTAGGTTTACAGAGGAATACAAATCAACTCATTTTTTCCAACTGTATGTGAAACAACAGCTAAGGGTTCTTCCTTTTAAATTTTGAATGCAAATGGAATATAAGAACAGGAAGGTGGAATTACTGCATGTAGGACATACTGGGTAGTAAGTTGTGTTGTATCTAGTACTACCCAGACAATACAGGCAGACATGGATAATGAGACAATAACAATAATGAATGACTTTAAGCATATTTTTATATATTGATATGAAAAAAGCACTTTTTAAAAACTATGATTGTGCCATGCTGTTTCTCAATCTGGTATTGAACAATTACAGCTTATGTGCAACTGTGTGTCTTTTCCTGCTAGATGTAGAGAGAGAAGTCTAGCCATTCATTCAATACAGCACAAACCAGAAGAAAAGTTAGAAGAGTTAACTAGGTAACTTGTACTAGCTATGTACTATTAGTTATAGGCGGTTTGCTAACTCTCTATTTAGACGCTAATAGAAAGGCCTGAGGAAATATCTCAGAACAAGAGGAGATTCTTATTCTATACAATGTGGAATTGGTTTAGCTCTTCTAAAACAGAAGTATGTAACATTTAATTACATTTTTCATCAATTTTTATATTAATATTTTGTAATTATATTACATGTATAATGTAATATATAAACATAGCATTATAATCATAATACAATAATAAAACACTACTACTACTCAGGCTATTACTCATTAATTAGCAGTGATAAGGTATCTAAAAAATATTATGATATCATTTTTTAAACCTAAGAATCAGTCACTGTTTTGTCAATACCAAGCCTCTCTCAACTAAGATGCCATCGTGGAATAACTCATTCAAGTTACCCAAGGGCAGGCATGATGGAGTAAATGAGGGATTTGCCGCATCGCTGTGCCAAACCATTGACTTTTCTCAAAATTACCTTGACAGAATCCAGCAGCTGTAAGGTACGCTTGCTGCTGGATAGCCACCGCCTAGTGCAGTAACATAAATCACGGTAGATTAAATCTGGTAGATTAAAATTTCAGTCATAGTCAAGTAGCTTGGAGATGACAGAGCGCTGCCTTCAGAAGAAAAGAGTTTAAAAGCTGTCAGGGCACAACCATCTTTTTCTCCAGTCTGTTGCCTCCCCTGGTGCCCAGGCTGTAATTCCCAAACTTCAAATGGATGAACCTTTAAGAAGAAAGCCACAGTTTTCTCTTAATAACAGCAAACTTTCTTGCACAGCACGGCTAGAAAAACTGACTTTCAGAGTTATGTTAGCCCCTCCTACTTTTCAAGTTTGTTTTTTTTTGTTTAAGTTCAGGGCAAGGGTTTTTTTTTTCATTCCAGGATAGCCTCAAGTTGGAATGTCAAAAGCACTGCGAAGAAAAGACTGTTTATCCTCCTGTTTGAAAGTGAGCATGGAACTTGAGGGAGTGAGAGATGTTGAGCAGTCTACATTCACCATCCACTTTTTTACAAACTTGCCTTGTACTTCCACTCACAGACCACCTCCCATATAGCTCCTCTGTATGTTTAGGTGTGCAGTTAGAGACTCTAGACCATCTGTTGTCTGTTGTTTGTTTGTCAGGCAGTCTCTACCTGGTTTTGATGGGCCAGATGTGATCTCATAACAATAGTACATGGGAAAAGATAACTATAAAAAACCAAACACCCAGAGGTGTTCCCTCTAAAATTCACCCCTAATTTTCTCCAGTTCATGTACTTTTAGCATCTGGAGTGTAACTGACGAGGCAAGCAAAACAACAAACTGCCAGCTAGTCAAATTTTTCATCGCCGTAACCTGATCTGCAAGCCACTTGCCTTATTCGTTATGAGTCAGTTTCTCACCGTTAGATTCCACTAGATTGCACTGATGTTATTTGGGTTATGGACCGTTCTTAGCTCTGCAGTGACACTGAGTGGCATTGCTAGATTTTTACACACACCAGTGTCACTGCTACGTTGAGAGTAATTCACCACCAAAATGTTCCAGCCAAGAGAAGTTCTGTGCCTGACTGCTGATCAAAGACAACTGGATGTTTGCAATCTCAACAGATGGACTGCAATCTCTGACTGTACACCAGTAAGGTGGACCTACAAGGTGGGGACTTGTAACAAGTTGTTGGCGAGTGTATCCTATTTACATTTTTAATAAATGTCTAAAAGTGTTTAATGGGCTCTCTGCTAATGTTTCAGATTTTCCTGTTAAATAAATGGTTAAGTTAAAGTCTGTCCAAGGAGTTTGATGTGTAATGCTTCCTCCTTGGGAAATTTACAGATGCAGAATTCTTCACAGTGGTGATGATAGGAACCAACCTTCAAAAGCTCCCGCACAGAAAGTAATTGAAGGAAATGTTAGTGAATACATTGCCAGATGTTTTGGGTAGATTTGGGCCTAAAAATTTTGAAAATCCATTCATGGCAAAAAAAAGCTTTACATATAATAACTTCTGGTTCCTATAACCCCCACTATATAAATATGTGCAAAAAAGATGGATTTTCGCTTGAACAAGGCAAGAATCTGAGTAACAGTGATGTGCACATCATGATTTGGGAGGTGTTTCCAGTTTGACATGAATTCCTTGCTAATTTTAAACAACTGGTCAGGTTTCCTCCAAGTGGTTTGCATGCATTCTTTTGAGGAGATCTCATGTGCTCTTTCTCTATCTTTTCACTTGCTTGCTTCATCCCTCTCTCCTTTAATTTCTGCCTCGATATCTTCCCACAAATAAATGCCCAAACTTTTCTGTCTTGTTTGTGTAAAAAGCACTCATATGCTTGGGAACTGGACCAAGTAGGTTAAACTGGGTATGTGTATTAGTTTTTCTTGTACAGTTTGAACGCTCATGTTCTGCCAAGTAACACTGTAGACCCCTCCCCCTTTTCCTCTAAATTCGATCAATACTTGACGGCTGTCTTTCAAATGTTCAGAAAGCCCTTTTTTACTTGCTTCTTTGTGGACTACCATTTCTGACCTGCATGTTACCTTCCGGGTGGCAGCTTCACCTCTGTCAGACTGTCCCCCGATGTTGACTTCTCACTTCAGATGAAAAAGGACGTAGTCAAAAGAGGTGTTACCGGTTTGGGTTTTTTTGCGTTTCGCCCTCATCCCCCATGCACTTTCCGCCAGTCAGATCTGTGGGGTCCAGTTGATTGACTGGGAGTGATGGAACTGCAAAGTGCAGGCTGCCAGACATGTAAGAACCCTCTCATGACCAACACCAGACTTATAGTTTATCCCTCACAAGATGGCCCTCTTTAGCCCTCCTTAAGACTGACTTAGCTCCATGGCGCCTGATTTTCTATTTCAGTATCTCTGCTCTAAATCTCGAGTGCTCTCATGTCTGTCTAGGAAATGGGAAAACAACTAAATAGGACAATAAGCTACATGTAGCGGAGGCGTTATACTAATGGGACCCAAGCCATTTAGAATTAGAACTTGTTGAATACATTTTCTCCTGCTTTTTTTTTTTAAATGAAACTGATCCTTCTTCCCATCGCTGTCTACTTTTGACAATTGCTGAGAGCAAAGAGAGCTCTACATAGTTCTGCTAATGCAGAACACATGTGCAAAATTCGACACAATGTGACTGGGGTCCCTTTGAAACGTGCGGACTATAGTTCTCCATCCTAGCAGTGACTGCCCTCCACTCGACCCCCTCCAACCTCCCCCCCCACCTCCTTTTACCCATCTGTGGTGTGTGTGCTCCTCTTCTTTGTTGTCCTGACATGCTTTCTGTCCCCCCATCGGCCGTAGTCTGCATGTTCATTCTCTTCCACGTTTCCTTCCGGCAGGTTGTATCCGTGCAACGGGTTTCACCTTGTCTCTCATCCGACTGCAATCTAGACACACCCCCGCCCCCCCGCCCCCGAACCCTCTTTAACCTTTAATACTACGTGGCTGCACATATGTCCAAGCGAAAAAGACAGCAATCCATGTAGATTTTAGTTTGTTTTCTTGGTTTCCGTTCTGTTCCGTTCTCGTTCATTTGTCCTCATTTTGTTCCGTATGTTGGCCGTTTTCGTTTTTGTTTTTTGTTTTTTTCCATTTCTTTTTTCTTTCATTTTAGTTCCGATTGATTTGTTGGTTTCTTTGGTCTCCTTCTAAGTTTTGTGGTCCAGATTACTTAGCTGGGATACTAAAAAGAATTCATTGTCTTTTTCCCATTTCGCTGCGGAGAACTTTCCTTTCTCCTACCCCCCCTCCTTTTTTTCTTCCTTTTTTGTTAATATTGCATACGTGTCTCTGATTGAAATGGAAGGTAGGTAACGCTCTGCCTACGCACGTGGTCTCTATGCAGATGAGAATGTGACAAGCACCCTAGCTTGACTTCTATGTTTTCTCTCTTTCTCTCTCTCTTTCTCTCTCTCTCTCTCTCTTCTCATTTATCTATGATAAAACAAAGTTGGCGAATTCCTTTTCATTGTTTTCCTTTCTCCTCTCTTAGCGATATGTTCTCTATGATTTCTATTCAGTATTTCAACTTTGATTTATTAATTTTTTTTCCGTTTTCCAACCTTAAAATCTACCTTTGCTCTCATGCTGAAGTCTCCAGTACACTGCCCTCCCCTCAAGTCCATCTCTTGTCTCCGTTCTTCTTTTGTTTGGGTAGAATGCATCCATGTTTGTGCCGCATCCCTTTTTTGTCTCTTGGTGAAATGGTACATTTGTCTTATATATATTTTTTTTGATCATTTAACTTTTATATTTTAAAGTAAAAAACAGACCGTTATTTATTTTTTTATTTTATGCTGAGCCTACAGTCGTGCGTGCCCTAAGTGAATTTTGACTGTCGTCGTTTTAAAATCTTTAGATCTGATTCTGGTTAAAAGCTTGAGGACTGAGGGACAATACTTTTATTTATTAAGATCCTAATTCTGCCTCAGTGCTGGTTGAGAGGGTACTTTGGATGTTTTCTTGCTTAACGCAGGGTAACTTGCTTTGCTGGTGAAAGAATGATACAAGAAATTATTTGTTTTTAGAAGCGAAAACTTTATCAGTCATGTGAGGTCCGTCATTGCAAAAGCCTCATCTAATACTATTAATAAAAAAAGTAGAAAATGGGATGCCATAGAGGAACCACTTTAGATTCCTTAAAGAGCCTTTCAATGGTTTGTTCTTTAGAAAACTGATTTCGTAAAAGAGGTGTGTGAATGTGAAGAACATTTTAGTGAAAAATACACTTTTAATGCGAAAGCATAACCTACAGCTCCGGAAAAAAATAAGAGACCACTACAAAAATGTTCAGTTTCTTAGGTTTTCTCTTTTATAGGCGCAAGTTTTGAACTGAACAGCTTTACCTTCATTTTTAAGAACTGCTGACAATATTTCTCCTCATTTCCAAATAAAATGCATTGTTCTTTAAAGCATAATTTTAAAGGAAATGACAGAACATCAAAATAAGAGAAATGATGCAGTGTTTACAGAACTTGAATATTTCAAAGAAAACAAATCTCTTGTTCACTCTTAAACAAAATGGCAATAATTACCTTTGACATTCTTCTAGCAGTGTTTTGCCATCCAACTGATCATATTCCGAGAGGAGAGTGTTGATTACAGCAGTGTTTCTATACTTTTCCTCATTAAATAAGATTTGATTCAGGTGATCACTAATCAGTACCACATAAAGCGGAATGAGGCTGGTATGATATGGTTGTCATACTCATAGAGATGCTGATTTAAAAATAAAATGCAGTGGTCTCATTTTTTTCCAGCGCTGTATGCACACTGACAAACCACTTAGGTACACCTACCTTGTTCGAGGGACATTCAAAGTTTTTAACTCTGTTTATTACGAATTTCAAAAACAAATTATGTCACTTTTCTATATAGACACCTTCCTTTGTGTCATACCAACTTTTTAATGCCATCAGCAAAAAATCCTTTTGGTTGAGCGCATAAATGATGCGCCGCTGCTTTCACATCATCATCACATAAAAATCTTCTTCCTCTTAAAGCTTCATGGAGCTCCAGAAAGTTGGAAATCAGATGACCCTAAATGGCACTAAACTCTTAGACTTGCCCAATTACTGCTCTTCCAGCCATCACCATTTCCAATGAACATATAAAAGTGTGGAACTTTTTTAACGTCCCCTGTATCTACATTCATTGTCCGTTTTATCAGTTCTACTTGCGATACAGGTGCACTGATAAAATAGACAATGAGTGTACTTCATGATGTGGCTCATTTCGGAAAACCTTTATAAAAGTTTCAAGTTTTATTGTCATGTACAGATAATAATGCAGCATCGTTACCTGTAATGAAATTCTTAAGTCTCATAAAGGTCAGCAACGTAACTGACTGATGTGGCACATTTTTTGGAGTGAGTTGACAGAGTTTGGTGAGTTCTGGTGAGACTCTGACAGTGTTGTTGATAGTCTGTGCAGGCTTTCCTGACTGGGCTGGACGCTGCAGTGGGCAGACACACAGAGGCAGGTCTGCTGGAGGCTGCGGCGCGCTCATACCACAGTCTCTGTGCTGATGACTCACGGTGGCAGAGTTTGGCAGTGCCCGCCATGGAGCAACTCATTCAACACTGGACGCACACACTGGAAACGTGTTTAGAAGAGGGGCTTAGTGTGAGTGCTTAATTGCTCGAAAGAAACCACAGCTGACCCAGTGAGACTTCACGTTCCCTTCAAGTAAAATAAAAGGGATATTTCAACAACAAAAAAAATTCCCGTTCCACAAATGTAGTCAGTCAAGAAAAGACTTGTGTTTTTTTTTTTTTTTTTTAATCAAACTGTTGCTCTAAAACCGTGAAAGTGATATTTCCATACCTCTGTGTGGTAAAGATGTAATTCTTCTGTACTGAAACTGAAATCTGCTATTCTGCAGTCTACAGTTAGGCTCAAGGTGCATGTGATGCAAGCCTTGAACATACTTTTTATACATAATTTTTTTTAGTTTTTCATGACTGTCATTATAAAAAAAAACAATTAGCAGTTTAAAACTGTAGAATCTGTTAAATGTGTTCGTGCCACAGGATTCCAGTCAATAGAAAATTTGCTGGTACGAAATTCAATCAGACAGCATTGGTCAGCATATGCATTGTAGGAGAATAAATAAACAAAATAATATGAAGAGCTTTGTAAAACATTTATGACCGATTTCAAGCAACAGAGAGGTCTGTGACAGTAATGGCACATTTCTGCACTACGTGGGAAAACCAAGTTATGTGACAGACAGGAGAGCAGTTGGCTGATGTGCTGGAGAGGCTGTTGCTGAATGGAGCCAATGATACAAGAAATGTTCTTTCAGTGAAATCGCAACTGTTTTGTAAAAGAGGATTTTAAAAGCAATGCATTTTATTCTTCTTTTGAAAATACTTCTGCGTTGTGTTTTACACAACCTGCATTAAACTGAAGATTAACTGAAGTTACATTTTTTTTCCCAATTTCCAAGCAAGGACCAATTCATGAAAACAGTGAATCATTACACTCCTACTATGTAGTGGTCAATCACTTCTACTATGCATTTATTTCCATGTAGCCAGACTGACTAAACACATGTGACAGCAGTGTCCCTCTCTCCTGTGTAGGGGGCAGTCTTTGTTGCAGATGAAGTAAGAAAGAGAGAAATTTTGTCCACTCTGAAGAAACTAACTGCTTTCCACAAGTGAGTGGGAACTACTCATTTAAAGTTAGTTACTCTCTCCTCTTCCTTTCATCTGAAGCTTTTCATTCACTCTGTCACTATTTTTCAGTGCTCAGGACCTGTCTAAGTGGGGGATATATGAACTGGTCTCCAAGCTGCTTGTTGCTGAAATAAAGTATGGGGGCTTGACAGAAGAGGTAACACTGACTGTTCTGACAGTTGCCTCAGTGTTCCCGCTGCCTGTTGTGCTGTAGCAAATAATCGACTCTTCTGTTTGTGCTGCTTTCAGATGACCATCGAGGTTCTGCGCTGTGCCTGCTGCTGCATCCTGTGGAACCTCAATATGCTTGGAGAAGCAGCGATCTCTAGGGTAACAGAACAGTCAAACTGACTCAAATCCACCATGCAGCGAGGATCCAAGCATTGGCATCTGATGCAGTAATGAGAACGCTAATATTAACGCTCGGGGCAGACTTTGGTCCTGAGTGATGAATGAAGCGCACCTTTCAGATGTGCGTGTCGCAACGTCTACACAATTCCTGCATGATCCATCACACGCAAACATGTCCTTTAATCCTGCTCCATCCCATTTGAAATATCAGCTGTGAGACCCTCAAAGGCCTTGGGTTGTGTCCAGTGGATTTTAATAAGCGGAGCGAGAAGCCTGTGATTGATCATGAGTCTTTAGGAAAAGTAGGTGCAGGTGATGGATTGTAGGGGGTCGTAATGGCTACCTGCTCGCAAAAAAGGCTGCTCTGCTAATCTCTAATGTGGTGTCGTTATTAAGCCCATGTTTCCATGCGCTGCACGGGATAATCATATTTCCCGACCCCTAACCTTTCTGCACTGAGATATTGATGGCCATTTAGACTGCTGTAGGTAAAAGAGGGACATTAAAAAATCCTTCTTCGGGGGGGTGGTTGGTAAAAGAACGTGCACTTTCTCTCCGCGACCCCTCATCAATAACTGCCAGCGTGGGCTGTAATTTGAGGCCCAGGCGCCGACTTTGGCCCAATCTGCAATTCTAATGTCAGTGGCATTTGACTCGGTAACAAGGGCGATTTGGAGCGAGAGGAGGCTGCTGGGGAGGGTAAAAAGATGAGTTCAGCAGAAAATTGGGATATTGTCCGATTAAAATGAGTCATTTGGCTGAAATGAGATTGCGGCAGCGAATGGCGGCCTCAAGTGGCTGTGGCGCTTCCTTCCCCTGGAGCTTGGTGCGCGCTCGTATGTATAATTATGAAAGAATGGTTTACATGAGGGACCAGCAGCGCCGCTACTAACAATGCTTTCATCAATCCACATCAGTGAGAGCCCTACTGCGCTCCTCCATCAGCTTCTATTATTTAGTCTAATTACGCTCTCACCATCTCTGTCTCTGGAGCTTCCCAGCGCAGCTCCCATGCCACACACAGCTTCGTTTCATGCCGATATTCCACAAAGCAGTGGAGAAAAACAGTTCTCTACTGATACCAGGCCATCATGGTTCAGCTTTAGTTGAAACATAAATTGCTTGTGCACAAAATTTGGAAAGATAGGATAAGGTTTTGAAAGAGTATGGTATTGATTTTTTTTTTACCGCAACAAAAGTTCTGCCTAATGTCTGTGCAGTGAAAATGTAAATTAGCACTCTTGGTCAGATTATATATTTAGTTGGTTTTCTACATGAAAATAAGTACTAATGCTCTACAAGGGAACATAAAATATGGCATTTTGCGTAGTTTGTTTTGTTTGCTGAGCTGTAAATGAAGCAAAAGCCCATAGGCACAAGGCATGTTTTATTTTTTCATTTCAGAAAATGAACAGTAATTTTGCATTCAAGTGTGGAGGAGCAGGTTCTCTGTAGAGCACGTGAGCTTATTCAATCAGCAAACTTGTCATTTGACTATGAGCTTTTGCATATGACCCTGTTTTCTTTCTCTCTCTGTGTGTGTGTGTGTGTGTGTGTGTGTGTGTGTGTTGGATTGATTGTAGGAGTCTCTCCTCCATCAGAGGTTTCAGCTGCGAGCCTTTTGTGAAAAGTGCCACCGTTGTCTGACACACCATGAGCAGCTGGTGAGAGAACAGGTACAGTCCGCTCTGTCTGTTACTGAAGAGCTCCGCCTGTTTCTTACTGCCCCTTTACCTTACAGTCGAGCGTGCTGTTCGTACACCGAGCCAGGGCGTACTCCCTGGCTTATGTGCATCATGGGAAGTTATGTGAAATGTGCCCACACTGTTTGAATTTGGTTTGTTTATAATTTCCTGTTGCGTGCCCTGGGCTTCTGCTTTGGGTTTTTAATGGATTCACTGAACATGCCAGACTCTGCTTGGAGTGCCTCTAACAGAGACTAAAGCAAATAAAGGCTCTGCTGCAAAAGCATGGAATTTGGAAGTTGATCGTCGAATATGGCTCTGTTATCGAGCTCTCAGCAACGTGTTTCTCATGCAGTTTTGAACAATAAAACATTCTGTTTATGTGTCCTAAGTGTTTTTTTAAGCATTACTGAAGATCCGAATCCAATTGTCCTGTTTAAAACAAAATAGTTAGGCCTATTTCATGAAAAAAAACTATTTCCTAATTTTTTTTGTTTTGTTTTTAATAAAACATCTTTTTAAAATAAAAAAATGCTTTCATCACTCCTTATCAGTGAGAGCCCTACTGCGCTCTTTTATCAGCTTCTATTATTTAGCCTAATTATGCTCTCACCATCTCTGTCTCTGGAGCTTCCCAGCGCAGCTCCCATGTCACACACCCCTTCGTTTCATGCTG
>JBBJLS010000082.1:9698337-9732799 GCA_037577275.1 Bryconaethiops microstoma
TTTAGCTTTTTTTTTTTTACATAGAAATGACTGAGCGTATGAATGAGCGTATAAACAGGCTGCTATCTAGCTGCAATTCTTTGAATTCCTTTCTTCTGTTACGTCTGCCATGAATAGACATTCTAGTCACTTCTATAAATATCTGGATTGGGGAGGGGGTGATCTACTCTAGCAAGGAAGTTTGAGAGGGTGCTGGAGAGAGCTAGAAGGCGTTTCCAAAGGGAGGTGGTCTGTTGGAGCCTTATAAAAGCCCACCATGTTGAGTGATACTTTGCAGAGAAAGTTCCAGAGCACTAGCTTCCAGGGTCTCCAACACCAGTTGACAGAACCATGGCAGAGAGACGCATTCCCTTCACCTTCCTGCGGGGACCTTCCTGGGACCCTTTCCGTGACTGGCATCAGGGCAGCAGGCTGTTTGATCAGGCCTTCGGCATGCCTGCCTTCCCTGAGGAGCTGCCCCTTTTCCCCAGCAGCCACTGGCCTGGGTACCTCCGGCCATCCCTACCAACCGAGATGGCCTCTCTGATGCAGGGTGCTGGGGTGGCCAGTCAGGTTCCGACCTCGCCCGTTGTCCCGGCGCCCATGGTGCCCCACCCAGCCTACACCCGTGCCCTGTCCCGCCAGCTCAGCACAGGCATGTCCGAGATCAAGCAGACGGCGGACAGCTGGAAGGTCAGCCTGGATGTCAACCACTTTTCCCCTGAGGAACTCACAGTCAAGACCAAGGATGGTGTGGTGGAGATCATAGGTAAAACAGAACATTTCTCTACCTCCTGTTGAGAGCTGTGAAAAATGAAATGCATGCACTGAACTGACTGGATTCAAATGCGTTAATTATTTCCACATCAATTAATCATATCCATAGCCATCACCAAAAGTGAGTGAACTCTGTATTCATGTCATTTTACCATGTATTCTATTCATGTGGAAATAATGTACACATTTGAATACATACAAGTAAATGCAGTACTTTGCCAATTTGGCTTTTGTGGCACAGCCTTATTTCCTGCAGCACTTCATCAAACTGACACCCAAACATCATGACAGCTTGTGTTTGGCTGGTAGGTACTTTTTCCATTTAACTGGATGCCTTTCAGGGCAGTTTGCCCCAAGCATTCTTCATACCGTGTATGTTCAATATGCAGTTAATAGCAGTCGTGTCCTGTCCACTACACCAAATTTTGTTTATATTTTAGTTCTGTGATATGAGAAGTAAATTCAGTGCATCACTCGATCACTTTGAAAGATAATGCACTCATGCTGTGGTATAAAGGTGTTACAACTCAGACAACACACAGGAAGCAATGCAGATGTCATATGAATTGACTGACAAGGTCCTTGCTCTCATAATTACATAACATACTGCTGTTTTGATTGTAGTTGCAATACATTCTTAACATTAATGACTGAATTATAAGCCTGCAGAATTTACACAATTAGGCTTGAACGGTTAGTACTGAGTTGTTGAATGTCAAATTTGTCAGAATATCTGCATTATTAAATGGTTAAGGTGTAAACAAAGTCGTGAGAATTGTTCACAGTGGTGGTGGTAGGAACCAGACGTTTAATGTCTGTGTTCTCTCGTGAATTCACTGCTAGATGCCTGAGACACTATTTTATGCTAGTTTTGAGAAAGTTTTGACTTAAAATGTATTTTTGGCAGAAAGGTACAAGACTAAAGAAAACACTTTTTTTTTTTTAATTTTTTACCACTATCATTATTAGGATTACACATAAAAACACATGTAGCTTGTCTGGTCATTGTGGACTGTAAGTAAATGGCCATCACAAACCAGGGTTCCTATCATCACCACTGTAAAGAAATCTGAGTTGGTGAAGTTCACTACAATGACCTATTTCACATCTGACCCTTCGGCCTGCTTTTGTTTACACCTCGACAGTTTTTAATTTGTATATGGCTGGTGCAATTTCCCTTTAATGGAGACACTGTGGAGCAGTATGTGAACTAACTGAACTACCTCTCTGGGCGTCAAAACATAGATGTGCATCAGATAGATGAGTCAGAGCAGCTGTTACCACAACAGGGGTTGTTCTGCAGGAAATGAGCCGCCCAGATTAGGCCTTTTGTGGGAGCTATCTGGAACAGTGGGAGCGACAGCTCTCCAAATTCCTGAGCTGTTACCCAACTCACATCACTGCAGTGAGTGCATTGAAAAGAAATAAAAACAGGGCTTTGGATTTGCTTATTTTAAACTTTACACATGAATGAAACATATTACGTTGCCAAAAGACAGCAACGGTGGTACTTTCTTCATGGGGAGTCAGTGTAAACATTACAAACCGTACCCCAACATGGGTGTGTTAACACTTTCTCCTCGTTATTTCTTATGTACAGCTTAACTTTGCATTACTTGTAAAACACAGTGTCATAAACCTAGAAATGCCAAGACTTTCCTCTGGGTTAGATGTAGAAGTGGCTGTAATCAGTTCCAGAATAGAGGGAGGAAACTGCAGTGCTCCCAGGCCCGCTCTCCCCTCCCTATAATGTCTTAACTTACGTAATACCTTTATCACAACCACGATAGTTTTACAGCACAGCAGGACTTCACTCTGTAGATGCAGTTTTTGATTCTTACTAAGCACACGATTTAGAAACAGTAAATAGAAAACATACCATATAAATAATAGAAAATATACCATACACATGCGCAGTGAACCTCAGATGTTGCAGAACATCCAGGCTGTCCTGTTTGACAGGACAATTATAGCCTTTTATCCTCATGATGAGATTAAACATTAAAAATAGCCCTAATCATGAGTCACCATACCCAGTTCGTCCCTATGAAGGTCTGATGAGAACACTCTGTGGGTCTCTTAAGCCTTTTGGGAGGATAGCTGGGTTTATAATTTCTGTTGATTATCAGAGTGGTCAAAACAGACAGTCATGCTGCAACAGCACTGGGTTGCCAGGTTAGATTTTGAGGTAAAACTACAAGACATGTTTGTCGCCTTTGTCCCGCTACAAAGTGAGACAGAGGTGCTAGTCTTCATTTACAGCATTTACTACTTGAATATATGTAACTGTGAAATAAAACTAGATAGGCCACATATGGTTTAAAGTCTATAGGATTCCACTAAAAATCCCGTTTTGTGCTTTGGTACGCAAATATGCAGGCTATGTGTCCCTTAAAGGGTCGTAAAGTGAAAAAAAAAAAGCGGAGAAACACAAATGCAAAGAAACAAACGCATAGCAAATCACACAGCAGACTCATAAACAAACATCAAGACTCTAAAGCTAAGGTCAGTCATTAAAAGAAAGATGTCCGTCACTGTTTGTTGTGGTTTAATTAAAAATAATCAGCCGACGAGCCACCCTTAACCATAAATGGCCCAGTAAGAGCCAGAAAGTTCATGCCTTCTCCCTGGTGGTGCAGCTGTAGAGTATGTAAACCTGTATGTGATCTCTCTCGGCAGGAAAACACGAAGAAAGGAGGGATGAGCATGGCTACATATCCAGAGCCTTCAACAGGAAATACACGTAAGCACAATAGCTGGGGTACTACTTTGGTATTATCATATACACCATGCCATGTAAATCAGCAAGACGTTCTTTATAGTATCATAGACCAAAACGAGTGGTAACTGATTTTGTGCATGTCTAAAAGGTCTCAGAAATCACTAAACTTTCAAAATACTAAGGGTTGACGGTATTGCATAGCTGGTAACACCACTGCCATGCATGTGGCAGACTGGGGGTCAGTTCTCTGGCCTGGAAAGCACACCATGCAATACCAATAAGGAGTCTTGCCCAAGGACACTAACACTATATTTACATCAACCTGATGATTAAACTGTTGCACTACCAAGTGCTGTAGATTTAAACCTAATGTGTAATTCTGGTGAGTCAAAGAAATTGAGGATTTGAAAAAATGTACAGTAATATATTGAATATTTACAGTATTTTATCGTTCAGTGCGGTGCATCAGTAGCTGTAAATGTTCTGTGTGTGAACTAAATTTAGGTCCAACAGGTCTGTAGTCTGCTTTTTCAGTTCCACTTTAGTATTATCGTTAAGTAATACTATTAGTAATATTATTTTGCTATACAAAGTTGACAAAAAACATGTAAAGCTGCACAACTTTGATTACAACTGAACTGTCTTTAAAGTAATTTTAGTGCAGCATGGTTTTCAGTAAAAGGGATGTAGCTGATTTCCAGTTTCAAGTGCAGTAATTACAATTATTTGAATTTTATTGTCTTGCATTGAATTCTACAGTTAATTTATTTATCTATTGACTGTATCGTACCTTACCATACATGAAATGACAATGTTGGCAGCAAATGACATTTCTGAAATCTACTGCGGCTCCTCCGCTGCCTCGATTTGTTCCCGTTGAAAAACTGGCACATGTTTTGGTCCCCCGGCCTGTGACTAAATCATGCAGCCTGGCAGCTAAGCCTCTATTCATTCCAATCCAGAGCATTCCAAAAGCCCCACCGCCACCAGCAGCAACACACATTTCTGCTCTCTATTCTCTCTTATCTGCGTCCCAGGCCTCCAAATATCCCAGAGCACATAGCCAGACTCATGGCACAAGTGAAAATTATCTCTTTTCTTTCCCTTTCTTTCTTTCTTTTGCCTCAGATCACACCCTCTCTGTCTGAGTGGGTCCTCTCCCTCAACTGCTTTTGTCTTTCTCTCGCTCTGCCTCCCTCTCTCACACACATGCAGACCCAAAGCCATGCACAACCACGCAGCTCTGTCGCCACCAAGAGGAAGCCTCTTTCCGCCTCTCTTTCCAAAGCCTTGTGGAGCAGCTAGTGGTCGTCACTGCTTGATTTCATTCCAAAGGCTATAGTGTCATTAGGAAAGGCGATCATTATTTTCTAACTAACTTATGCCTGCCTGACCCCTGCTCCTACAATACATAGAGTAAAGGGAGTATTACCGCAGTCCCATTAGAGATCAGCACTTTGTCCTATTAGACAGAAGAGATCAATACCATCTGCTCAATATTGCCTCCTGCAGTAGTCTTCATGACCAACCCTGGGAGGTTATGGCCCTGCCTCTTTCCCTTGCATTAGCTCCAACATGTCTGCTCAGCTCACAAAATGGGCTTCATGTGAGCTTAGTGCTCAGATCCCACCCTAATTCCATTCCGTTTTTTTGCTCCAGGGGGACTGTCCCTGTAACTAATGATTGTAAATCGCTCTGGATAAGGAAATGTCAAATGCCACCCCTCAACTGCTAAAGGCAGTGTGTGAGCATAGTACGGTTCTATACTACTTCTCAGGTATAACTCATTGAAGCAGTCATAGAAACTATAAATGCTTTTAGATTCTAAATCTCCAGCCAACTTTTGTGTGTACGTGGAAAAGATAGCTTAGTATCATTTAAATTTGAAAGAAAAAACACCCTGTACACTTGTGTCCCATGTTTTGAAAATGAACTGACAAGTGCACAATACACATTACCCAGATATCAGGAGAAGACATGTATCAGTGCCGTGTTTCAATAGTAAAGCATAGAAGTTAGCTTAGCATTGCACTACGTTTTTACCAAGTCAGGTCGGCACCCTAAGCAAGCTAAACTGCTAACTGCAGCATGTTTCATTACAGAAACACTAGAAACAGCCTTCATTTGGAGCTTCCACTGAATCAGAATGGCAGAGAGAATTTCTCTACGACCACTTTTCTTTTCTGGAATCAGATGTAACACTGACCTAAAAGCGTCTCATGTGTTCTCCAGGCTGCCCCCTGGTGCTGATGCGGAGAAAATTGTCTCCTCTCTGTCCCCTGAGGGCGTCCTGACTGTGGAGGCGCCGTTGCCCAAACCCGCCATCCAATCCTCGGAGATCAACATCCCTGTAAACGTCAGCGCCGTCGCCGTGAAGCCGAGCGAAGCCAAGTGATGGAGAGGAAGGAGGAAAATCTCAAGCAGTATTAGATTTCAGGCACACAAGCAGTTTTTTGCATACTGTGTTCAGTAGAAAGGAACACAAACCCTGATGCTTAGATATGGCTACTTTAAAGAATAAGCCAGTGTTTTTACCTGATCTGCAGCAACTGAAACATGCAGTCGGATAGCACAGACATGTATTTAGAATAGAACAGAAAAAAAACATAAACTTGGAATCCCTTTATAATGTAAGCAGAATCTATGCAATGCTAATTCTGTTAAAGACAGCATGGAGGGCTTTTGGATTCAGCCACAGACACCTCAGATCTACTTTTGCTTTGAGACGCTTATCTTCTAGTGTGCTTTTTCCTTTGTGTAATGGTTGTAGAGATTATGTGTCTTAGGGAGATTTTTTGGCATGATTTCTTTGTGAGTGCTCGGTAAACTTTTCAATAAAGTTCAAGTCATGCAAATGTGTCTTTTCTGATTGGTGTTCTACAGTAGGCTACTTTATATATTCATTTTTCTGTAACCGTTTAGTTCTATATTGGGTCGTGGGTACCTTGAGCCTATCCCGGGATTTACGGGCGCAAGGCAGGGATTGGTCCTGGGCGGGGCGCCGGGCCACAGCAGAGCACACACACACACACACCATTCAGCAGCTACTTTAAAGTAAAAATAAAATAAAGAGTCTCCCCCCTTTCTCTGTATCTAATCAATTCACCAAGTGAAGCAGTGGGCAGTCACTGACGCAGCACCCGAGACGATACCTTGCTTAAGGTAGTGGTGTCACTGGCAGTCCTGGGATTCAAACCCACAACCTTCCAATCAAAGGCGACTCCCTAAACACCAGCTGCCCAAGTTTATTGTGAAAATATATGCTCAGCCACTATATTGACCACTGTCTGCCAGAGTGTTAGTGGGTGATGGACCACTCTCAACAAAGCAGTGACACTGATTTTACACATTAAGTATCACTGCTAGACAACAACTGTGAATCAAGAGAACGGCTACCAGGAAACAAGCAAGACGGGGCTAGAAAAAGGCATTTCTAATAAAGTGGCCAAAAAATTCAATAATTTACAGCCTGCTAAAGTAAGACATGCACAGATGCACTGTGCAGCTGCGGAGATGTGAATCCACACTATCTGTAATATAAACGTGCAGGCTTTAAGCTTCCAGCAGCTTAACTGACCAGTTAATGGCTGGTCTCAATGAGGGCCATAATGAGAGGTCAAAGCAAGTATTTGAATGCAGTGAGGATGAGTCATGGGGTGTTTCCTTTAATAAATAATGGATATTTCAAAGCCTTAAAATGATTTTCAGTAAATTACGCATAGTACCAAGGGGACCACACAAGAATGCTTTATTTATCATCTTCAAAATATATTCATTAAAAATATGTGCGATTTGATTCATTATTAGTGTTCTCATAGAGGTTCTCGTAGAGGAAGTTTTATCACTGTGTGTGGATCTAAAAGTAAGGTCTGAACAGCTGTGATCATTAAATTCTATATTTTATTCATACATATCTATATATATATATATACATTAAAACCCCGAAATTCGCGGGGGTTACATTCCAAGAGCATCCGTGAATAGTGAAAAACAGTACATTTGTGATGCGTAAAAAAAAAAATGCCTAAAAATGCCTATTTTTATATTTTTATATATATAACCCTAAATATGCCCCAAATATGCTCCCAAAACACTTTCATTTCATTTTAAACATTACCCTTAAAGAAAATGTAAAGATAAACCTGTATCCGTACTGTACAGTTTACAATGAACTGCTGTCTCCCGCAGTGCTAGAATGTAAAATATCAATATTACCCTGTATAGACTGTACTGTAATTCATGCACATGCGTTTTCTTTGGTATGTGCTGTTGTTTTCTTTGGTATATGCAGGTAAATACAGTAATAAATTAATTTAATTTACAGTAAAAAATATAGTGCTTTAAAGAGAACAAAACGACAAACACAAGAACACTCAGATAAAAACTAGAGATGCCCCACGCGGGAAACTGTTCTGATGCAGGAATGCTGGACTGTGACTGCGTCACAGAGCAGCAGCCAATCAGCAGTAAGGCGAAATGAATAACACTCTCGGATTGGCTACTTTCAAACCTCCTGCCTCTAAGTATGGCGGTATTTCACCATCCCAAGATGCGCTTTCTTTGTGTTCTCGACAGTACTAAAACATTGATACAGTTATATTTTATATGGAAATGTAGCTGAATTTACATTAATATTTATGTTAAAAAATTAGTAAATTATATTTTTCTTAATAATTTAGCATTAAAATGCATGACAAATATATTGCCGCAAAAAAAGCAAAAAAATTCTGTAGGATATCTGCGGTTTCCGCAAACAATTATTAGGTCGCTTCTAAGAAAAAATCCACGAATGAGCAGGGGTTTACTGTATATATAAATATATGCGCGTGCGCGCACGCGTGTGTGTGTGTGTGACTATATACAAATGTTCAGGTTTTGATATGCTTTTGATATAATTATTTACTACACAGATTCATTTGAATCAGACAGATAAAATATTATAAGAACTTCACAAAACAGTCCATTCTTTTAAAAATCATCCAGATATGCACATGCCAACTAATACTGCTGCAGAATAACACAACTGGCAATCACACCAAACTGTACTTCCACTACTGAATAACCTCCTATTTCCAAAGATCCAGTGACAAGGGCAGAAGGGCTGTATGTAGGACAAAATGTATTGGGACTGGAACATCAGTGTTTAGCCTACGTGTTGGGACATCAATAGTCCATGATGCATTTTGATCTGTATGTTTTGATCTGTTTCCTTGGAGACAGCTAGAGCCCTCTGGACGGGTCTGGATGGGTAACCATGGACGGCATGTGAGCTGGTGTGAAGCATCTGTGGAGGAGGAGTAGTGTTTCTATTCTTAACCCTCTGATCAGATGGAGTAGTCCTCAGCACACATGCAGAAACTGCAGGGAGGCTACAGCTTGGGGCTGACTGGATGCAGCAGGCGTACGCTCTGTTTTTAGAGGCTAAATCCATTAGCTGTGTGTTTTTCTCTCCACGGGGACGTCAAAGGCAACGGCAGCATCTGTGTCTTTGTTCATATGTACATTCCTAGATGTGTTTGAGTGCAAATTTAGGGCTTTTTAGGGACCAAGCAGCCCTAGTATGAAGGAAGGTGGCCTAGTGGTAGGGTACTTGCCTCTAGACCAAGAGGTCATGGGTTCGAATCCTACCTTCAGCACCACCACTGGGTTCCTGAGCAAGACCCTTAACCCCAAGTTGCTCCAGGGAGACTGTCCCCTGTAGTTAGGGAACGGAAGTCGCTTTGGATAAAAGCATCTGCTAAATGCCGTAAATGTAAATAAGAAAGAACTTTATTTATCCCGAGGGAAATTCTTTTGTCATAAACATGCTCATTGCGACAACAGGAAAAAAGATAAGACAGGGAGTTAGGAGGGGGGGGAAAAAAGAAGAAGATATTAATAAAATGAATCAAAATAAACTAGCAATAGTGCAAACGTAATAATGAGTAAGCTATTACAAAAAACTAACAAGTAACTATAACAGAAATAATAAAATAACAGATTATTAATGCAAGCGGTAATAAAAAGTGACTTACTGTTTGTGCCATGGAAATATGATGAATGCAATAAAATAAAATAGCAGGTGATGAAGGGATGAGACAACATTCAATAACATACAGATAAATAAATATTGAGTTATATTGCACAATGACATACAGGTTGACAAAGACCACCTACAGAACGAGGAAGAGTTATACAGTCTTACTGTATAACAGGTAGAAAGGATTTCCTGTGGCGTTCGCTTCTGCATTTAGAGGTGATGAGTCTTTTGCTGTGTGCTCTGATGCCCCATTATGGAGGCGTGCATGGGGTGAGAGGGGATGTCCATAATACTGAGCAGCTTGTTCAGCATTTTCTTCTCATACACCTCCTCCAGGTTCTCCAGTCGGACACCCGGGACAGAACCAGCCTTTTTAATCAGCTTGTTCAGCCTTTTTGCATCAGATGTTGTAGGGACACTAGACTCATTATTACCAAAAATTAAAAGATGCTTTTTAAAAATAAAAAAAGTGACGGAGTAAACAAGGTTTGTTGCATTTGGCAGCTGCTTCAGTAGTCTAGAGGTTGGTGGGAGGAATGCAAATACGTGTCTGTGAGCATTTTGACTCACTCAGCTACAATCCAAGCACTAATGCACACTTGCATTTATTCCCTCCCTCCCTCCCTCCCTCACTCTATCTCTCTCTTTCTCTTTATCTCTCTCGCTCAAGCTGCAGGAGCCTACTATTTATAGTAAGGTCTACCATGTCCTGCATTTCCAGCATGTTCCATGTAGTGGAAATCTGATGATCACTGTGTGTGTGTGTATGCACATGTGTGTGTGTGTGTGTGTGTGTGTGTGCATGTGTGTGTATGCACATGTGTGTGTGTGTGTTTGCTCAGTTATATTCAAGTGAATAATTCAGTTAATTAACTGATTTATTCATAGACATTAATTAATTCATTAATCATTAAACTGCCCCAGTCCATTGTCCAAAGCATTTACAATGGGCAAAGAGAACTGGACTTCAGAGGAATGTAAGGTATGGAGGAATGAAAGCATCATTTTCTTTTACATCACATGGGCAGGTGAGGTTGTGCTGTTTACCTGTGGGAAGAGACGCAGTTTGGGAAGAGGATAAACTGTGTGATGCCAGTGTGATGCCCTGAGCAATGTTCTGCTGGGAAACCCTGGATAGAGGCATTTATGCAACTACCATAACATTGCTGCAGACCAGGTATACCCCTTCTTTGTAAGAGTATTCCATCATGGCAGTGGCCTCTTTCAAACACTGCACACACTGTGAATAGTTTGAGGAACGTGACAAAGAATTCAAGGTATTGTCCTATATAATTCCCTGATCACAATCTCATAGAACAGTGGCCCCCAACCTTTTTCATGGTTTTACATGAAACCATGGACCGGTTTCATGTAAAACAATATTTTCACGTGCTGGTATAGATACAACTAAAAATAAAGCGCGTTTTGAAAGCTTGTGGGCAAAATTTTTAATGCACTGTATCATGTGACCGAGACAAGTGTTTTTTTTGTGTGTGTTTTTTTTTAAATAAAAGATCTTTCAGACTCTGATAATCAAGACAATGTTTTTATTCTGTCTTTCTGTGTGGACCGGTATCAAATGACTCACGGACCGATACCAGTCCACGGCCCGGTGGTTGGGGACCCCTGCTATAGAACATATGTGGGATGTTCTATAATGACAAGTCCAATGTTGTAATGGCCCTGCTTGGGGCTAGGTCACAGGCTAGACCAATTTGGGCCAGCAGAGGGAGACACAGAGCCAATCCTCTGTGATTAGGAGGCAATCAGTTATACCTGTGTCACCTTCTACTTAAAGGAAGCTCCCTGTTTGTCCCCTAATCAAGCTTAGGTTCTCTTTTCAAGAGAAAGGGCTAAGATCTCCCTTGCCACGGCTTAGCCGTTCATTACCCTCCTTACACCGGTTTCCCTTCACATCGTTGATTTCCTGTATTTCCTTTGTTCCTTATAGTCCTGCCTTTTGTTTGTTGGGAAGCCATTTTCATTTCAGCAATATTTCAACATCCCCCTGACAACCTATGTTTTTCCTCTGGCTGCCCTTAGTCACCTCCACCAGTGGCATAATGAATTTACACTGCACCTCTGTTACTGACATCGATGGTTCATAACCTTAGGATTTTTTTATTTTAAATCTCTTGAAACCTCAAGTAGTTTTGCATTTTTTCTGTATTTTCCCCCAGTTTGAGCTGGTGGCTCACTGGTCTCCATAGACGGACTCAGAGGAAGTACCAGAGCTGGAGTAAGTAAAACTTGCTCTCCTGAACCAGGTAGCTGTTGTCAAGAGACCCTGCAGCAGATAATTTCTCCAGTACAAGGACTCACAGCAGTGCTACAGGCCACACAGCCTTCAGATCCAGCTGCTCCTCCTGAGGCTGGCAAAACTGTGGCTACTTTCACAGGCCCTGAGCCCCTCTGTCAGATGGAGCCACACCACAGTGTTGTCAGGGCTTTCTGCTGCAATGCTCCCTTGCCTTTAAGCACCAGCCTTCTTACTCGCCTTATGTCTCACTTACCCTTCACAGATTGGTTTACATCATGTTTGATAACCCTGCCTGTGGAGTTTCTAACTCCTACGCATACAGCAGGGAAAGAAATTGGTGCCTGATTATGCAGTTGAATTCCACTGCAGATCTGGGAGCGTATAGAACAGATCACTCTGTTTGTTATGAAGGCTCCAGAATTGCAGCTGGTTCTGGGGTTCCCTGGCTGCGGTGCCATTACCCATGTATTAATGATGCTGATGCGGGATCTGGTAGACTGGAGACCCCAGTGGTAGGGTACCTATTTGGAGGTTTCTGGAATGTCAGGACTGTGGCTTCTCCCATACCAAAAAGACAGGGCGGCTCTGTTGGATGGCTGTTGAGTGTTTGGTAAACGTAGGCATCACCTATTTACAGTACCAATTCCACAGCTCTTGGACCCTGAGTTAGCCTTTGTAGCAGAGACGGTTGCCTGGGGTAGTACTGTCTCAGAAATATGACCCCAACCGGAATGCGAAGCCTTACACCTTTTCACACTGCCTCTCCCTAACAAAATGCAATGAAATTATGATGACCAGGAGGCACTGGTTGGAGGGGGAAAACATCAATTCTTGTTCTAATCAAACTTGTCTTATATCCAACAGAAGAGCTTTAACCCCTGCCAGTCCAGGTATGCAATCTTCGATAAATGGCTTAATGTTGTCTTGTCATATCAGCCTAGCTCAATGAAACTCAACACGCTCTCCTGACAATCTGACCCTACATTTTCTGAAAAACCTCTGGGGTCTAAGATTCTGGAGGTGTGGATTGTCTCCTCCTTGCACTGGTGATTGGAGACTGCAATTCCAAGTGCCCTCCAGCAAGAGCCTTACATGGGAAGGAGTCTCAGGCAAGCTCAATATTCCCAACCACTAACAAGGCTCAGGTCTTGTTGTGGGGGCAGGCATTGCCATTGGTAGTTTACCCACGGCACCCACCTTGAAAGTCCTGTAAAGTCCAATATTGGCTGAGACATATGGGCCTATGGAACAGCTGGCAAGGTCTCCACTCAGAACAAAGAACCAGGCTTACCTCTCCCCCTAACAAATTTCTCATGTCTGTGGTCCCATATTTCCTTGGACATCATCACAAGGCTGTGCATGTCACTATGTGGTCACTAGATGATATTCTTACTACTCTCTAACAGTTCTCCAACTACTCTTGAAGAACCATCTGAATATCAAACTGGAGATGTCTTTCACATTCCCAGGGTCAATTTCCTTGGCTTCATTGTTTCTTAGGATCAATTCCCTCACGTTCCTGGTCCCAGATCTCCTAGGATCTCACCTGGGCACCCATGCCGCTGTGTGGTCACTGGATGAAATTCTCATCTACAGTTGCACTATGAACAAATACATGGTCCACAACAGAAGGATTCTCTAGCTACTTTTAAAGAACTAGGCAGATCAGTCCACTGCAGCCTCACCTGTTCACTTGTCTATGCCAGCCCTAACAGGTTTTCCCCCAATTGCATTTGTTTTTCCTTCGTCCAGTCTCAGTTCCCCCTATCATTGGTGTAGTACATTTGTCAGACCTCTGTCACCAAGGTTGGTGGTTATTATCCCATTTGTTTTCCAACTAGTTTATTTCTAACCTTACAAAACCTTTAGTGGTTCTGCACTCGGGCCCAAGTTTCCTCCACACTTGGCTCAAATGGTTTCCCATTCGCATGCATCACACTAGCTAAGTGGTTTCTTTGTTTCTGGGCAATGAAACAATACAAGCCATATTGCTTCCTATACTTCCTACTGGTTAGGGTGTTGCCCCCCTGATCGGAAATTCGAATCCCAGGACCGTCAGTGGCACTCTTGAGCAAGGTACCACCCACAAACACTGCTCCCCAGGGGCTGCGCCACTGGCTGCCCGCTGTTTCACTTGGTGAAAGGATTATATCAGGGGTATCAAACTCTGGTTTGATGGTTCTCCTCCTCAAACAAATTCACTAAACCTGACAGTTAACTGGCGAGGTGAACCAGGTGTTCCTGAGCAGGGAAATGTGCTAGACCACAGCACTTCAGGACTGGAGTTCAACACCCCTGGGTTAAATGCAGAGGACAATTCCATGCTTTTGTATGCCGTGGTGTGGTGTGTACACATATGACAAATGGACACTTTACACTTGAAATGAACAAATCCTTAAGACCCAGCAAATTACATACGGAACTGTTGACACTAGATTTTCTTTGCTCATCTGAAGCCAATCATCAGCATTCGTCCATAATGATCCATTGTAGGATTTGAAACTGGTCCCAGATCAGTGAGGAAAAAAGCTAATTCTTACCATAGCAGAAGCTGTAGAGTACAGCAGATCCCCAACTGCTTAAGACTTTTTCTCCTTCCTCCAAGCACATCAAATCCATGAGTCACCATTGGCTTTTCTCCCCTCTAGTCTTGAGTTAAATTATTCATCAGTCCAGGCCTCCTTTCACCCATCCTTCCGTCCAGCCATCCACCTATTCACCCATCCATCATCCATCTTGCCGTTCATTCGCCCATTCTGTCCTTCACCAGCTGGCCGCTGCCAGAGCTAAAGAACAGCATCATCTTTGCACCATGTGTAGCTGTCAGCCAAGGGTCTGATGGGAAGGCACACACACACATTCCCTCACTGCTGTCAAGCATAAAATGGAGCAGCTCTCAGAGGGCTCACATTAGTAACATCTTAGCAGAGAGTTCTTCTGGATGGAGGGAGAAGCCTTCAGATAGCCTTCAGAGTTCAAAGGGTGGTAAATTTTGCTTTTATTCAACATTGATAATAAGCTGTTTTTGAATCCGTCAAGCATAATTTGTCCACCCCATCACACCAATTAGATAAAAAGTCATGTAATTTACTGTCGAAAAGCTGACAAAATGTCTCACAGGGAGCATGGCAGCTTTTTTTACTTGAAATATTCCACCCCATCATGCCACACCCCCTTATAATTCAGTAGGGTATGTGTTGTGTTGACAAAAACACAAAATGATTAGCAAGGTGGTCAAATCTGTCAAGAGCAATTTTTAATTGTAAGTAGTGTTTCTTTTAGGGTGAACATTTGTTAAATTATTATGATCATTTGGCATTGATTTTTGTGGAATGACTCAGCTGTATTATGGAGTACCAAACTGCTGTTTTTTTCCATAGTTACATGCAAGAACTGAGCAGAGCTCAACTGTGAGAGATGTGGATCCCTTAGAGAGAATCTAACCAGCCTTTGAGCTGGATTTGTAGCATATGGGGGACATCTGGTCACTGATCCTGGCAGTCACTCTGCATGTGTGTGTGTGTGTGTCCGCAGAAACACACACACACACACACACACACACACATCTTTGGTGCTCATATAGAAACTAAGTGGACATCTTCTACATGTCTATTGGCAAATTTAATCCCAATGGTAGAGTTTTGTGTCAACTGTGATGGGTCAACTGATCATTGACCACAGTAATCAAACAATAAATGAATAAAATATATGATGTCTCTGTTTTGATAAGTAGACTTTCATCTTTAAATACACTGTGTCCAAAAGTATGAAGACAATCCTAACAAGTGAATGCAGCTACTTTGAGGGACACCCATTGCTGACACAAGTTTTCAGTTTAGCACACACACAACACACTCCATCCAGCACCTTTGGGATGAGCTGGAGTGGTGTTTGTTATTCAGAACTGATGATCTAACATCAGTAATGCTTCACTAATGCTCTAGTGGTTGAATGCAATTAAATCTTTGCAGCAACGATCTGACATCTAGTATAAAGTGTTCTAAGAAGCGAAGAGGCTTCTTAGAGTCAGCAAAGGGGGGATAAATTCCACATTTACTATGACACATTTGTTGACACCTTGCATCCTTTTCTCAAAACTCTAAACAAAATTCACGAAACCTCTGGCTCTTCTTGCAAAATCAAATCAATCAATTTGTGCTCATAATCAAGCAATGTTTTCAGACCATACACAAAGCCAGTCTACAGATAGATATAGTTTTGTGCCTTACAGTGTAATGCAGCTTGATGTTAGTATGTAGTATTATACTGTGTCAAATAATCAGCACTGAATGTGTATACTTACATAAACACACTGAAATTGTTGGTCTTTAAACTTTTCTGAGTTGCACTCAAAGGTTGCTCTGTAGACTTGCACCCTGTTACGCTGGAGGACACGATCAATGGTGGAAGAGATGACACAGGCAATAGTCACCCAAAAAGCTTCCTAAAATACCTCGCTAAAAATATCTCAACCCACTCAAAACACATCGAGCCCTTCATAAGGGTGGCACAGACTTTTGAATGTAGTTTGGGACATCGTGTGACTTACTGTGAGCTTTAAAAATAGCTCACTTCTATCAAAACAGTGCCTCTCTCTTGCTGCTAACTAAAATCCTATGCTGACGACAGTTCTAATTTGGTGGTGTTGCAGTGTTACTGCCTGTGTGACTCACAAAAACTGCATTCGAAGGAGAGGCTACAATCGTTGCCTTTATAGCAACATATGACACCTGAGCAGGGACTGTTACTACTGGTGCTGCTGCGGGATGTATGTTCAACTGCAGTAACAAAAATACATGAAATTATGGTTATATTATTCTCTCACTCACTCACTTTCTGTCACTGCTTAATTTTCACTAGGGTCACAGGTACCCAGAGCTGGTCCGAGGATCAATGGGCACGAGGCAGCGACTCATCCTGGGTGGGGCAGATACATTACTTTTTAAGTGCAATTTTCAGAATGAAAGATTTGTTTGAAATAACCAATAAATATTCAAAACCAGTCAAATACTAATTGGATATTTCTTTGTTTGTCACTATCACTATCTTTATTTATTTGTCCACCACTGTTTATGGGAAATGCTCCCATGCCATTATCATTTTGTTATTTGATTGAAGTAGTTAACTGTATGCTGTTATAACTCACTGTGTTGTTTTGGACAAAAGATTCTGGTACATTCTAGCACATTCTGACACAAGTGTTTAAGCCTCTCAGGCCTCAAGGGGAAATGGATGTGCTGGTCTTCTTAAGGGAAAGAAATGTCTAGTGGTTCATTTTTTAAAATAGTCACATCTAAATTGCAGTCTTGGTCAGAAAAATATCAATTAGATATGGTTCCTCCAAATTGGTCATAAATCATTATGTACATAATGTGGTAATATGTAGAGCATGTATGGGCATCACCATGACATTAAGTTCTGCTTGCTCTATTTCATTGGTGATCAAATGTTTTTGGTCTATAACCCATCTCAATTCCATCCAAATGGACATTTAAACAGGGTTATTTCAAAGGTATTTACTGTTTTTTCTAGCGTTGTTTTAGTAGATACATACAAGATGTAGGCGAGCCTTCGTTTAAAGCAAGCACAGTAAAATAGTAATCCAATTACAACACAGTTTGGTGTGTGTATGAGTGTGAGTGGCTTTGAATGGAATCGGAGCCTGGAAGTCAAGTTCTAATGATCGGTGCTGTTGCTTTATGGTAGTGTTGCTTCCATGGCAACCGTGGGCTGATCCTTTGTGGGTTTCAGTGTACTGTGGGATAATTAGCTTTAAGTGATTCCAATAGATTCAGTGCAAGATTGTACAAAATGTCAAGAAGAGTGTCTCACTGACATCTGCACACCCCACCATATACATTAAGAGTCCTGGTTAAAAAAAAAAATGCATGTATTCATACTTCATACTGCATACGCCCACTTCAACCTCACTGGATTACAGAATGAAGGCCCCAATTACTGGGTCATTAGAAGCATGCATATCCTACTAATACTCTTTCTTCATAGCTCAGAAAATGCATGAGACAAAAGATCACATCGCTGATGTTGTCATAGAAACCTTTTCATTGCTATATAAAGCTGTTCAGCATTCTCTTCACACACTTGGGTTTAGGAATTTACAATAGGCTTTATAGTAATATGTCAAATATATGATGGTCTCTTTAAGTACAGGATAGTTTTGTAAAGGCACTCTGATTAGGTGTGAAATAGCTGAATGACACTGTTTTAATGTACACCAATCAGCCACAAAATTAAAACCACTGACAGGTGAAGTGAATAACATTGATTATCGCACTATAATGGCACCTGTCAAGAGGTGGGTAATATTAGGTTGCAGTTGCATAGTCAGTTCTTGAAGTAAATGTGTTGGAAGCAGGAAAAATGGGCAAGTTTAAGAATCTAAGTGACTTTGACCAGAGCTAGATTGTGATGTCTAGACCACTGGGCCTCTAAAATGGCAGGTCTTGTGCGGCGTTCCTGGTATACAGTGAGTAGTACCTACCAAAAGTGGTCCAAAGAATTGCCTGTGAACCAGCTATAAGGTCATGGCTCCCCAAGTCTCCCTGATACACAAATGGAACAAAGGCAAGCCCATCTGGTCTGATCCAACAACAGCACTACTATAGACAAACTAGTCTGATCCATGGAGGCCCCACCTCACAACTTGCCGAATTTGTCTTGATCCCAGATACCACAGCCCACCTTCAAGGGTCTCTTAGAGTCCATGCCGTGACATGTGAGAGCTGTACTGGTGGCATATCACTTTTGTGTTTCACTCTTTACAGATGTACTGTAAATTGTATCCTCTACACTAACTCTGTTTTCTCTGAGTGGCACTGCTGGACATCTGTCTAGCCTGACTGATTGTCATCAGGGTTCCAGGTCATCACCTCATCCCAGATCTACAATCGCTGGGGTCCCTTGCCTAAGCCTCCTCGACAGGTTTGGCTGCTTTGACTCTCCACCTGCTCCTCCCACATTCAAAGACAACTGCTGTTCAAAGCTCCGTCGGAGTTTGTTGTTGCTGTTCCTGTAGACTAGAGACACTAAACTTCTCCTCGCTCAGACTCCAACAAAAACTATCACGGCAGACTCTTAACTGTACCTACTCTGTTAGTCATAGACAGCCAATCTGTTCAACAGTGATTAAGTCTGTACACAAAGGCCTTCTACTTTTAGTTATATTCACAAAGAATCTCTCTCTCTCTCTCTCTCTCTCTCTCTAGGTCAAGCAGACGAGGATGGGTTCCCCTTTTGGGTCTTGGTTTCTCCCGAGGTTTCCTCATCCAACCTAATTGAGTTTTTCCATGCCTCTGTCGCTCTTGGCTGACTAGGGGCTCTGATCTGGATTCTGTAGAACTGCTTTGTGACAACATTGGTTGCAAAAAGCGCTACATAAAATTTAATTGAAATGTACATCTTAATTTAGGAGACAGGTAGCTAAACTGAATGTAGTATGAATCAAGATGACAGGATGACTGC
The DNA here is from genome assembly GCA_037577275.1 of Bryconaethiops microstoma. NCBI lineage: Eukaryota > Metazoa > Chordata > Actinopteri > Characiformes > Alestidae > Bryconaethiops > Bryconaethiops microstoma. The sequence goes on from JBBJLS010000082.1 coordinate 9,717,577, forward strand.
TAGACAATTCAACTCAGTATTACCTTTGGCCTACTACAAGTATGACAATCACTTGATTGCAGTTTTTTTAAACAGATTTTTTCCGAGAAACCAACTAATTATGGAACGGAAAGAGCCTCCGCTGCTCAGCACCCAAACATAAACAACCAGCACGAGGACGAGGGGGTGTGGCAGACGAGGCCCAGACATCACAGCTTTTTTTGTAGCAATATATAATTTTTCATGCATTTTAGTGCTTATTAAGAAAAACATAATTTACTAATTGTGTAACAGAAATATTAATTCAGCTACATTTCCATATAAAATATAAATATAAATGTTGTGGTACTGTGGAGAGAAACACAAAGAAAGCGCGTCTTGGGATACTGAAATACCACTGTACTCAGAGGAGGGAGGTTTGAAAGTAGCCAATCCGAGAACGTTATTTATTTCTCCTTGCTGCTGATTAGTTGCTGCCCTGTGACGCATCTCGCGTGGAGCTATCTCGAGTGTTTCTCTGAGCATTCTTGTGTTTTTCGAGCCCTGTATTTTTATTACTGTAAATTAATTTCTTACTGTATTTATCCTACTTATACCAAAGAAAATGACAGCGCATACCAAAGAAAATGCGTGCATAAATTACAGTAAGGTCTATACTGGGGTAACATTGGTATTCAGTTCAGTGTAAACTGTACAGAACAGATACGGGTTTACCTTTACATTTTTTAAGGGTAATGTATTAAGCTATATTTTGGGAGCATATGTGGGGGCATATTTAGGGTTTACACTATAAAAAGAGCCATTTTAGGCATTTGTTTTACCAAATCACATATGCATGGTTTTTCACTATACACGGGTGCTCTTGGAATGCTTATCGCGGGGGTTTACTGTATATACAAGATAAGAAAAGTATCTCTTTGTTGTAAGAAAGTATGTTATAATAACAACCTATGTTATTGTAACTATGGGATAGAATATATCACAGCTATGAGAAAGTACCTCATTATTAGAGGATGGTATGTCATAAAACAACCTATGTCATAATTGAGGTAGTACCTCTAAATTATATATTTTTTTAAAAACCTTGTTATTTTGACATGCTCTCTCTCATGATTGGTTGTCAATTATCTTGTTAGTTAGGAACCAAAATAATTGTTTTCAGCCTTACTAAAAAGAATGTCGTGTTTACTAAAGAACGCTTGCAAAAACATTTTTAGGGTGTGTCGAGATTAATAACTGAATAATGGGCTCAGATTAAGGAAGCGGAACAGTCCAATGAAAACAAGCAGCCAGGTTTACACTCAGTTTCAGTTATAAACAGCACTCACAAAGCATTCATTAATACTAACTTACATATCATCTGATACAATGAAACTGGAGTATGCTTAGATAAAACTGCAATGTTGAACTTGGTCAGTACCTGCTAGTTCTATTGTCCAGTATTATTCTGACATATGAATCCATTACCTGTGTCCTTTGTGCTCCAATAAGGTCTTTTTCCTCTGAGCCTTCGATCTGAAACACACATCCCCCCCTTGACTGAATCAATATCTGCTGCTGCTGTGAGAACAAGCCTAATTTGCTTACATCTGCCCTACTGACTCCATTCTACTCAGGCAAATTGCTCGCTTGACTTTGGTCCCGAGCATCCGGAACTTTGCGCCATCTTGTGCAGACCCTCAAAGGTAACACATCTGCTGAATCAGCATGCCGGCATGGGTTTTGTCGCTCCAAGGTAATTTAAGCCGTCTTCTCCTTGAAGTGTCGCATGCTAGTCTACTCAAGTCTTCTTTGTTTGAAGAAGGTGGTGGGACTGCATTGGCTCTAAGGTAGCACTTTTATTTCCCCCCATTTGCTCTGCTTTCTCAAGCCAAAGCCTCTCCAAACTACAAACGACCGAGTGATGGCACTAGCAGTGCCTGTTTTACTACACTGAATAAATGTAGTAAATCACCTCCCACCAAACTGGCCTGTTAAGAGAGGTGTCATCTGCTTGACTGATGTTTTCCTCTCACTTGCCTACATTCGAAGATGCCTCTGAAGATGCTACGATCTGCAAACCACCAGCCATCTGGCATTCCAAGTACTCTGTATGAGCTGACCAACTGTGTCCACAGAAATCAAATACGTTTCAACGAATGTCTGTTTGGCAGTTTGGAAGGCTGAAAGTGATGTTTTTGTCCTATAAAATCAAAACTTGTTCCACTTTCACTGATTATCTTGGTGGTTAATTGGATTCTGCGCAGCTCCTGAAGGCACAACCAATGGTAGCACTCGCTTGGCTGCATCTACATAGATACCAATCATCCAATACCAATAAATAGAGGATTACAACAATGCCTGCAAAGGTTGACATACACTATATGGACAAAAGTATTGGGACCTATCTCTCAATTCTTAAATTCAGGTGCCCCCTTTTACTTCCAGTGAACAGCAATCTTAATGCTTCAGCATAACCAAGACATTTTGGACAACGTCATGCTTCCGACTTCGTGGACACAGTTTGGGGAAGAACCTTTTCTATTCCAGCATGACTGTGCCTCAGTGCACAAAGCAAGCTCCATAAAGTCATGGCTGAATGAGTTTGGTGTGGAAGTCCCTGATGGTGTAACGTTCACACATCCTAATACTTTTGTCCATATAGTGTAGCATGATGATTCTATTAAATAAAAATCAATTCCAAAATATAGGTATGTATTTTTTTTTAATCCTCAGGAATCATTAGGCTGTAAACCTAGAATGCCCACTGAATATTTTATTTCCAGAATGTCAGCGAAGCCATTATGCAGAGGGTATCAGACTTTTAAATGCTTGAGAAAGCCCAAACGGGGTCTCTAAACATTACCTTCTGCTGTCTTGACATAAAGGCAGTATCTAAGAAATAAGGAAACTGCAGGCCGAGGTATTAATGCTGTCCACTGCTGCATCATTGTTCTTTACTCTGTATTTAAAGCTTTGTCCACAGTTCGCTATAGTTCCCTAACGTACCACCAGCGCCTGTTCTGTGAACTTCACAACCAAACCAAGGTAGCCAAGCTTTGCTGGACTTTAATCCAGAAAGGTGTCCAATAACTTTGAGTATGTTGTAGCCCAAAAATATATACTCTTTGTCTGGAATGCCCAAGCAATTCATTCACAAATATGAACTATTACGAGAGAAATCTACATTATAAGCATATGATTAAGCAGTTTAGGTTTTCAGCAAGAATAAATACATTTTCAGTAATATGATTGCCACTCAGCCTAAAAAGGAATTTCAATGAGCTGCCAAAATTCCTATGTAATGAAATGGTTAGCATGTGAACAACTGGTTTCATATGAAATGATAAATTGTAGAGAAACTTAATAACTTGGATTTCTTTATTGTAATAGTCACAGGAACCTATGATTAGACATTTTATTTATTAAAAAAACTCTTCTTGGGTAATATTTTGGCTAACACCACGTATGTCCTTCTCTGCTACAGATGTATTTTAAAAACCATTTCATATAAACTGTTTGCTTTTAGAAGTCTGTCTTCAGAATTCTGGTACCTATCACCATCACTGTCACCAATTCTGACAAGCATTTCACAACAAACCATCCTGAATCTTTTTTTTTTCATTAACCATTTAATTATGCGGATTTTTTATTTTCAATTTTGGAATATGGTGATTCGCGTATAGTACAGGTGCCACGCTTTTTGCTGCTAATGCTAATATATGACAAGTCTGAAGCTATGGTTAAGGTGGTTCAGGTATTTTACATAAAGATTTAGCACTTGGAACTCTCCTCTGGTTCTTGCACTGTCCCGAAGCTTGAATGTGTCCTCATATTGTAAGTCGCTTTGGATAAAAGCATCTGCCAAACAATTGTAATGTAATGTGATGTAATTTTGTCATAGATATTTCAGACTTTTCCAATTAACAGCATCAAACTTTTGACTTTTTCTTTCCTTTTCTAAGCAAAGGCTCTTGCGTCTTTTTCCTCATCTGCTGTTTTGACATAGAGCTCGGTCTGAAGCAGGCCACAAAAACCTAAAACCGTTGGCAGTAATTGAGTGCCAGATGCTAGTATTAGATACGGCATTAGCAAAGGAGGCTCTTGCAATCTGGGAGATGGCACAGGATGGCACTGAGCTGGCGGGTCGGGAGGGGTGGAGGGGAGTAGGGGGGGACACTGGGATGCAGTGTGTCTCTATCATAGTGATCAGTTACAGCTGGCCAGCCTATACAATTCTCTCTCTGTACACATCTATCTCGCCATCTTCTAGTCACATTACGTTTAGAAAAATGAGCCGTCATTTCTTTGGCCATGCCCTGTTCGAGCTTTTCTAAAGCGGCAACAGGCCGAGAAACGTTTCCTCTGATGATGTCCTTTGAGGATGTGACTCATCTGGAATACAACACCAGCGGCACTGAATTGTGGTTAGAAGAATGTTATGTTTTAATTCACTTTTTATTATCATCATTATTATTATTGTTATTTTTCTCTTGTGCATCCGCTACATGACTCACATTTAAGATATCAGGAGAGACAGCTAAAAGCAAAACAAAAAATTTAAAAAAAAATTTAAAAAATTAAAAAATCATGGTCCATGAGTATTTTCCTTACAGAAATGCAGATTCTGAGGAAATGATAAACACTGATCAATCTTCAACATCTCACTGTGTATTATGACCGGGTAGGGGAAGAAAATGCACGAGAGGAAAGGTCATTCAAAGAACAACATTAATCGTTTTACAACATGACCTTAATTTCACCAGGACAAAACACCAGGCAGAAAGTCGTAAAGCTAACACTGGTGTTCTCATGTCTTTTTTTTGTCTTTTCACTCCTTTGTTTATTAAAACCCAAATACAAGAATCGCATGTCACTATAGCAACGCCCATAACAGATCAATTTATGGTTAACAATCACTGTTTTGGTATAGCGAACGTCAGCAAGGAAAAAAAAAAAAAACAAATAAGAAAAAACAAAATCATAATAAACTGAAACAATCCAATAGAAAGTAATAAATAGAAAATAATCAGATTGAATCCTAGTCATTTCTTGTTCATATGAATACATAACATCTACAGTTTTTTTAAGTTAATAAAGTCAAGCTACAGTATATAAATACATCACCAGCATGCACAATATTGTATTATTGAGAATATTGGAGCAGTAATCATCTTACACTGAGAAACAGTATAATAGGCAAGTGCATTTTTTTTAATTAAAAAAGTAAACAAAAAAAAAAGAAGAATAAATACCACAAACCTCAAAGCTGCTTTCAGATCATCTCCCATTCTGACATTGCCACTGCTCTGTCTCTAATCGTACGTTTAGTTCGCCGAAAAAGAAAAAGAAACAGCCAATTGTTCCAGTCGATTCCGTTCAGTTCGTCAGAACAGAGATCCAAGTGACCAGGAATTGCCTTAGAGAATTCATTCTGGGGGATTAGTTTCTCTTTCATATTCCTACAACTATTTGCTAGGGCAGATTACTTTTGAAAGAACGTCATTACAACATAGATTATATATGGTGTATGTTGTGGTATATGGTAGTATTTTGTAATGACTAATAAAACTTTCTTCAAACTTGACATCCTATACGTCCAAATTACATCAATAATAATAATAATGATAATAAGAACAGTTATAGTTTTCATTTAAAGAACGATTTTAGCTTTCAATAGAGATAGCATTGGACTTGAGTGGAAAACTGTACTAGGTCACTGTATACTTTTAACTACCTTTTCTTCAGCAGTAGACCAAGACGTCCGCAAGGACAGTGATTGCGAAATCATGGTGAAGTATTTGGAATTGCCCTGTTGGCTTTGAAGAAATGGCTAACTGACTTTGTTGGCCGCACACAAACGATCCACAAATATATTTAACAGAGGCAAAAAAAACCCCACCTTTCTCACACACTGGAGCCTGTTTGCAAACTTTTACTTTTGCGAGGCGATGACATTCAAGTTTTTACTTCATGTAATTTTTTTTTTTTTGTCTTTTATTTATTTTTTATTTTTACTCAAGCTTCAATATATCTTCCCCTGACGGTTCAAAACACTTTCTCCTCACTTCTAAATAAGCAGTTCGACTTCATGTTTCACTACAAGAACAGTCCCTATGCCAGTGTTCTGGGTGTATTTCAACCCTAGTCATTTAGCACTGACTTACTGACAGGCTTCTCTTCCTCAAAAGTGGTGTTTTGGCAATTGTTGCAGAGGCAACCAAGGAAGCGGGGTTTTTTATTCTTTATTATTATGATTTCTGCTCAATTTTAATGCGACATTTTGCATTCGAGACATACCATCTACTTATTTCTAATCAGATATTGTTGATTCTTGATTTTAATTTCGGTAACTTGTGGAAAAATAAAGAGAACTGCTGCTGTGGTAGTAACCATCAGCAAACGTGGCTGCCAAAGTTCCACCAGGCCCCCTTTAGTAAATTTTTTTCACTTAGCTTTTGTTTTTCTTTTTTGTTTTTCTTTGTTTTGTAAGCACGTGTATTTTGTGATACGGCTAGGAAACGGGTATTCTTCGAAGGCCTTCTTCACCTCTTCTGCTCTCGTTTAATTGTTGCCCTCGCCGCCTTCGTCGTCTTGCTGGTCGCTTGTCCAGAGCGTCAAGTTGTCTCGCAGGAGCTGCATGATGAGGGTGGAGTCTTTGTAGGAGTCCTCGTTCAGGGTGTCCAGCTCGGCGATGGCGTCATCGAAAGCCGTCTTGGCCAGGTGGCAGGCCTGCTCGGGCGCGTTCTGGATTTCGTAGTAGAAGACAGAGTAGTTGAGGGCCAGGCCCAGGCGGATGGGGTGCGTGGGCTGCATGTGCTCCTTGCTGATCTCATGCGCCTCGCTGTATGCCTTCTCGGAGGACTCGACCACAGCGGCCCGCTTCTCGCCCGTGGCCACCTCCGCCAGGTAGCGGTAGTAGTCGCCCTTCATCTTCAGGTAGAAGACCTTGCTCTCGTGCTGGGTCTCGCTGCAGTTCTTGATCAGGAAGTTGTCGAGGAGGTTGAGCACATCTTGGCACACCGCCTCCAGCTCCTTCTCGATCTTTTCGCGGTAGGCACGAACCATCTCAATCTTCTTCTCGTTGCCGTCGGCGGAAGTCTTCTGCTCGATGCTGGAGATGACGCGCCAGGATGAGCGCCGAGCTCCTACCACGTTCTTGTAAGCCACGGAGAGAAGGTTCCTCTCCTCATTGGACAGTGCCTCGTTCAGCTCGGTCACCTAGGAGACAGAGAGGAAGGGAAGAGGGCATTTCAGATGGCAAACTGCCTGTGTATTTCTTTCCTTCAGTGGGAGTTTTCATTTGAAGAGTTTCATTTCAAAATGCTGCCAGTTTTGGATTAGAAAAGAGTAACTCACATTGTTAAAAAACAAAAATCGCCATCTGTCCTTCAGCAAATGACATAGAAGTTGGGAGAAAAACTGCTAAGTCAGAAACTATTAAGAAAAGAAGCCACTTTAGACTGTATAAAAGACCATGTAGTATTATCACATTTATGACAAACTAGCCACAAAATTCTCTTAAAAAAAACAAATATGATATGACACATATTTATAGTGTGTGCATGTGTGTAAAGGCTGCATTTTGGACCAACCCTAAAAGCACACTAACCTCATCCCACGAGGCAGTTGCTGAGCTGTTTCAGCAATGCCAAGGCATTAGGGTCACTGGTAATCCCCTCTCAGTTTGCTTCGAGAACTAATGAAAAATGCTGAATGAAAAGGCGATGTAGGATGCTGGCCTGAGAGCGGTTTTTCCCTGCCTTCTTGTAATTCTTGGGACTGGCCACTAGTCTCCGATCAGTATAAAACAGCATGAAAACACTGAATGGGGACGGATGAGAGGAACGAAGGGATAAACTGACTTACTGCGAATGAAGCTGCTGTGTCTTATGTGGCCTATGTGGCTTACAAATACTACTAATAACTTTTGCTTTGAGGGTTTATTTATAGCCATCATATCTTTGTGTTGCATGTAATACAGGCTGCTTCATTGCAGGGCACCTCTGCTTTTCCACTAAATAATGTCGGTACTTATTCACAGCTTATTCAGAGACTGTCCACAGTATTCATCGATTAACAGTGTACCTCATTAAGGTATAAGAGGTGTAGCTCCGGAATGACAGTTTCTGAATAAATCTCTGTTAAAAATGAGTTCGGATTCAGGAATGTTGGGATATTTTAAGGCAAAAGTGAGTCAATGAGGAAAAGCTAATGTTGCTAATTATGTAGCAACATTTGAAATGACCGTCATTCAACATCTTTGATCTATGTGTCTTGTAGTATTTCCTATTATTTATTACTATTAGGAGTGCGCAATATATCGTCTGATACTCATTATGCAATAATGATATCGCAAAAGGCTGCAATATGCAGATGAACCCTAGTTCAATTATCACAGCTTCAGGTGAGTTACTGGGTGTCCTGATGAATCGAGGTCTTCATGTAATCCAACAAAATACTCATTTTTAACCACTAAAGATGTTGGTCCATCGGTGCATGAATGGGTGGAGCTAAACTGCTGTAGCCAGAATAAGGAGATACATTTAAATGTGTTGGTTTTATGACCTCACAAAAACTAAGACTGGAAAACTGGCTGTTTTTGTAGCCTATTTTTCATATATGAACTACACAAACAGCAGGAATAAATATACAATTTGAAACAATATTTACAGACTTTAAGTCTTGATTATTCCAGAAAAATTATGATATGAGCCCTTATCTTGAAAAGCATCACAATCACAATATGTAGCAGTAAAATACTTATGTTTTGTCTATATCATGCAGTTCTAATTACTGTTAACCAATTTATCTGAATCCAACCCAAATTTACTTCACTTTTTAAAATTGACTGTAGTAAACAGTTTCACAATGTACAGTCTGTAAAGTTCATAAATGGATACAAAGCAGGGAAAACAGCACAACAAAGCACATTCTCGTGACATCACAGAACCCGACACATTTACAAATAGCCTCTAATTCAGCATACAGCAGTCTAGCCCAACCTAATCAAACCAAAGCTGTAAGGAGTGCTTCAGCCCGCACTGCTTTTTGAATGAGGCACAATACAAATCGGGACAGAGGTCATTTACAAGTCAGTCTTAAAGGCACAGTAACAAAGACAGCCTGTTTAATTCTGAGAGATAAAGAGAGGGCTGGGAATTGGTCATGCAAAAATGAGTTGGTATATAAAAACAATAATGCTTCAAGTGGACCTAAAATGTAAGAAATAAAATACAGAAAACGGACCATTTAAAATACAGAGAAATCTTGAGATCTTCCACACCTTCCAAAACAGTATGCAGAAAACCTCCGACTCATCCTTGAGACTGATTTCCTGTGTTGTAATTGAACAATTTACCAGCAGGACAACTGCCGGTGTTCTGACGATTTATGCTGCCTTGTTGAAAAATTCTATGTTTAAATAGGATTAATCTAGTAGTTTCATATATTGTGCAACTACATACTAAAGAAGCGGACAACCTAGCTAAAGAAATTAAGATTTCTGAAGGTTTTCTTTGTCATTCGAGGACAAGTAACAAGTTGGCTATAACAATGAAGACAACAAAACATTCATTTTAATTACCCTGATTTTCTTACAATAGAGCAGCGACATACGCTCATATGCCCTTACATTGTGCACTATGCAAAAAGGTACATGTGTACAAGTCAAAAGTAACAATTAAAAGAGCTTTTAAGATATTGCTCACCACAAACCTGTGTCCCAAACGCAGGGTAGCACAGATTTATGGGCGTGGAAATGAATCCCAAGACTGGAACTACACATGAACTCCACATGCGCAGAAAGACTCGATAGGTAGCATGTATCGACACAACACCGCCTATAATTCAGTTTACAATCCCCTCCCTCTCTCACCTTTTCATCTCTTTTGCCATCTCTTGTGCTACCTTTTGGAAGAACTGCCTTTTCTGCAGCATCATTGTATTTCCTCACAAACTAAGGAGAAGCCACATTTCCAAGCGTATTACAGAAAATGGCAGGAGATAAGCTCTCATCACTAAAAAGAGAGATGGCTCCTCTGTTCTTTGCCTTCCTGCTATTTTCCAAAACTTTGTAAGCTAATCAAACGATTAAAAAGCCAAATGAGAATTCTTTGTCTCACACACACACAATTTTTCACGCTTTGGGCTCCAGACAAACAGCAAGAGTCGAAATGAGTTTCGCTCCTAATTAGCTTATCTGTTCTCTCCTTCCAAAAACAATTTATACTCATTTAATACAAAACAGGGCAATGTATAAAGGACCTATTAAAGTAATTGTATTTCAGTGTCTTACTTTCACATACCTACAGAATCTCATCACTTCAAATAAATATTTTGCAGCAACATGTTTGTTATTGCATGTCACCACACACCACCTTAGGCTTCTTCCCTGTAAGCACACACACACACACACCTTTCTTTTTCCCCAAGCAAAGCGCAATGTATCGCACACAATCTTCCGTTTCCATAGAAACAGGGCGATCTCCTTTGTTTGGGCGCTCTCTACCGCAGCCCTGGATACAGCAACAGTGTCCTCACATTTGCAGAGATGCATGGGTTGTAGGTACGTGTGCACATGGATTCACGCATGAGAAGTGTGTGCAAATATGTGCCTTACACAGTAAGGATGGCTAGTATGTGTGTGGGTGTGTGTCAAAGGGAAAAAACGGTGCATGTTCCTGTATGTGATGGAGCGCGTGCGTGTTAGCTCAGTGCAGAAGTGCATTAGGGTGTGTGGGTGTTCAGGGTGGGGGCTGGGTAAAGGAGGAAAAGGCTGCAGCTTGCTGGCTCTCTGGCAGCAGCAGCTGTGTTAGTGAAAATGATCTTTTACTCTGTCAGCCAGTTCATGTCCCCCAAAGCCACGTGACCTTTCCACCCTTTCGGGCCTCCTACACCTCACCAGCCATCTCCTGAGAACCAAATCCACTGCAGCGCTCAGGCCATACTTCATATATAAGCACACCTGTGATGATGAACTACAATACAAATGCATGAATCTCTCTGGCATAACACATTCACATTCAACTCAATTCAACATAGATTATACATTATAAAAGTATTATGATTGGTGTACCATGATGAATTTCTGACATTTAATAGTACTCATTTTAATGAATGCTTTTTTCGTACTTTTAGTCAAACCCAACCCTGGATTTGCCAATGCCTGGTTAAAAATCAGTAGTCCCATGTAACCAAAAGACAACGTTTGACATGTGACAACTCACATTTTTGTATGATTTAGTATGATAATGAACCAATACCAAACATTTTGCACATTAAATGTATTAAACATTGACATTAGGACAACACAGAAATGCTGCATTTATTTATGGAGGGATATAAATTCACTAAAACGAACCAAAAGCAGACGAAAGGTGGTCGGCCCTCCAGCAATACAATCAATATATCAAATATTGGTTGGGTCAAAAAAGAGTCAGTCAAATCACAGCGCTATCTATTAGTGATGTCACAAACATTGATCTATCAATACAAATCAAATGCCCTTTCCTGCTTGCTCTTTCCATTTGATGCACATATGCTTCTGTGAGATCTCCATAGTAGCTGTGCGGTTTGGTTGGCCAAAATGGCGCCGGCAGTGGGTTCACAGTCTTTGTGACGAAAGAAATACAGCAGGAGTGCTGTATGGAAATATCTTGGAAGAAAGGATGGAAAGGCAAAAGAGAAGAGCAAGCCAAAGTGCAAATGGTGCTTCAGAACAGTCTCAACTAAGAGTGCTAATGAATCAAATGGAAGGCGGCACATGAAAGATGGCTAGGCTGACCTGTACAGAGGTTGGTGATTGCTCAGGTGTCTTCATAATCTACAGTCCTGAGAACTATTTATGATCCGATCCTATTCTTGAGCTAAGAGCCATGACGGCTAATGACACCTAAGCTTATTTGAAGTTCCCATAATCTAACAATGGCTTCAGCATTTATGCTCCTGGTGTTCATTCAAAATAAAGAATTTGATTATTAAAGTGGTTTTCTCTATGCCACTCTGTCCACACTGCTTGTTCGAACATGTCTGACCCTCACTTTGGTTTAGCTTTTTCATGACTTCTGAATGTGACAACTGCATTACCTCACTAGGATTTTTAATTCATGTAAAATGATTTTTTCCTTGTTTGTTTACAGATGTTAGCCACACTTAACTTGCTAAAGCCTGGAATTTAGAACAAGAACAATGATTTATACTTAATAAAAATCCTGTGGTGATTTAACTATGTTTAAAAAGACCCTGACTATCCAAATTAGCTTCGTATTTAAATATTTTTCAAAGAATCCTATCAAAGTAAAAGATTTGAGGACCATGACAACACCACTATCTACAGACTGGACAAAGTGTGCCGTTGTTCTAAAACAACTATCAGTCCAGCTGTGATTGCAGTGCAGTTGCATGGCTATAGGCATTGTAATGGTTACGCTAGTATTTCACAATGAGTGTTGCAACACACAGCACGGATATAACAGTGAACTGTCCATGAGCTCTTTGTAGTTATGCTGAGATTTCTAGTCCTAATCTCAGGGCACTTTGTGGTGCAAATAGCATCATAAGACCCATTGTAAAGCTGGCAGCCGGCCATTAAAATGAGCAAGTTCTGGACTCTGGACCCTGATTGTAGGTTAAGACAAACCGGGAAATGGTGAAAGGAACAAAGGCAGGGCAGGTCTCTACTTCATGTGACTTCACATTGTCCTTAGTCTGTTTCAGTTCCCTCCTTTTAATAGTTTGTGATTACTGAACAAGATATAAACCTCATTCAACCAAAAATACAATAGACATGATAGACTTATCAAGTGCACAGGTGCAATGAAAATCAACTCAGATGTTTTGTACATCCCCAACACAAACAATTCAAAAAGCTGGTAGACACATGATGTAGATCTTAGTCAATCAATCACAGGAATGAGTTACTGTTTCATCTTTCGGGACAGTTTTGCAAAAGCTTCCTTTTTTCGAAAGCATGGTTATGCATGCTTCTTGTCCTCTTTGCACATTTTGTTCTCTTGGATAAGATCTAAAATCTGATATTGCGGTTATGAATTTTGAAACCCTGATGAACTTGCATAAAGTACCAGCCAAGTTGGGAAAAAGTATTTGGTTTCCCCTTTCAAATAACAGTGCATTGTTAAGTCCTCTGGCATTCAATAGATGTGTGGTCTTGCTTAGGGGGAAAGATGCATCCTTGCAGAGGAACAGGCCTATAGGTGTGAAATATCAAGGACTGGTCCAAGTAGCATTCCACATAATATTTAATATATGTTGTTGTTGTTTTTTTTTTTAAATACTTGAAGACTAGTTCTCAAAATCACCATTGAAAACATATCCATGTTTTATTATATACCTAATTTAATAAATTTTAAAAAGTATTTTTGTCACTGCAGTATCCAGTAGGGCAAAAACAATGTTTTGACAGTCAGCTGAAGCTGACCTGCTTGCTCGCTATATGTTGTTATAGAAGCCAGGATTGTAGTCTCTTGTTCAAATACAACTTTTGTATATGGCCCACACGGATGGTAATGGTATCATATTTTATCTTTTATCGGCATCAAGGTTTTAGTTGCAGTATGTTTAGTTTAGAGCTCTGAGCTCCTCAAAATCACTTGTTACACAGACAAGTTTAATTGTATTTACATATTTAAAATTATTCATCAAACTTGTGCCTTATGGCCAATCTCTTACTGTATATTTGCACTAAGCATTCCCTGCTTTCTGACTGTGTGAAAAGTGCTGAAATATTTTGTGCTGAGGTGTGGTGGATGCCTAACTAATCAAGTACTACATATATATATATATATGCATAATTTATGTATTTATTTTTGTTATTCATTTATTTTACATTTTTTCTACAGTAACGACCACTATGCCTTTAAAAGGCCTTGGCTTACAAGTTGTAGTTTAAGTTACATAGAAACTTCTGAATACTAAATATAGACTTAAATACCAATGTAACAAATTAATACTTCAGTGTTCAAATATCTGGGTCAGCCATGAAAGTATTAAACATTTATAACAACCACAGATAAATAGAAACACTGCAATTCAACACTACCATTCAACATGGTAGTGTGCTCTTGTCTCTGCATTCTATCTCAGGTTTATTTTGTGTGATTTATCCACCAGAATTAAACATGTCCCCCATATCTGGTCAATATATCAATGGACATGGATCACATGCAAAAATACTAAGGAGGCCACTTTAATTAATGAACGTTTACTTGCTGCCCACTATCTATATTTATTTATTTAAACCCTGCAGCGATTTCAGTAACAGGTTCCTCATTGCCCTTATATAATCTGTGCTCTATACGCCATGGGTCTGACTGGGAAACTAGTGATAACATTCATAAAAGAGGTTCTGTGTGCTCAGAAAGCTTTTGAGTAGCTTTTGCTATATATCTAAACATTAAAACCTCCCAAGCACAAGCAAGACAACACATTTAAGCTTGAAAAAGTAAATGAGTACGTTTCTGGACTTTCCTGTGAAATATTAAATATTTAAACCATATTTAAATGTCAGTATTAGGCATTAACTACAAAGCAAAGTCCAATCTGAGATACCAGAATAAAAATGAATGAGCTTCTCTCTTTCACTTGCATCATCTGCTCACTTAAGCCGCTGTGTTCCACTTAGGAAAGCACCAACATGGAATTTCCAGGGTAATGATGATGACTGTGATTGGTCATTTTTCTAATGTGCATTAAAAAACACTCACAATACATATGCAGTAAAAGCATAAAAACTCTAAAGATCACCATATTAATGATCAGCTAAATTGGGCAGGAAAATTACCACAAATATTCACAATTATTTATGTAAAGATTTTACATTAGTGGACATTCTAACGGTAGCTGAATGTCCTGCCTAGTCACTGCTGCTGGTGTAAAAAAATATAAACTTTACAGTGATTAGAAATTTAAAAAATGGGACTGATTTTTAAAAAATGGTGTCATTTAAAAGTAAATTTTAATTTCTGATCCTACAAAAGGGGAAAAAAACAGGGGGGGGGGTTGAAGGGGTGTGTGTGAGAGAGGGGGTGGGCTGAAGGGGTGTGTGTGAGAGAGGGGGTGGGTTGAAGGGGTGTGTGTGAGAGAGGGGGTGGGCCGAAGGGGTGTGTGTGAGAGAGGGGGTCGGTTGAAGGGGAGGGTGTGTGAGAGATGAGTGGATTGAAGGGGTGTGTGTGAGAGAGGATGGGCTGAAGGGGTGTGTGTGAGAGAGGGATGGGTTGAAATGGTGTGTGAGAGAGGGGGTGGGCTA
>JBBJLS010000082.1:9754127-9771558 GCA_037577275.1 Bryconaethiops microstoma
TAAGAGCGTCAGTTAAATGTCGGAAATGTAAATGTATCATTTTACTCTCCCTTTTGTGTCCCCCCTCCCCCCCCCTTAGTATTTTTATAATTTAATATTTTTTTTAGGTATGGCACATTCAGAAATATATTTAAATACAGGGGCTCCTCGATATACGCCACAGATTCGTTCCTTTGACAGTGATGTAACCCGATCCTAACAGTTATAAAGTCATAAAAACGCAACTAAGCCACAGAAAAAGGAAAACTCCCTTACTCATACGCCACGTTACTGCGTATTCTTCCTCCGCATGCGACCAAACTAGTTCACCCACGTAGTCTGTAAGTACGAGGCTAACAGTGTAAGCAGAGTGGGAGTGGGAGTCTGTTGTAACTCAAGGACCCCCTGTATAGGTTTCATTTACCCTCATGTTGGTCTGTATTGCAAGTGTGTTGTGCTGTATGTTGGCACATACGGTCCATATTTCGTCTCTCTGTGTACTAAACGTATATGGCTGGGATGGCAATAAAGCTCTGCTTGACTTGACTTGAAGTCTGACAGCCATCACTGTGAGTCAAACCACAACTGAGCTTATCAGATTAGCAGTTTGGATAATGTCCTTATCCACTTTGCTCATTTCATTCACTTGGCAGGACCAATAAATGGAAGCATACTCAGTTATTTGTGGATCTGATCACCCTGCAGCTCTCTTCTCAGCACTGTGTGTTTAAACTCTGCCTGCACTAATTAATACATTTAATTTAATTGGCTGTTAATGTAACTTCATTGCTGATGCTGAGACTGCACTGAGGCTTTCCTCTCCAGACTGAGTGAATAAAAAAAATTAAAACATTCATTCATTTATTTTCTGTAACCACTTAGGAGAGAGGCAGGGACGAAAATTAACACATGGCTCTTCTGATTTAATGTGTGGTCTATTTCAAACGTGTACCCCTTTTATAAAGTTATCAAATAGGTGGTTGTTGTGTATAAGGATGGTCTGTTTTAACTTTATCTGGCATATGCGTGTATGAATGATTTGTAGTCCTAATACGTTCCCTCAGACCGCGCTCTCACACACGCATAAACACACACACACACACACACACACACACACAAACACAAACATCCTCATGGGCCGAATTAATCTCCCCTGGGTCACACTCTATCCGAATGTTTTTGCTCGGTGGAAAGGTAATAAGGTAATTAGCAGAAATAGCAGAACGGCATGTGCAGTGTGATGGAACCCAGCCAGTAGACCTGAGAGTGGGGAGGGGATCGCTTGACAACTTCATTTGTCAACCACATGCTGCCAGGTCTTTTTACGAGATTAATGCAGTCAGTTTTGCGTGGCAGTTCTATGGCTTTCATAGTGCATAGTGTGTACGCAGGACAAAAAGGTGTTATGGTGTTAGGTGAATTCTCAGATTTTATTTTATTTATTTGCTTATGCTTGCCCTACAATTTCTATAATATGGTTCTGAATTGCTATCTAGATCTGTCACAGTTATTTTAAAAAAATATATAAAAAATATTGCGTTCTTAGTAAAAAAAAAAAAAAATCATAGTTTAAAAGGTTATCACAGTCAACAGGCCATTAAAGTCATATTTAGCAGTGTGAATGTTCTCCACAAGGGGAGCACTCTGTTAGCCCTCAAGTAACTTTTGTTAGCATCATTAAAAGAAAACAATAAAATGAAATGTTTGCTCTGATAGTGTGTATGTGATTTCTCAATTAATCATGAAAATAATTGCTTGACTGCTCAAATGACTAATACAGTCAGTTTTACCAGGCCTGGTACTACCTTGAATGTGGTCATCCCCATAAGCAATATAGAACACTTATGGCAAACATTTCGCTAACGATAGTGGAACAGTTTGTAGAAGCGACTTTAAAGATGGACCTTAATGAACTATGTGCAGCTTTTCCATTAGAGTACCATTCATGTTTCCTTGACCACTTCAAGAGGTTCCTTGAATGATCAGAGTTAAATACAGAATCACTGCCTTTGGAACCATTAAAGAGTCTGATTTAGTTGCCCTTTTCTCAGTTTACCATAAAATTTCAATAACTTTTCTCATGAGCCAAATGAGTTGGTGAGGTGTAATTTTCACTTAGGTACCTTCAGTAATGGCTACGTCCTGCTGTTTTATTCAGCATTCTTGCCTTCATACGTCATCTACAGCTTTGTATCTCTATGCTAATGTGTACAGAGTGTGTGTGTGTGTGTGTGTGTGTGTGTGTGCGCACACTTGTTCTGTCCCACAGCCTCCCTGTTACATGGTGCTGCCTCTTCAGCGATCAATAGGCAGCCGACATCATTCCAGCGTCATCTCCATGGAAACCAGCTCCCTCTGCAGTCAGGATTGGCTCCCTCCCAGAGCCTGCCTGTTCGTGATAGGGCTAAACCTATTCCCCCCCACCCCCTTTCTCCCCCTGCTTCTTCATCATACACAAACACGCACTGGCTTTTTCAGTCACACGCTCCTCCAGCTTCCTTCCTCCCCGTATCTTTAATGCTGTCTCACCGAGCGAAGACAAGGCAGCTCGTCACTCTTCGCCGTGGCAAATGTAGCAGCATTCGCCGAGGACCTGGAACGGTCTCTCTCGTTCCACACTCATCCTGAAGAGAAGAGTGCAGAAGAGAAGTAGGAGAGACAGGAGGAGACCAAGGTGTAACGTACGAGACAGGTACGTCATCAGCTGTCGGACAGAAGGACACCGTTTTTAAAACAGCCTGTATTTGTTCCCGTCTCCCGCCGTCATCGTTACCAGAGCCGTGCTGATATGACATGGCCGCTCGGATCTTGTTTGCCCTTTGACAGCGGCGAGGATCACCTTTAACGAAAACGCAGAGAGATATTGTGGCGCTCCTCTGAGAGTCTAAGCCCCGTGTCTGGGACCAGACGTTCTTAGGTTCGCGCACGTAGCCTCAGTTGGACTCACGTGGACTCATCGCTCGCAGTGCCGGAGCCTCGTCAAGACGTTCACATGAACGTTTCTGATGGACGTTTTGCACTAATAGTGCAATCATAAACAGCCCCTTGAAGCTCAAACAGGGCACTGGTTCTCGATGTGATCATGACGTGATTTGGATTTTTCTCCGAATGAATAGCAAATGAACTGATTCTGTACTGTGACTGTGCGTTTCTACACCTGCTGGCGTATTAGTTCTGTTTTAATCATTAACTGATAAGGTTTGTAATTGCTTTCTGACTGAGCTATAAATAGAAGTTCCCTTGCTTTTTTTGCTGTTTTATCGCCTCCAGTTGACAGACGTTCAAGGCATAGGAAAGCGAAGAGGTAGTGGGGGGTGGCGTGAGTTCTCAAATTAGGCTGATGATCACTGTAATCATCCTTTTTCTGTTTGTCATTGAATTAAGTTTTCGCTCTCCCCTCTTGTTGACTAGTGGTTGGATGTGCCTCCTAGGCGGCCGTGTTGACCTCCTCCCCATTACTCTGCTCCCTCACGTGCAGTAAGAGGGAGTGATGTATGACCTGTGCACTAGACCCGACCCCCCTGAGCCCCTGCCACAGACACCCCCCATAACGGCCTCCGGTGCAGGTGAACCTGAACCTCCAGCTGGGCCGGGACATACAGAAAGAGAGAAGACGGAGGAGAAAGAGCACAGAGCCGTGGACTCCGTGAGCATGGCCAGCCCAGGTACCGCCACCACGGCCAACGGAGGCGGCAGTGTCACCGTGCCGACCAGTGCACTGGGCAAGCGCCACCACTCGCTCTACGAGGGGCTTAATGGTCATGAGGGAGGAGGGTTTGGCAAGGTAAGTGTTGGCTGGGATGAAATATTAGAAGAGGTCTGGTTCAGTAGCATTTTGGGTCTGACCAATATATCGGTCGGCTGTAATTTTTGGTTTCATCAGTGAGAGTCCTGTCTAAAATCTTGATTTTAAATTAGCTTGTTGAATTTTATAATACAGACAAACTTTAATGTCATAAGTTCTGGAGGATTATCTGGGCCCGACTGATAAATCAGTTGACCGATAACCGGTGATATTAACGTTGCTCGAAGTTACAGGAACCTGCAAAATTTAAAAAATTCGCTTAACCTTACGCTGCACAGTTTTCTGCGACGTTCCTCCTCAGTGCTAGGTGTTTTTCTGTTGTCTGTGCTTAAGAAATGTGGCTGTTGAGATCTGACAGTCACATTACTGACTGGTTTAAGGGGCAGATTTATGTCGGCCGATGTTATCAGTTATCCGAATTATTACATACTTATCCTTAAATTGATGTCAGTGTCGGTCAGAAAATGCTCATATTGACTGAGCACTAAAGTTCATGCATCACATGTTTTTTATTCACTTCAATTTTTATAATATTTAAGATTGATAGTTTGTATGTTTTTTTTGCGTTTAAAACGTTTTTTAGCAGTGTCAATCAAATGTGACAATGCACAGTTGGCAACTAACACTCATGACGGTCAGTCAAGCACTAAAAATGTTCAAAAGAAATCTGTTACAAATATAGTGTCTGATATTATTAGTTAGCTGAATATTTGGCTCCTTCAATCAGTAAATTGTTCATGTTAGTCTGGCTCTGGTCCTTCTGGTCCTGCAGTTCCTACAGTGATTCTCATCCCTGCCCCCCCACATTTTGAAGTATTCTATGCTGTTACACGCCCCTCCATGCTTGTTCATGAGCTGATTGTTTGGATCGAGTGTGCTAGAGCATTAAAGGCACTAAAATGTGAGGCACTAGGATCAGGTTGGGAGCCAATGAAGCGGTTAATCATAGACAGATCCGTCTTTGTAGGCTTAAAATAGGCGTTACAGTCTTGCGTCCCACCTCCAGCCAAACTTATACCTGCAATTCTTGGTTTGAAGATCAGATAATGTAGTTCTCAGTGGATTTTGTACTGTGTAGGTATTGTTTGCTCATCATGTTGTCCTTCATTTTCAGGTAAACATAAATATTGATAACAAGTGCACATTCTAACTTGTACTGACTGTTTTGCCTGCTCCCCAGCCAGCTGTAATATGGGCCAGTGCAGTAGTGGGAGCTCCAACGTAAAACATTCAGCAGTAGCTATATTCAGGCACAGCGGGTGACCTCAACCCATATTCCCTACTGCAACAGATTCTAAATGGGCCAGCGGTGGATCCACTTAATTGTGCTTCATTGTAAATCGATACAAACTCTGCAGACACGTCCCCAGTAATGTATTCAAGCATGCTGTTGGTGGTTAGATTTGACAGGGTGCACACATACTCACCTCAAGGCATCATGCATGGTCTGGTCCAAGCTCAAGCCTCTTGTGACATCTTATGCTTGCGTTCTTAGACAGTTAAACCGCTTGTCGTATGTGTCGCCATAGATTTCAAACCTTCAATCGCTTGCTTCTGGATGTACAGTGTTCCCCCGCGAAGTCGCGGTTCAAGGTGCGTGGCCTCAGTCGTTCGCGGATTTTTTCTTAGAACCGAACTGATAGCAGTTCTCGGAAACCCCCCAAATTCACAGAAACCGCAGATATTCTCCGAATTATTATGAAAAATGTAATGTACTAATTCAGCGAAATTTCCATATAAAATATAACTGTATAAATTTTTTTTTTAGCACTGTCGAGAACACAAAGCAACCGTATATTGGCTGCTGCCCTGTGACACATCTCTGGCAGAGGCAGTCCCGCATTAAGGCATCAGAACAGTTTCCCACGTGGAGCGTCTCAAGTGTTTCTCTGAGGGTTCTCGTGTTTTTTGTTTTGTTCTTTATAAAGCCCTGTGTTTTTATTACTGTAAATTAGATTGATTTATTACTGTATTTACCTGCTTATACCAGAGAAATCAACAGCACATACCAAAGAAAACGCATGTGCATGAATTACAGTACAGTCTATACAGGGGTGACATCAGTATTTACATTCTAGCACTGTGGAAGTTCAGTGTAAACTGTACAGTACAGATACGGGTTCTTTCAGGGTTCTGTATTAAACGGAGTTTGAAAAGAACTAAATTGTTTTGGGAGCATATTTGGGGGCATATTTAAGGTGTAGACTATAAAAATAGGCATTTTAGGCATTTTTTAATCACATCACAAATTCGCAATTTTCCACAATTCGCGGGTGCTCTTGAAATGGCAACCCCTGTGAATTTCAGGGGATTACTGTATTCACTGATATCCTATACACTCAGCATAAAATCTTTCTTGCCCTGTTTTTTGTGTTGGGACTTTGGCGGTTTCTCTATACAGCAGAGGTTATCATTGTTCTGACAGCACATGTGTGCTTTTGGTTTAATTAAAAGGTTTCTGGCATCTGCTGTAGCAGACGTCAGAAAAGATGGCGAACCAAGGCCACAGACCGAAAATGGCAAGGGATAAAAGTAAATGCCTGGTGAGAAGTGACGGAACTAAAAGATGAGTAGTGAACTAAAAGGACTAGAGTGGTGACAAGAGGGCTGTACATGATTAAGTGTGTATATCCTTCCTTTTCTTCTCCTCTTAAACTTCGCCTGACCTCCCAAAAATGTCTGGCCATTCTGTGGGGCACTCTCCTGCTCTGCAGGGGGTCAGCCACACACTCATTAAGGTTTTAGTGACCCGTCATGGCGCTGTCCCAAGGGTCATATGTTCTCAGCTGAGAAAAGGAAGATAAATGCTTAAAAGCTAATTCCGTATACAGCATCTGACCCACTGACCCACAGACTTGTTTGTTTGTTTGTTTGTTTATTCTGAGCCAAGTTCTATTGTTGATGCAAATCCCTGTGTTTTGTTCATATACAGCCATGGAAAAGAATAAGAGACCACTTTTCCCTTTTTTCTGTTCACTGTTTGTACAATTTGTGGCTGTGTGATGTTCTTTTCTGAACTATTGCAGTGTGAGCTGTGTAAAAAATAAGAAACGCCTCCATATGTGTTTGAGTGCAGTAGTGTTTGTATTGCAGCTTTTCTCTGTGCTGTATTCCAGCAGCTTCACTCCTGATTCAGTCTCTGATAAGATGAAACAGAGTCACACACGCACACACTGTGCTCTTAACATCACTATTTTAATTGTTTCAACTGTAAAATAATGTGAGTGTTGTGTAGTTTAACAAGAGGTAATACATTTTTTTACATGCACTATTTTTACATTTTCATTTGACTTTTTTTTTTTTTACTTCACCTAATCTTATTATACTGCATTTGTAGCATACGGTTGTTTATCATGAGCAGCGATTTGATGTAATAAAAATCATTAAGGAAACTAATGTCATTCTGCTGCCTCTGCAACATTCAATTAAAGAGGACATATTATGCAAAACTCACTTTAGTTATAATAGGTCTGTGGGCTGTACAAAACATGTTCATGAGGTTTTTTGCACAAAATCACTCACATAAAGAGATTTCACCAGCTTTATTCTTGAGTTTCAGTCCCTTTCAAAACGAGCCGTGTAAGGGCTCTTTGTTGGGGCGTCGTCCAAACGGCTTGTAGAAGCAGATGATTCCTGACACCAAAATCTTTCTGTTATTCACAGAAAATGGATGGATGTTTTCTTTTACGCTTGGAGTGTTTATAGGAGCAGTCGAGACCCAAATGGAAATACAAAAGGATGCAAAAAGTGAGTTTTGCATAATATGTCCCCTTTAAGTGCTATTGACAACAATTTAGACACATACCTAAGAAACACTTACATTCAATAAAAGAACAGAAATTCTGTTGACTGAACACAAGTACAATGGAGGTCAATGGGCAGGTGCAGGGGCCTTATTATGGTAATCAACCGCGTTCTACCGATGTGACAGATACGTTTGAGTAATCCTTTAATAGAATAGCTAGTTGCTGTTGCTCAAGCATAATTGATTGTGTTTTAAATGAAGTGTGTTTTAAATGCACAGACTACAAGGTTTGAATGATCTGCCCCAAAAATGCAAAGTGTTGATGACTTGAACCTGCGACCTAACCCGTCTCTGGCTGTAAGGACTAAGGTCTCTGTAGCAGTTGTAGCATAAAAATGCAGTGGAGGAGCTGCTAACTTTAAATAATGCATTAGATATTATCATATAGAGCTTCCAGCCCAGCAGGGAGCAGGCCGAGGGTGGAGAGCAGCGGAGTAATGAGCGGTTGTTATGAATGTGGAAGCAAGGAATATCCTGATGCTTCTCACGTGTGTGTTCAGGGTGGTGGGAGTGATTGAGGATGCGGGCTACACAATAAGGTTCATCTCATTGTGCTCCCAGGAGTGCCTCATAAGCAGGAAAGTAAGAGCGGGGTGGGGGGGGAAGGCCAATACGGGGTGAAAGAAGACCCTGGAACAGAAGAGTGGGATTTGTACATGGAGAAATCTTAAACTGGATTGGTTTTACATGGACAGGCGCTGTGATTTAGGTGATTACTGACAAATGATTATTAATTCAGTACGAATCCGCCCTCGCTGTTGTTGAAGTCTGAGAGTAATAATTCAGAATGACTGAATGACCTTCTATAATTTATCTGAACCCGGAGCTCCGCCAGTGTTGGATTATATACTTTATTGGCCCTTACGAGAAACCGGTTTGAGCTCAGCGTGATTGACTCAACTACAGAGTCGAGCAAGCGGCAAAAAGGTTCTTTTCGCACAGTTATACGTAGAGCATACAAATACACCTCATTCTCAAATCTGTCATTGCTTATCTTAACATATAAAACATCTTAACATTGCTTATCCTAACATTTTCATTCCAACCAATCCTGATTGGTTGGAATGAAAAGTTGTAGACACCCCTGTTCTATTGTTTACAATTTTCAGATGGTATGAATGTCTGCTGTTGTTATTGCAGCCCTTCGTCGAAGGTTTTATCTTAACGTAGTCAAAATATGGATCATTGTACAGCCTTTTAGGCAATATCAAACAAAGTTATATAAAGATCCTTTAAAAATAAACATCAGAGTGAATGCCCATAAAACCCAGAGATGGTTCTGTACATGAACAAGTGATTTCAAAGGTTAATGCTGACATATTTACCAGTTTATTTAAAAAACATTTTTTTTTAAAAAGCTTAACTGAAGTGCAAGCTCATTTTTAACCCATAACACTTATGTACACATACCGGCTATGACCTTTCAACCTAGGGTATCTGTAATAATGATGCTTCTGACCGATATCATGGCTGTTGTTGAAATTCATTTCTCTAAATTCTCCAGACCTGTTATTTTTTTTCCAGAAGGTCCGAGTATCTCCTTCATTTGTCTCTCCTTCATTTGCATGTTTCAGCAAAAGTCCTGTGACTGCTGTTATATTGTCAAAAATGAAATGCAGTAAGTTATAGCTGGCATCTATTTCACCTTATCTGAGATCCAACAAACTGCTCTCCTTTTCAAACTGCTCTCCTTTTTTGTATATATATGTATATGTATGTATATGTGTGTGTGTGTGTGTGTGTGTGTGTGTGTGTATATATACATATATATACATATACATACACATACACACAAACAGTGATGTAACACAAATTTTGGTGTAAGTCGAAACACACCAATCCTAACACAGTTGTAAAAACACAACTAAGCCACAGGAAATGGAAAAGGACATAAATATATTGTACTTGTACACTGTACAGTAGTAACAGGAAAAAAAAGTAAAAACACTCACGCTTTTAACAGTCCGAAATGGCTTAAGTAAGCGCAATCTGGGGCGGCAACTCCCTCACTCATACGCCACGTTACTGCGTATTCTTCCGCCACGCGCAACCAATCTAGTTATGGGAGTGAGCGTGGTAAACTTGAAATGTCGCATGTCAAGACTGTATAATATATAGTGTGTGACCTAATTACATCTTCTATTCTTTTGGGGATGCTGGCTTCTAGTGAAGGCTGTTCACAATTTTTAGATTTGTAATTTGCTCCAAATACGTCACCTGCACTCAATTCTTCTCAAAAGATTTCATTCAACTGTTTTCATTTGAGTGATGGAATGAGCCAGCGTCGCAGGTTTTCATTCTAAACAATCCGGAGTTCACCTGATCAACTGTTTGAAGACCGAGAGCGAGTGGCATCAGACGAGCTCCTGATTGGTTGGAATGAAAAGTTGCACCCACACTGGCCCTTTGTAGACACCCCTGTTCTATTGTTTACAATTTTCAGACGGTATGAGTGTCTGCTGTTGTTATTGCAGCCCTTCGTCGATGGTTTTATCTTATCGTAGTCAAAATATGGATCATTGTACAGCCTTTTTGCCAATATCAATTTTCTATCACTGAGGATTTCTAGGTCTTCATCAGCTGAAACTCAAAAAGGCTGCATGTTTCAACTGACAGAGCTTTACTTAAATGAATGAAAGATACTAGGATGACTGATATGATGTGATTGATAGTCACGTTTGTGTCTGGCCTATGCAGAAGTGTGTTGTCTCCCATGAGAGCACCAGTCGTGTGCTCACAGTCATGCTGTGGTGATTTATGATTGTGCTTCATGGTTTAAAAGCCTTCTGAAAAGATTTAATTGGGGAACATCCGTGCGAAAAACTGTGGCAGGCCATGAATAAATTCACGTGTAGTAAAAAGAGGGGCCGGGCAGTTTTATTTGAAGGCTTTGAAGTGTATTAGGAGAGGACTGAGTTTCTATTAGTGTGCAGGGAGGGATGCTCATTTAAAGCCTCAGGCGCTGTCTCAGGAACCCTAATGTGTAGTCTTTGTTTCAGCTCTGCTGTGTATTGCAATTTCCTGAGGACCCCCTTCATTCACTTGTCTGGTTTTTATGCCCTTTTTCTGCAGACATGTTTTCTTCTCTTGTCTCTTTCACTTTTTCTTTTTGAATTTTCGTTTGTTTCCACTGTTTTACCTTGATGTTAAGATCTCTAAATCTTTGTCAGATAAAGACCTGTTTATCAGCATCTCCTCATTGAGTGGATGTGATTGTCTACATTCCTTTTGCGAGGCCCTGTGAATTCATTTTATATTGATTATCATTTTTCATGTTTTATTTTTTCCTATGTTCATTTTCTAAGAATGTTTTTCCTTGTTTTTTTTTTAATGTATTTATTATGAACCCCCAACATTTTCCCAGATTTGTTCCTTTTGGATTTTTTCCCCTCAAATTCGTTTATTATTTTTTTTCTTACATGTTTTATTCATTTTGTATTCATTAAATTGCTAACCTTTCAGTAACCTCCAGATAAATGGAATAAATAAATAAATTAATAAATTCCTTTTTAACTTGCGTCCCATCTCACTCCCTCACCCCAAGCAGACTGAAGATTCTTCATAACAAAGGTCCTCGTAACAATTTTTATGTGCGTTATTAAAAGAGAAGAAACCCACACCGGCAGGATCTCACAAATACATGTATGTTCATTCAGTTTAAATATGATGAAGCGCGTTCTCTGTAATTACACTGTCATGTCTCGGCCAGTGGCCGGTAGAGGCCACTATTGTTTTTGGGATTTTTAAGGGACTCTTATTTTGAAACGGGTGTATTATTGTGTCTTGAGTCATTGTCAGCTGTCCTGTGTTTTAGTTAAATGATTATGTTTCTGTCCTTGTGTATTTAGTACTTAAGTTCCAAGAGTTTTGTGTTCAGGGCTCGTCAACCCTCACCAATGCCCTCACGTTTCTTGCTTCTTATGTGTCTGCTGTTAAGTGTGCCTTGTTAGGCCATTGTGCCGTTTTGTTTTTTGTAGAGTAGAGAACCTGTGCTTTTGCCTCGCTTTACTCTCCAAGCCACATCTGTGACATACACAAACGCAGAGTATGCTTGATGCTACTGTTGCAGGACAACAGTGACTGCTTACTGATATATGTCTTGTTGACTCAATCAGAAGAATAATACTTTGTGGTTGAGGAAACACGAGAAATGCATCAGTGATGTTTGACCCCAGTTGCTTTGTGTGTTCTTGTTTTAATATTAACAGTTAATTTCTACAAATAGCTAACCTACGAGCCTTTGCTAACATGCTCTGGCGGGACAGTGTGTACAGTGTGGTGTTCCCAAAGAACATATTATGAACATATTATCTGAATCGTAGGACCCTGCTCTTGGATACTAGCCTGAATGATAAAACTTTCAATATTGGCTTCTATTATTATGTGCACTTACGTCTCCTCTCGGTTCTAATGAAGCTGCACCTTGACTCTTACTCTCGGTAATCCTGCCTGACTCTTATATAAAATATAATCAAATACTCTTTAAATGTAATGCAAAGTAACTTTGTGGACACTCAATAATGTGTCATCACTTTTATTTTTAGATTTGATTATACATATACTGCTGTAAAAAAAATCTGACATGCGGAATACATCTTTGACACTTTTTAAAATGCACCTTTTATTGTAATGATGATGTAAGGTGATATAATGATAATGTTGTAAAAACGGTGAAAAGTAAATATTTTAATGTATAGTTTTTTTTTAAATTCTGGGACATGCCTTGTCCTTTGGTATATGAAAGGAATAGCGCAGTCTAAAATGGTAATGTTGCTGACAATGAAAGAAAACCTAGCATTTTGAATGATATTGTGCTAACTAGTGACCGCTAGCTTTTTTTCTTTGCTAGCAACGTTAACAAGCATGGTTAGCTATTGCTTTTAAACATGATTCGTCATTTATCATACCATTTCAGAGGCAAGTGTTTTGTTTTCCTGGCCCCTTATAAAGTGACCCCTTATAGTCATCCGTAGACACACCACAGCACAGCACAAAGTGTGAAATTCTTTTTCTGTATTTAGCCCCTTCACCAAGCAGTGGGGCAGCCAGAGACGCAGCGCCTGGGGAGCAGTGTGTGGGGACGGTACCTTACTCAAGGGAACCTTTGTGGTGCCACTGGCAGTCTCATCCACAAACTTCTAATTGTGGGGGAAACTCCTTAACCACTAGGCCACCAGCTTCCATCTTCTCACATCTTTTGATTTGTGATCACATTGCTTTGCACCAGCATGCAAGTTGAGGAAATGTTATGAACCGGTGATACCATGTTTCATCTCCACCCGCAAAACCACCATCCATCCCTAATGCCATGTCCCACTTTGAAATAGGGCATGGTATGATTTCTCATTTATTTCACTGTAAAGGTCATTCGAATAGGCGTATATCGGAAATTACATAAGACCAATACATGCAATACGCAAACATTCGTCACTTAGCCAGTAGCGAAGGTGACTTCACAGTGTGGTAGTTTGTATTGCCCTAGTGAGAGAAGGCACATCCTTATTTTCCATAATGCTAAAGTGACTGTCAGGCCAACTTTAACTACTGCAAGCACAGTAACACTCAGAAATACCGAAGACTTGCTTACTGTGCATCTCAGTGGTACACGTCTGATTTGTCTCAGCCCCCTGGTCAGTGTTGCCCCTTCACATTACAGAGAGAAATGAATTGCCATAATTCTTCTGGTGCCCTAGTGATTAGGGCGTTCGTCCTGGGATCAGTTGTGGGTTCGAATCGCAAGACTGCTAGTGGCACCACTGAGGTACCCGTTGAGTAAGGTAACGTCCCCACACACTGCTCCCCGGGTGCTTTGTTCCTGCTGCCCCCTGCTTCACTTGGTGAATGGGTTAAATGAAGAGAAAGAATTCCACACTGTTCACACTGTGTGCTGTGGTGTGTTCGTGTATGATAGAGTTGTCACTTTGCACTCATATACTGGATGGTTTTTTCTGAAGTTGTTGGATTGCATTACAGTAACCTGTATATTTTGATGTCTGACTTGATGGATGTGAAAAAGTACAAGTTACCAGTCCTGTGATGCTGCAGTTAGACTTCGTTCCCAGCTCTGCAGTGACCCATTTCTGATCCTCCAGGAGAGAAGGGGGAAAAAATAGACGAGTGCCGTGTGTGTGCTTTCATCCAGGTGTGTGTGTATGTGTGTCACCTCCACTATTAACTTGTCACTCTATCTCGTTCTGCCATTGCTGTTTAGCCCACCAGTGAGACATGTCAATCAAAGCTTAACAAATTCCAAGCGCAACCCCCCACCCATCCCCCCATATTTCAAGATGCTGGATGTCTCTCAGAGGGGAGTTTGGTGAGAAGTCAAACAGAATCAGCTCCTCAGTCAGCAGCGCACCTCTGCTTCTTTGATCTGCTTTGACTGAACACTTGTCAGGCCGTATCTGACATCAGACAGGCTGTTTCTGTCTTTGGCCATTTGGGGAATTTCCACATGGCGGGCAATGGGGGAAAAAAAATGCAAATCTGTGTTTTTTGTTTTTTTTTGGAGGAGAATCTCCTGATCTCTCCCTCCAGGGAACTTTAGAGAAAGTAAAGGAGTAATCTTGAGAATTCTAGTGCCTTCTTTTAGGCCCATCCCACATATGGTGTTATTATACTGACATTATGCAGCTATGAACACTCTTTATTAATAAGAAATATGCATGCCGTAATATTAGTGATGGTAAAAAAAAAAAAAAAAAAAGATCAAAGCATCCAGTTCATCATTTATTTATTTAGGGGTGCATCAGAATGCAGAAACATGAATATTAAAGAAGCTGTGCCGTTCTAATTTTGCAAAAACACACACACACACACACACTTACACTTCACATATTTACTACAAAGCAAACCCAGACAGAGTTAAATGTCTGAAGTGCTGTTTTTATGTTGAAAAGACTGTTGGTCAGGCTTGGGCAACATGAGCTTTATCACTATAGTGATACATTTTGTGATCATCATTTCAAGAATCAGTTACGATGTCCTTTATTACTAATATTCGATATCTGTATCGGTACCAATACATTTGTTCCATATCGCTGTAATAGACTGTTTGATACATACAGTGTGAAAGTCAGTGCAGAGATTGCATGGCCCTGTTCGTTTGTATGTGTGTGCTTTACACATGTAGACTGTAAATGGTGCTTCTAGTGTTTATCTGATACACACACAAACACACACACACACATACAGGCCTATTCCCAGAATGAGAAAGCCTGTTATCAGATCAGTCCACCCCTCTCTGTGCACTGTTGGAGGAAGTGCTTTTGTTTTCTGCCGGGAGGCTTTTGTTCGTGTGCCACGATTACGACTTTCATGAGTTACTGTTTTCTACTTTTCTGACTAATTTTGATGTTCTTGTTTCTTATAGGAGTCAAAGGCTGGATATTCATTAAAATGCAGGGGGAAAAAATCACAATATACAAATACTGAAACTCAGCTGGTGCCAGATGGCTAAAAACATCAGTGCCAACAAACAATAATTAGAAGCTTTTTTGGGGTGCGCGCTTGAAAACGTTATTAATCAAAAATAGTCAAGGAAAACCTTTCGGTTACTTTGCTTGAGTGACGGAGGCAGTGCTTTGAGCCTGCACTATGTTATCACTGTCTCTATGTTATTGACATATTCAGGCACATTGTCTTGTAGCAAAGTATAATATACTTAATCTTAAATATGAACTAAAATGTCACACTTTGCAGCCCTATTAAATCGTTATGTTTCACTTATTTGTTGGCCTATATTTTGTCCCTGTTTTTCTATAATGCAACACTCCATCATGTACCCGCTTCAGGCTATTGCTACTCAACACTACCGATGCCACTCATAAAGGGGACAAGGGAGCAAACACAGTGATTTGTGAGCTGAAGCTTGAGCTTTATCAAATAAAAGAACATGTAGTTCAATAAAAGATATGGTTGTACCTTTTAGTTTGGCCACGGAAGTGTAATCAATCTAGTAATCAAGACCAGAATTGTACGTTTTACAGAGGCTCTTTAACCTGATATCTTTATATAATTTATAAGGTCTAAGAGATGAGCATGTTTTTCTTAAGATCTCTTCCTTAGCTGTTTTGTATGACGTCTTAGACCTTATCCTGTGGTGGCTTTTTGTACATGCATGATATCTGCCTGCTGTAGTAACACACAGTGCCTCCCTCAAGCAACGTGCAACCAGCACAGCCTACCAGTCTTGTTTCTAAAACAACGTCTTATCCATGTTCAGTACAATAAGTATAGCGTTCCTGCTGGGTGTCACTCATATCCTGTGCATATCCTGTATCACAAATCTTTGTGGATATGCTGTGCATAACTGTGTATCAACTGTGTATGAAAGCTTTTGTCCTTTTCCCAGTGTCACGGGATCAAAATGTGCTTCAGGTATGCTGTTCCAGAAGCCGCAAATAAGAATCCTATCTGAGCAGTCTCACTCATAGGGCTGCACGATTTAGGCATTAAAGTGACACGTCTTAAGTTTTTCTTATTCTTAAAGAATGTCCAAATAGTCAAGATAATATTCAGTGCACACATTAGCTCTGTATTCAGTTTACGTTTTTGCATCGTTCATATTATGTACACTATATGGACAAAAGTACTGGGACACATGTTTTTCAGGGTTTTGGCCTAGGCTCCTTATTTCCAGTGAAGGGCAATCCTAATGCTTCAGTATACCAAGACATTTTGGACAACGCCATGCTTTCAACTTTGTGCACACAGTTTGGGGAAGAACCTTTTCTATTCCAGCATGACTGTGTCCCAGTGTACAAAGCAAGCTCCACAAAAACATGGTTGGATGAGTTCAGTGTGGAAGAACCTGACTGACCCGCACCTCAACCCCCTTCCAACACCTTTGGGTTGAACTGGAACGGAGATTGTGAGCCATGCCTTCTCGTCCAACATCAGTGTCTGACCTCATAAATGCTCTGCAGAATGAATGGGCACAAATTCCCACAGAAACTCCAAAATCTTGTGGAAACTCTTTCAAGAAGAGTGGAAGCTGTTATAGCTGCAATGGAGGAACAACTCCATATGAAAGTCTATGTATCTGAATGCAGTGTGATTGAGGTCCCTGTTGGTGTAATGATCAGGTGTCCCAATGCTTTTGTCCATATAGTGTGTATGTAGAGTCTTGCCCAAGGACTCTTTGTGCTTGCCTGAACTGTTGTTTGGAAGAAAATGAAGGAATAGTATTATGGTAGTGTAAATAATATTCAAATTCCACATGCTACAAAAGCATGGAATGAACTTGCAATAATGCTGTACCAGAGAAACCAGAGGTTAGTACAATGAGTAAATAGCAATGAGTCAAATGTATGCATATGCTGAACAGCACAGGTTCTTTCCTTACAGACACTGTAGCTGCCTCTTTAAGTCTGTTATTCTTCTCTGATTCATCTGCTAGATCTCTCCAGCATTCAGACTGGCAAATGTGGGAGTACTTCTGGAACTGAAGTGTATCAGAGGAGAAGTGTCAGAACTTCTGTAAGGCCAGCTTTATGAAAGCGGAAGGATTTAAGAGCACTGAGGTGTACTGCAGTGGAAAAAACCCAAATGGCTGCTTGTGCACTTAGTGTGAGGCTTTGGTTGCTTTCTGTTGGTGTTTGTCTTACCTTGACATAGTAAAATGTTTCCTATCAAGCCTAATGTGCAGATGTGTATACACACACACACACACAAGCTAATCAGAGAGGCTGCAATTGCGAAATTGAGAGAGTCAGACCAGTGACACACTGCATCTCCTAAAAAAATTACCTGTCTCTTTTTGTCGCACCGCCATTAATCCCACTCTCTCTCTCTCTCTCTCTCTCTCTCTCTCTCTCTCTTTCTCTCTCCCTCTCTCCCTC
>JBBJLS010000082.1:9777075-9792600 GCA_037577275.1 Bryconaethiops microstoma
GAGAACACTTTGCCACACATAAAACCACTCTTTACTGTAATAATGTTAATTGTATTTATTGTAATATTAATGTTTTAGCACTAACTTAACACTACTGGCCAGTAGTAAACAGGTTTTAAGTATAATTTTCCCAGGTGCCTAAAACTTTTGCACAGTACTGTATATCGTTAAGACAAAAATTCAGTTGCATAAACTATTCAGTGTTTAATATTTTAATGACTTTAGAATATTGGAAAATCATGACCCATCCCTATTCATTGGCAGGGTTAGTATTGTGTGTCAGGTAGCTGAAAAGTATCTTTGTTAGCTTCTGAAATTTGAGTTGCCTCATTTTTATTTTTAGTGGCATGAATAGACTATGGCATCAGTCGTTCGTGGTCTAATACAAACGCAGTCTTGTCGACTTGCACTGTTGACCTTCACAGTAATTGCTTGACAGGGTAAAGGGCTTCTCCCAATCCTGAATCCCTGATTCTTCTCAAGTGCTATTTCTCTAGCTGCAGCTACATCTCGAAGACGACATTAAGTGATTGTGACTTTGCACGTCATCTTAATTCAGCGTGTTTTTTTTTTGTTTGTTTTGTTTGTAACAACATGAACGTTATATGTGTGCCAGTAAGTGAAAGTGTGTACCCCTAAGGCTAATGTGACTACAGCAAGCACTAATTATGCTAACAGCTAGCACAGGCTGCCCGTTTGATCCTGTTACCAGGTCATGGCCTTGGCCACCGTGGCCCAGTTCCGCTGAGAGCATAAGTAGGTGTAGCCGCTAAAATTAGCTATGGAGGCTTGACTTCTAACTCTGAGAGAACACCAATGTCATCTGTTCTCTGAGTTGCTGTTCTCATAGTTGGCACGTCTCCTAGGGCTTCATGGCCTAAAGGCTGAGGTAACCCTTTGACCGCTTTGATATTTTGTGGTCCATGACTTTTATATAATTAGTGCATTTTTAAAAATGTATTTATTTCATTATTTTAGATACTGTATTGATCCCAGAGGAAATAGCTTGAGTCCTCTGCCTTAACATGAGTGAAGCAGTGGGCAGCCGGCGGGGAGCAGTGTGTGGGGACGTAACCTTGCTCAAGGGTTCCCTAGTGGTGCCAGACATAGTCCTGGGATTCAAACCCACAACCTTCTGATCACAGGGGCAGCTCCCTAACCACCAGCTGCCCCAATCTTAGTCTTAGTCTGTCTCCCTAAGATTAAATTTATAAAGTTGGACTTTGCAAACGCTGATGCACGAACACTCAAACTAGGACAGATGGCTGAAGATGGTAAAGCCTCATCTGGAGAAGGCGAGGAACATCACTTTTGTGCAGTGTTGGAAGTATTCAGCATGTTCCTGCTTGGTGTAGCTACACCTTCTAATCACACGTCAAATGGGCAGTTTGATCTCTGTTACTCTTTGTACAAATAAGTATGTTCATCTCAAGTTATATAACATTTGGCTGAATCTCTGTCAGTTTGACTGGCTGGTCAAACAACAGGAAAAGGGGAGATTTTCACTGCATACTGACACAGCACAAGGCCATAGGGCATACACTATATGGACAAAAGTATTGGGACACCTGACCATTACACCAACAGGGACTTTAATGACACTGGCGTTGTCCAAAATGTCTTGATATGCTAAAGCATTAAAATTGACCTTCACTGGAAGTAAGGGGCCACCTGAATTCAATAATTAAGAGGTGTGTCCCAATACTTTTGTCCATATAGTGTAGTAATTTTAGGTTGACTAGAAACATATTTTTTATGTTCGTTTGTGGTGTTCATACAAGGAAGCAATTCACCTGAAATCAAGTACTTTCCTCAAAGAAATGCAAAAGTAATGTGTATACGTGCCTATGTATAGCGTATCACTATCAGGGCCATTTTCAGCAGAAAATTCTGCACTGGATTGAAATAGAACACACCCACACTAGCTGTGTGTTTTTGCTAGTGCTTCTTTTAAACACAGCTCATTTTAAACTAGAAATATTAGATCATTATTGTCCGATACTCAGAATTTCAACATTCGAATCACTATTGGAGCAGAAAAAGCAGCATTGTATCTTTATATATAATAACATGTCTTTTTCGTTTTTTGTTTTTGGCCTTAAAAATCATTTTTTTCAGTTCCAGTTTCCAGTCATTTCCAGTTCTAGGAAAAAAAGGTGTATTTTAATACTTACCAGATAAATTCTCTTGAGCGTGGATTCTAAATGGTACCAGATTTGTTGAAGAGAAGTAAAAGAGGAGATATTTTGCTGGAATTATTGTTGTGTATTCCGTTGTGTATTCTATGGGTTAGGTATACATTATTATTTGTTTTCCCAATATCACTTTGTACTATACTGGCATCTAAAATTCCAGACTTTTTTTAACCTGTATTTTTTTTCCTTTCCAGGTTACACCTGAAACCCCATTTCCAGTATTAGATGAGGCCCCTGTTAAAGGGGAGAAGACTCCTGGAGAGGAGGAAGAGGAGTCTAGAACACAAGTGACAGCTGAACAGGACACTCACGACAGCCTCCAGGAGGATCAGACGCAGGAGGAGCGGCTTCAGTTTCTGGTGGGAGTGTAATTAAGGACGCGGGGAAGATGAGATGGTTTAGGTTGGACTGATGTCGTGCCGAATGCTGTGCCAAGTACTTTTTTCCATTTACCCAAATACTCAGTGGTGCAATGTGATCAGGGGCCAGACTCATAGAAAGCGAACATTTTCCAGCCCTTATCATTTTTAATTGAATGAAACATGCTTAAAAAAGGATGAAATTTTTGTTCGTGACATCAGGGAATTGTGTCACACAGAAAAAAAATGTTGGGATGGTATTAGTAAAGTAAAGCATGTAAAGTAAAGTAAAGTGGCCCCTTATAGTTACTTGTGAACACACCACAGCACCGCACACGGTGTGAACAGTGTGAAATTCTTTCTCTGTATTTAACCCATTCACCAAGTGAAGCAGTGGGCTGCTACCAACAAGGGTGGCCGGGGAGCAGTGTGTGGGGACCGGTACCTTACTCAAGGGTACCTCAGTAATGACACTAGCGGTCCAGAGATTCGATCCCACAACCTTCTGATCTCAGGGCGAGCTCCCTAACCACTAGGCCACCAGCTGCCCCCCAGCCATTATAGTTATATAAATTCTTTCTCTGCATTTAACCCATTCACCAAGTGAATCAGTGGGTAGCCAGCAACACAGCGGCCGGGTAGCAGTGTGTGGGGATGGGACCTTACTCAATGGTACCTCAGTGGCACCACCCGGCAGTCCTGGGATTCAAACCCATGACCATCCGATCTCAGGGACAACCCCCGGAGCCATCAGACCACCAGCCGCTCCAAACTGTACTTTGAGCCAGATAGGTCTGGGGCAGTCGGTGGCCTGGCGGTTAGAGAGTTGCCTCTGCGATCAGAAGGTTGTGGGTCACGAATAAAACAATGGAATAGTTCATGCGGCTATTATCTTGCTGTGCTTGCGTGTTGATTTAGAAGGTAGCGTGCTTCCCCACCCATGTGGAGCTGTCCAGTGGCGTTAGTGGAAGTTTGAAAAGGCTTCTTGTGACTCAGCAGGAGCACATGCTAGTCCTCACCCAACCAGTGCTGGTGGTGTCATGTGACTGGGGGCATCTTAGCTAGCAGTTGGAACCGGACACAGCTAAATTAGGTTGAAAATACACTGTATATGTGGAAAAAGTATTGGGACACCTGACAGTTACACCACAGGGACTTTGACACTGTTTTCAAATACTATAATACTTTAATATGGAGCTTTTATATCCATTCTTCTTGGAAGGCAGTTTCAGTACTGAGAATAAGCTTCAGGATTTCATTCCACTCGAGCAGAAGCACACCTGATTTAAACTTGTTTAATCATGTGCTCTCAGTCTTCAAACAATTGATTAGTTATGCAAGGTGTTTCCCTGCTTGTTTGTAATGAAACAACTTTGCTGAAAAGCCCGATGACCCCTACAGTAACCTCTCGATTAAGCCATTTATTTCAGAAGTGGACTCTGAAACTTGACTCCTTAGACATTTCACTTGTAATAGTTTAGGAACAAACTAAGCAGAGTTTATTGTTAGGGAAACTGAATTGGAGCTGAAAAAATAATGAAAAATGAGTAAAAACTGTAATAACGCTTGTTCTGTCCTGTGACATTGTACATTCTCCATCTAGCTGCACTCGCAGGCACACAGTGTCCCACGTCACAGGTGTTTCTTTTACGCTTTTTAATCATCTGTATTGCTCCTGCTGCGCAACACTGACACACAGGTCAAGCGCTAATCTAACCACTGAGAGAAATTAGCTCCTGTGTCCGACCGGCATCCGCATTGCAGCCTCGGTCAGTCCTGAATGTCTTTCCATGGCTGCCGATGGCCAATAAGCTGATTTTTCCCTTTTGTTGGTCCACCGTGTAAGCTGCAGTTAGTGTAATTAAAGGGTGCTAAGCTTTGTAATTCCTCCAAGTGCCCGTGTCAGGGGGTCAATATGAAAATCAAAGCAATAGACCACTTTATAGAGAATTGTTTTTCATTACTTACCCATCCGCATGCCTTTCATTGTGGCCGTCAATCATCGGAGGAGATTTTAGTTCATAATCGCTTCCCAGATATTGCTGCTGAAGCCTTGATATAAGGTAAAGAGCCCATATCACGTATAACCGCAAAATCGTTTTTTAACTAAAGCGCTTGATGTAGAATATAAACACTGTTAAAATTTTAAAACGTACCATTTACTCCTCGGCCCATAAAGTCCATATTTAGGAGCAAAAACAGCTTGCCATTTTGTGATGTCACAAGGAACTGTGTAGTTATATATATCTGCCTATGAAGTGATAGGCAGAGGTTATGAAATTAAATGTTAGTTATAAGCATATCAACAGCATATGTTTAACTCTTCTTGGTGCTTAAAACAATACAAATTTCAGAAAGGGAAAAATAAAATGGAGTAAAAATGTAGGATATGGGCCCTTTAAAATCTTGGTAAGACAAAAAATCTAAAGCAGGGAGCACTTGTTGATAGTGTCTTGTCTTAAAGGAAGAGTCCTGCACTTTTCTTAAATTACGTGTTTTCCTGTTTCATAGCTTTTTAAACCGTGATAGTTTTTTTTTTGCGTTTGTTTTTAGAAAATGTCTGCATCTGAAGCAAATGTTTGGTTTAATTTTATTCCTTCCGTCTGCATTTGAGTTCTGAGTTCTAATCTCCTGTTATGTTTGTGTTTCTACAGGAAAGTGAGTTGAGCAAGAAGAGAAAAGAATGTGAAGGCCTTGAGCATGAAGTAAGAAAGAGGCAGAAACGATGTCTCGATTTGGTGAGTTTATTCTCATACCGCAATGCCTAGGGCTGGCATTTCTTCACACTGGTGTATGCCGTTTGTCACACTTCCTCATAAGGTGATGGTGATATTATTTTGTGGTGATATAAATTTCATCCAGAGTTCTTAACTTTATATTTGTCAGCACAAAAGTCATGTGTGCTTTGAAGGTCCAGCCTAAAATGAACATTCGAGTTATTTGTTTTGTTTTGTAGTATTCTGTCGCATATTGTTGTATTTAAAGATCCTTAAACCTTTAACAGAGCTTGTTATTTTGTTTGTTTGTTTTTTTGTCCATGAGGATGCCCTCACTACAGTGTGTAGCAGGTCTTTCATTACATCATAGCACTGCTGGAAATCCTTTTATACCAATTAACACATGCACTCCTGTAGAGGATAATTAATACACATGTGCTATTTGGCTTTCTAACAGTAACATTAGCTATCTGGCACATTACAGGCTAGCAAGAAGAACATTTTAAACAGCTCAGAGTCATACATTCACCCTAAAGCATCTTTCAAAAGTTCCTCCCACATGTAAAGTGCATTAATAGAAGGTTTTCCTTGGGTTTAACTAGAAAAAATATACACCTCTGGCCTTCGGTATCACCACTATAGGTAGTGAGTAGACATATTAACAACCAATCTGAATGATGATTACTCATACAATCTTGAGTTCGTTCTCTAATGGGCCCATTTGGTGAAAGAAAGCTGAAACTGAGCCTGAGAGAAGACAGTAACAGTAAATAAATCACCATGTATTCGATCAGCTAAGATATGTTTGTTGTCTAAAGTTTCCTTCTCTAATTTGATACTGAAGAAACAAAGGTGTTGTAGGTTTACCTCAATCCTCATTTCCTGTCTACAGCAGTGTAGCCCCACCTATTCACAACAACCGTTATAAGGAGTTTTTTCAGCCTGAACATCATTTTGAATGAGGCACAATTCAGCGCAGCCAACCAGAGGTTATTGAAAGTAATTAATATTCATCTATCTTAAACACTTAGTAAAACAAGCTGGTAATTATGGGGGGTTAATAATTATAATGGTCATGTGAAATGAATTATGTTTTTGTTATGTAAACCGCATGAAAGGAAAAAAGAATCAAATACAGAAAATGTGAGGAATAGGAAAAAATAACCCTTTATTAGTCCCACAGGTGGGAAAGCAGAGACTGATTATTTCGTGCTTTTGCCTGCAGGAGAGCCAGCTTGATGATGAGCGCAGCAGAAATGCGCGCTTAACAGAGGAGGCTGAACTCCTCAGGAGGAAGGCTCAGCTGCTTGATCAGGTCGGTCTCGGCTTTTATTTGGTTTTTGTGTATTTAATTGCCATTTACACGCTTCAAAATGTATTATTCCCTCCCAGGTGTATATTCAGGCCATTTATAGCAGGCAGTACAAAAATGAACTACACTGCATGGACAAAAGTATTGGGACACACCTGTTTTTTCAGAGTTAGGCCCCTTACTTTCAGTGACTGGGGATCCTAATGCCTCAGCATACCAAGACATTTTGGACACCACCATGCTTCCAGCTTTGTGAACATGGTTTAGGGAAGAACCTTTTCTATTCCAACATGACTGTGCCCCAGTGCACAAAGCAAGCTCCATAAAGTCTTGATAGGATGAGTTCAGTGTGGAAAAACTTGACTGCCCCATACAGAGCCCTGACCTCAACCCCATCCAGCACCTTTGGGATGAACTGGAACGGAGATTGTGATCCAGGCCTCCTCTTCCATCTCAGTGTCTGACCTCATAAATGCTCTACTGTATGAATGGGCACAAATTCCCCTCGAAAGCCTTTTAAGAAGAGTGGAAGCTGTTATAGAGGCAAAGGGGGACCAGCTCCATATTATATCCCTGTGGGGGACCAACTCCATATTATATCCCTGTGGGCGTCCCAAAACTTTTGTCCATATTGTGTAATAAGGCACATTCTGTCACGTCTGTCCTCTTTATTTCCTTCCCTCTCTTTCTCTCTCCTTGCAGTCTCAGGTTGAGAATGAGGAGCTGAGGGAGGAGCTCTCGGCACTGAGCGCTCAAAACAGTTCAGTTCTCGAGGAGAACCAGAAACTTCGTGCCAAACTGGAGAACCTAGAGCAGGTCCTGAAGGTAGAACTGCCTCCAGTGGTAGTTTCTTAGACATAATATGTCAAAAGCATTTGGCTTACCAGACCATGTAGACCATTTGTTCACAGATCATAGCCATCATTGTCTTATTTTCAGTTTTGTGTGTTTGTGTGTGTGCAGCATATGCGAGAGGTCGCAGAGCGCAGGCAGCAGCTGGAACTGGAACATGAGCAGGCGTTGGCTATCCTCAAATTCAAGCAA
Organism: Bryconaethiops microstoma; assembly: GCA_037577275.1. Lineage (NCBI taxonomy): Eukaryota > Metazoa > Chordata > Actinopteri > Characiformes > Alestidae > Bryconaethiops > Bryconaethiops microstoma. Next base: position 9,784,703 of record JBBJLS010000082.1, read on the forward strand.
GACGAGATCAAACGACTTCAGCGGGTCAGCTATAACATATTCCACACTGTTTCTTTCCAAAATAATATTTTTTGCTCCTCACCTCTAAGTGTGATCCATCATTCAAGTTTGGTATCTAAAGTTCTTTCTTTATTTTTGCAAAATGACAACCAGTATGATGGAAATATCTAGATCCGTAGAACGCACTACAGGTTCTTTCATCCTGCACTCTTTTTTTTTTTGTAGTTACGTCCTGCACTCATTTTTTTTAGTCTCTGGTTTTGGTCTCATCTGAATAAACATCCCTGTGATTCCCAGACAGATGTCACCTCACTTTGAAAAAATGATTTTGACCACTGCTACTTGCCATATTAGTCTCCCAGCACTTACTCAGATTAAAGTACATGTCACATTAGGGCAGTGACCATTTAGACAGAAGGCACAGATGCAGACTTCCATAGTTTCTCCCTTTTATTTTACTAAAACCCAAAGTAAATGCCACGATGGCCGAAAAACACAAAGCAACAATAGAGAATCTAAACACACAACTCAGGCTATTTATACCGTGAACTAAACACAAAACACATGATGCTAATAATGAGACCACGTCTTCACAACAGTGGCCTCTAGCAGCTGCTGACTGGGTATGTGACAAAACCCCCCCACAGCGCCACACAAAGGAGGAGGCGGGGAGGAGCCCCCCCCCCAAAAAATAAAAAATAAAAATTGGGGGGAAAGTCCCTGGGCTCCGGTGGCACCCCCCGCAAAGACGCACCACTGGAGCATCAGGTGGACCAGGACCCTGCCAAGGAGGCGGCGAACAACATGACCCCCATGTTGGAACAGGGGCCATCGCTGCAGGCACAGGAGCCACGTCAGGGGCCGGGGCCTCAGGTACAGGAGTCACAGCAGGGAGCGGAGCCTTGGAAGCAGGTGCCACGGCTGGAACCGGGACCTCAGGAACAGGTGCCACGGTGGGAGCCGGCGCCTCAGGAACTGGAACAGGTGCCACAGCAGGGACCGTGACCTCAGGAACAGGTACCATGGTGGGAGACGGTGCCTCAGGAACAGGTGCCACGGGGGGAGCCGGGGCCTTAGGCACAGGTGCCACGGCAGGAACCCGGGCCTCAGGAACAGGTGCCACGGCGAGAGAGGGGGCCTTAGGAACAGGTGCCATGGTGGGAGACGGGGCCTCAGGAACAGGTGCCATGGCGGGAACCGGGGCTTCAGGAACAGGAACAGGTGCCACGGCAGGAGCCGGGGCCTCAGGAACAGGAACAGGTGCCACAGCTGGAACCGGGGACTCAGGAATAGGAACAGGTGCCACGGCTGGAACCGGTCCTCAGGAATAGGAACAGATGCCAGGGCTGAAACCGGGGCCTCTGGAGCCTAGGGAGAGCAGTGGGCCTCTGGAGCCTCAGGAGAGCAGCGGGCCTCTGGAACAGGACCTTCAGGAACACCGTGGACCTCCGGAGCTGGGGCCTCAGGGACAGGAGCCACAGGGATCTAGGGCCTCAGCTTGGGGGACCGGTGCAGGAACTGGTACTTGGACCGCAGCTTGGAAGACCAGTACGGGAACCGGTGCTGGGGCCTCTGGAGAGCTGCAGGCTGGGGCTACCTGAACTGGAGGCTGAAGCTGCTGTGGGGCCAGCATGGGGGGCTGCAGCCATCTTGGTGCCGGCACTGGGGGCAGAGGCAGATGTGGGGCCAGCGCGAAAGGCTGTAGCTGGAACAGGAACTGAACGTACCCTCTCGGGAGCAGGAGTTTCTTGGCTCTGCAGTTGGTGGTGGGTAGCCACATAGTTCGCGATCAGCCCCTCGAGCCACTCCAGCTGGCTTTGTAGTTCCCTGACCCGCTGCTCGCTGGGTTGTGTGGCTCGCTGGCAGTGGGCGCTTGGCCAAGGTCAGAGCCCAACCCCACCATCAACCCCGCAAGCTCTTCCAGCCGACTCTGTCCCTGCTGAATGAGCCTCTGGACCTCCCCATGCTGCTGTCTAGGCTGTGTAGCCGCTGTGGCTGGCTTAAGGGCTTGGAGCCTGAGGCGGCTACGAGTGGGACATTGGGACTCACCGGCTGAGGCGAGTCGGAGGCGAGCCTGGGTATAGGAGTCCCGGAGGAGGTCGTGAACCTCTCGGGCAACAGTTCAGCGGACTGGAGAGGGACCACCACGCCTCCGACCAGCGAGATTCCCCCCTCGCCAAAAAGCAAACACTAAGCGGGAGCTCTTCTGTGGGCGGACTGAGAGCGGGGGGGTCCATGAACACCGCCGGGTCCAGAATAGGCAGGGCATCCACCCATCTGCTGCCCCAGCAGTCCCGCTCCTCCTCGTCCTCCGAGCTAAACCCACCCAGCAGCTCGGTGATAGTGAACCGACTCGTCTCTGTCAGCTCACCCCAAGGCTGCCACACTCGAGGAACACTCCCCATAACCGCTTGAGCCCATAGCCCAGTCTGCTGCGCCTTGGTCGGTCTGTTTATCTGTCACATTTGGGCTGTGCCTGTTTAGACAGAAGGCCCAGACGCAGACTTGCATAGTTTCTCCCTTTTATTTTACTAAAACACACGATGACCGAAAAACACAAAGCAACGATAGAGAATCTAAACAGACACAACTCAAGGTATGCGTGAGGGTAAACACAAAACACATGATTCTAATAATACCTCATCCTTGACCAGCCGAGAGCACAGGGATGAGACCACACCCCAGTCAACATAAAAGTCTTCATAAATGTCTGGCCAGTTTATCGCCATCAGGATTTAAGTTTTATCACTAAGAGCATGTGTAAGAATTTTACTGCAAACATTATCCTGATAAATTAATCTGATTCAAATACGACTTCTTTCATACAGTGTGAGAAACTGCATAAGCAGGCCAACTTGAGGAAGCTGTGTAAGAATCCAGCTTGCATGATGCTATTTGATATACACACACGCTTGTGTTACTTATTAGCTACATTACCTTCGTACCAAATTAAAGAAGGAAACTCTAGCATATCATAGTTGATCGACTACATAGTGCTTTATGTACTGTTTCTGTCTTCTCTCAGGCTCAGTTATTTGCCAAGAGGGAACATGAAGGGGTTGTGCAAATGCTGGAGGTGAGATTGTTAATTCACTTGTAGTTTTGTGTTGCTTGTTTCTGTGTTGGTTTTAACTTGTGGAGATTTTCTGGATCCTTTCAGATACCAGTGTGGTTGCTCTCTCTCTCTCTCTGTCTGTTTCTGTCTGTCTTTCTCTTTCTCTCTCGCTCTCTCTCTGTCTGTCTCTGTCTCTCTCTCTCTTTCTCTTTTTCTATCTCTCTCTCACTCTCTCTGTCTGTCTCATCCTCTCTTTCTCTCTTTCTCTGTCTGTCTCTTTCTCTCTCTCTCACTCTCTCTCTCTCTGTCTGTCTCTTTCTCTCTCTCACTCTCTCTCTCTGTCTGTCTGTCTTTCTCTCTCCCTCTCTCTTGTACAGGTGCAGTTTCTTTTTTATTAACTAGCAACTATGGGATTTTCAGTTGATGTCAATCCAAATACAGTTTCAGCTTTATTTGTCATATGCATGTTAGCACAGGGACAACATTGCAATGAAATGTGATTAACTGACTCGGAGCTCTCGTCAGTGCAGCCATCCTACGGCGCAACCGGAAGAACATTAGGATGGTGTTGAACTGTGTTTTCATGTGTATGAAAAATGTGTGTATACGTGTACTGCATGTGTGTTCATGTGTATTGTGCATTGTGCTTATTGTTAAATATCTAAATGAAGTTTATGTCATTTGTAGGGGTTGATCCAGCTTGTATTGCTGAGAGAGCTGGTAGAGTAATGTTGATCCAATATTTTATCTCCTCTCTCTCTTTCTCTTTCTCTTTCTGTCTCTCTCTCTCTCTCTCTCTCTCTCTCTGTCTCTCTCTCTCTCTCTCTCTCTCTCTCTCTCTTTCTCTTTCTCTCTCTTTCTCTTTCTGTCTCTTTCTGTCTCTCTCTCTCTCTGTCTGTCTGTCTAAAATTCTACCAGAGAATATAGTATCTTTCCCCTCCAGAGGGCCCTGTTGCACAAAAATCAAATAAAGAACTTCATACATTTTTCTATTGCACTAAGAACATGAGGCACCGGAAAAAACTACAGCCTTGCCTTTTCCACTGACCATTACTAAAGTTCCAGTGCTGAAGTTTATTTCGGTACCCTCTCAAGATTCATACCAACAGGACTGTACAGGGCTGTACTCCACTGTAGGATTTGCTCCTCTGTCGTTTCTAACGCTTTCAGCTGAAGGCAATTCCTCACTGTTCCAGGTGAAGATGAAGTATAATAAAAACTGATAACAGTTCCAGAATTTGAACTTAAATGATATGTTAATGAGAATTATTACTTGGTAACAAGTTTGTAAGGTAGTTATATATTATAAATATAATAAATATGTTAGCATTTGCACTAGCCTACACAAAACAAGTATTGGTTGTATCCATGTTTTATATTTTTAGTGTAAAATAAAAAAATAAGCTTTTCTTTACATGGGTCTGTGTAATTGTAGGCTTTTTTTGTCAGTGTGGACTGTTTGTTTCATGAATCCAATAAGATAACTAGCAAGCAAGATAGCCAAATTAGATGCTTTCGAATTGCATGAACTGATCAAAATCATCATTAGTATGACAGTTTTAGCTGTCTCTCTCTCAAACAGATGGAAAATGGCCAAGACTTGGACCACTTTTGGCTCTTGATTGGGTTGAATATTGTTTTTGAATGTGCAGTGGAAAAATGCCAGATGTTTCTTAGTAGTTTTTAACTTGGTTGTAAAAACTTTTCAGTGCAATAGATTTTTTATTATATATAGAAGGTTCTTAACATTTGCACATATTATTTATAATGGTTATTTAAAGAGTAAAAGATACTCTAGGGCAGCGGTCCCCAACCTTTTTTGCGACACACCAGTTTAATGTAAAACAATATTTTAATGAACTGGTATAGATACAACTGAAAACATTTTTGGTAGCTCACGGGCTAAATTTTTGATGCACCGTATCACGTGACTTAGATGAGCAGGGGTTTTTTTTCTTCAAAATAAAAGATCTTTCAGACTCTGATAATCAATAAAATATTTTTATTCTGTCTTTCTGTGCGGCCCGGTATTCAAGGACCGATGTGGGTTCACGGCCCGGTGGTTGTGGACCTCTACTCTAGGGCACCAAAAGTCATCCTACTTTGGCATTAAAGACTCTGTGAACTTTTTCAGAGAAGCATTTGAGTTAAAACTGTCTTTTTGCAATGATGTGGCAGGGCTTCTGGAGTGGGTTAAATACTGTAGGTGTGAGGAGGTGTTGTTCAACAGATCCTCTTTTAAAAGCTGGAGCTGAATTGCCGTGTCTACTAACCAAGTCTTTTTTTCCCCCCGTGGTTGACCTTTGATGTGCATGCATGTGCATTCTGAAGCATGTTCTTTCTTTCTCTCTCTCTCTCTCTCTCTCTCTCTCTCTCTCTCTCTCTCTCTCTCTCTCTCTCTCTCCCCCCTTTGTGCTCTGTCCTGGTGTTTGCTGAGCAGAACACACTGGACTGCATGCAGGTATTGATAGTAACTTTTTCACTGTTCCACCTGCAGAGTCGTTCTTGCCTGATGCAATCCCATCCTACTCACAAAGCTCAGCTTCTCTTTAGAACCCGACCAAAATGAATTTTTTGCGCCCCATTTGAAGGCTGTTTTTATTAGGGCCTATATCATTGTATATGGCAAAAAAAATTTAAAAAAAGAAACACAAATTTTAAACGGTGCTTTGTCAGTCAGTGGTAAGCTTTGAATGGTAATATATGTCTCTCCTCAACTTCCACATTGTAGTATGGAAGGTTGCACTCCTAATTAAGCCATTTTGTCAGGTTCTTTATAAAAAGATTTTGTTATGGATTATATATAAGTGCATTTTTGTTATTTTGGGCATGATGTTTTGTGTTCAAATTTCCCGAAGCATACACTATTGCTGTTTGGAAGTGAGCCAGCAGTGAGGGGTGGATGATATGTCTTAGGAATATTATCTCAATACTTGAGTACATTTCTTCCAATACACAGTATTTCATTTTCATAAGTTGGAGCAGTTAAAAAAGCCTACACAGTGCACTGAAGTGAATGCTGTTTTAAGCAGGCCTAATTTTACTCTCTTTTGAATGAAATATGCAGTTAGTCTGTGTTCTTTACATACTGATACTGTCTATGATATGCTCAGACAAAAAAATGTTAATTAATTCATCACAATAATTTAAAATAATTTCATTTCACCCATTAGCAGTCTTTATTAAGGTCAACCATCAAGTCTGAAACTGTTTAGTCCTAAATCACTGATGTTTCTTTGTCACAATATAAAAGAAAAAACTAAATAATGGTGGATTATCAGCAGGATTTTCACTAATGCTTATAAATTTACATTGAACTGAATATCAGATGATATTTTCCAACAGATACATCGATGTTGCCCTACCTTCACCTAACTCTGATGTAGTAATGTTTGGTCTTCCTTAATTCAGCAGTGGAACTAAGAGGATAATGCTGCTTACAAACAGTAGAATTCAACAGCTCGGTGGTTCTCAAATTGGTTCACAGAGACATCCCCATATTTTTCCGTAGCCCTATGTGTTACGAATTGGGTTAGAGCAAAAGTATGGACTGTTTCTGGGTCCCTTATTACCAGTAAGTCATGCTGTGTCCTAATCCACACATTAATAAAGAGCTGGAGGCAGTTTGAGAAGGCTTAGAGAAGTTTTAAGGATGTATTTATGGAATAGATTCAGGCGGTGTTTGACTCCTACTGTTTGTTAGCTGCGTTAGTAGTAGCGTAAATGAAAGAAGGGAGAATTAGACTTCGGGCATGTATTGACTGATCAACTACATTTGGGCTAAGTGACAAATTGTATAAACTAGATTTCCCACTAAAGCATTTCTTTGAATGCTTTTAGGCTGCTGGTATTATGTCTTCCTTTAGAGATGCATGTTGGCCCTGGTTTTGTTGGATAATTTGTTAGGGTTCACAGTTCTGCTGTTAGTTTCTCAAATGTGGTTCGTGCTCTGAAGCCATGTCCAAAGGGTTTTTCTCCGTTACATATCTGCTGTCTGTCTAAAGTGGCTTGCTTTTAGGTGTGATATTTTACAGGAAACTGGTTGTACTTTTTCGAGCTGAACTATTCTGTGCATGTGTTTGTGTGCGCACGAGATGAGGCCCTGTTTGCTCAGCGTCTGCCAGGAAGCTGAACCGCAGTGCCGGAAGTGAAACTATCCGTAGTTTCTCTCAGTCTGAGATAGACGTGTTCGCTTAGGGGCCGCGGTACACGCTCAGCAGAACGGCAAAATGGCTGCAAAACTCTCCCCGTTTCCCTCTTCCTCTGTTTCTCTGTTTTTACCTCTTGCCTCCCTGCAGTGCCTGCAATCTTGTCTTTTATAGCTGACCTGCTGTTGCTTCAATTACCTTGAATTACAGTGCATTACATTACATTCAATTGCATTAGTGCTATCTGTTTGCTCATATACTCATTAATTCTCTCTTAAAATGCTTGATTGTAAGTCATCTTAAAGGAATACTCCAGTGTTTTTCAAGCACAATAAATAATTCAGACATTCTTATCTTGTTGAAAACTCTGGATGATCATGTGTCACATGTTAAACCATGAAACACTGAGTAACATTTTTGGTAAACCGGTTATCGACAGTTTGATTTATAAATACGAGATAAAGGTGTGACGTGAGATTAGGTTGGAAAGTGTTGAAGTATTCCTCTCATTTCAGTAGTCTGTAACAAATTGCTTTGTTAAACGCAATTGCATATGTACACTGCCAGTCAAAAGTTTGGACACACCTTCTCTTTCAACAATTTCCTTTGGTTTTATTGTTGACTACATTGTAGATTAATATTGAAAACATCACCTACTGCTCTGATGACAGCTTTGCACACTCTTGGCATTTTTT
>JBBJLS010000082.1:9800847-9811503 GCA_037577275.1 Bryconaethiops microstoma
TTTTTTTTTTTCTTTTTTTTTTTTTTTTTTTTGCTGCTCTTTCCCACTTGTGGGACTATAGGTTTATCTTATCTTATCTTGTTCCCAACTATGGCATATTGGAGTATATGTGAAGTATTCCTTCATTATTCTTACAAAATATCTTCTCACGCAGCTACAACCCATTTGAGGGTCCTAACGATAACCCGGAGGTGGAGCTGCCTCTAACCGCGGGAGAATATATCTACGTCTATGGAGACATGGATGATGATGGCTTCTATGAAGGTGATTTTAAAGCCCACTTTTATCATGTGTATACAATATTGGATGTTGTAAACACCAAAAACTGCAAGGCCGTCAATCCAGGTCCTAACTCCTCAGTCTCGTAACTACACAAAATTTTAGTTTATTAGTAGTTGCTCATCATTTTATAGTAATAACATGGATGTCACCGTCTAATCCAGATTATTTAATGGATTGGGTAGTGGCTAAAATAAGCATAATGCAGTAAACCCCTGAAATTTGCAGGGGTTATGTTGCAAGAGCACCCGCGAATTGTGAAAAACCACAAATTTGTGATGTGGTTAAAAAAATTAGGAAAAAAAAGCAAGCCTATAAATGCCTATTTTTATAGTGTATACCCTAAATATGCTCCCAAAACACTTTAATTTCATTTTAAGATTAATACATAAGGGTAAACTCCACGCAGGAAACTGTTAAGATGCAGGAATGCTGGACTGCAGCTGCCAAAGATGCGACACAGAGCAGCAGCCAGTCAGCAGCCAGTCAGCAGCAAGGAGAAATGAATGACTCTCTTGGATTGGCTACTTTCAAACCTCCCACCTCGGAGTGCATTTCACCATTCCAAGACACGTTTTTGTATACGGCTGCTTTGTGTTCTCTCGACAGTACTAAAAAATATAGTTATATTTTATATGGAAGTTTAGCTGAATTTACATTAATATATATCTTACAATATTAGTAAATTATATTTTTCTTATTTTGCTGTTTTATTAGCCGTTTCCGCAAATTTGAGGGGGTTTATGCAAACAGTTATTAGTTAGGAAAAAGTCCACGAACGACTGAAGCCGCAAACTCTGAACCACGACTTCGCGAGGGTCATCCGTAGATGGTGGTCGTTTTAAAAAAAAATAGACCAAAAAACAAAACATTAGTCTAGAATGACAAATTGTATACTTAAAAATGAAATTATTTCACTATTGAAAAATTTAGCAGGCTAGCATATTGTCTAGCTGCATAAGATCAGATTGTTATCAGCCAATTCTTGACATTACTTGGTACTTGGAATGGAGAACGGAAAACTTGATAACACATTTTGAAATATTTGTGATACGTAAAGTATTGTGAACTGACACATCGTGATATATTGTGACTAATTTGTTGTGTTACCAGTAACAACTCTGGGAAATGTCCCTGTGCACCTTATTCATAGTGGATTTTTGATCTTACTAGACAGAAAAAGAAAAGCAAAATAATTTTCTATGCTTTTCCATCGACCCTTATTAGTCTACCAATGATCTGAATACACACTAAAAATATAGAACATATTTAATACTACCATATTAATACTTGGCCTTTGTTTATTGATAAGTTTTTTCACTTTAAGTATCACAATCCCAATTTTTCACATAACATGGCACTTGGATTGATCGGGACATGCCTAATAATTGCTGAAACCTATAGTGCAGTATAAAGGGTTGATTAATTCCTGATGTTACAGATTTATACCATACTATTGTCAACTACACTCATGCCATTCCTCATGTCTAAATGTCTTTTTCTGTTGCCTCCCACAGGTGAGCTGATGGATGGACGAAGAGGCTTAGTCCCGTCCAACTTTGTGGAGCGTGTCTCGGACGATGATGTCATGAGTGCCCACCTGCATGAAGCCGGCGACCTCTCGCACAGCTCCTTTCAGGAGAGCAGCTTCCACAGTGGCAGTGAGAGGCTTCACCATCACCATCTGCGCTTCACCCACAGTGCCTCTGAGCGGTTGGAGGCTTCCACCTCGGCCCCTGCCGTCACCCCAGACCACGCTAAGGCCAACGCTGTTGCACCCCTACTCCCCCCTGTGCCCCTCACCAACGGCCTGGATCTGGACCTGGAGGAGGTGGGAGCTGACACAGTGCCTTACCCACGTAAGATCACGCTGATCAAGCAACTAGCCAAAAGTGTCATCATTGGCTGGGAGCCACCTCTGGTGCCGCCTGGTTGGGGTGCCGTGTGGAGCTACAACGTCTACGTGGACCAGGAGCTGAGGCTGAACGTGCCCTTTGGTGCCCAGACCAAGGCGGTTCTTGAGCGACTGGACGTGAACCAGAAGATGTACCGCGTGGCAGTCCAGAGCCTGGCGGAGCGGGGCAGCTCGGACCAGCTGCGCTGCTCCATGCTGGTGGGCCGGGACGTGTGTGTGGCGCCTACCCAGCTGAGGGTGGAGCGTGTGACGGCCACCTCAGCCTGCCTGAGCTGGCTGCCCAGCAACAGCAACTACGTGCACATCGTCTCGCTAAACGATGAGGAGTGTGAGCTGGTCAAGGCCGGCTGCTACTCGCTGTGTCTCAGCAACCTCACACCCAGCCTGCACTACCGTGTCAAAGTGGAAGCTCGACCACACCGCACGCCTTGGGAGCTTCCCCTGGCGCAGCGTGAGTGCAAGAGCGTCACCACCTCCTTCACCACCCTCGCCGCAGGTGAGACATGGCGAAGGGTGAACGGAGGTGGGAGGAATCCTTCACCTGAAAAATGCTAATGTAGTTGAGGCCGAATACATTACATATGTATGTACATATACATATATATATGTGTGTAGTCCCTGTTGGTGTAATGGTCAGGTGCCCTGACCCCCGCAAAACTTTTCAAAATTTTGCAAATAAACACGAAAATATGCAGAAGGGCGTCCCTGTAGATATTCATTTTGAAAATCAGCAAAACATGTCATTTCACTAAGGGGGCTGAACTTTTGTGTATGACTGCATTAAAAACATTTTTTTAAAAAGGTTGGTTGGAAGTGCCTTGTTGCTGTTGGTTCATTTGGAAATATGTGATGGTTTGATCCAAATCTGCGTCAGATCCAGATTTGGATAATGAATTACTTTTGAACTATTGATGTTAGATGCATGACACCTTTAGGGATTATTGTGTCTTCATTTTTTTTTTGGTAACGAAAATATGATATTTTTCCTCAACATCTCTGCGTCTTCTGGAAAGTATGCCATGCCCCCTTTTTTAAAAAGTACAAGTACAAAATCATGTGCTCTCTGAGCAAATATCATATTTATTGAACTTGGAAATCTGCACACCAAAAGTGAGCTACTAGTTTACCCCAGTCTTTTGACCCCCAGGCCCCCCTGACGCTCCTCTGGACGTGCAGCTGGAGCAGGGTCCGTCTCCAGGGATCGTTCAGATCAGCTGGCTGCCCGTCACTATCGATGCTGCTGGAACCTCCAACGGGGTCCGCGTCACTGGCTACACCATCTATGCTGACAAGAAGAAGGTTATGCATTAATTTGTTTATTTTAACTTCAGTTTTTGCTTTCATAGCAGAATGACGTAAACCGGAAAATTGCGACCTAGAAAAGACAACAGAGCCGCCCTGTTTTGAGCTTATTCAGAAAAAAAGCTTAAAGCATGAAGGCTAAACTACTGTAGGCTGAACAGATGGATGTATGCTTGAGTTGTCATGAGATTACAGAAGCAAAGAATTCAAAATAGGCTGTATTTGAAGCTTAGTCTGTATATGGAGCGTACAGAAAGGGGAGTGAACGGAGAAATTTTGAGTCACCCAGTCCGATTGAAGCCTCTCTATTCATTCTGCTTCACTCATGGTTTAAAAATGGGCTCATTTTGGAGGTCGTTTTGAGTAAACTGTGTGCATGTGTGTAATTTCCACTTTTTTTCCAGGTGTTAGAGGTGTCCTCCCCCACAGCAGGCAGCGCTCTGATTGGTCCCTCTCAGATCCAGACGGTGAAGGCAGCTCAAGAGATTACAGTGCGCACCATGTCACCTCACGGCGAATCCACCGATTCTGCGCCCGTTAACGTGCCGGCTAAGCTGTCTGCCATCATGGCTGGCACCTCCATGCCTGTTTACCAGCCTGTGCCAGCCCACACCAGTGTCCTCACCGTCGGTGCCACCACCACCACCACCACCGAGCCCGCTGTCTGTGCCACCTCTCTGTCTGCTGCCAAAACACCCACGATGCCACTCAACACAGTCCTAGACGCACATCCCCCCAGCCCTGTCAGGGGGGCCTACGCAAACACAGCCAAAGTCTCCACCAATGATGCCCCCCTGCCTGCCTCCATTGTTGAGGCGTGGGCAAATCCCATGTCTGTGGCCCCCCTGACGGTTGCTATGGCCGCGCAGGAGGCACGGTCACTTCCTGTTGCCAAGTCTAACTCACCGGTGAGTGTTAACATGGGCTGTAGCCTAGAAGCCAGCTTGGCTGACGCTTTACATAGTCTTCAGGTTCTGTTGGTCAGTATGAACACTAGAGCATGATGTTAGGTTGCAGTTATCATCTGCAAAAACAAAAGCATAGTGTACTGAGATCCTTTCTTACTCATATCCCTTTGAAACATACAATGGAATTCTACCAAAATGCAGATTCAGAATTTTTAATACTCTTGTTTTGAAGAAAACAAATCCTTCACATTTTGACCTAATTTCCAGACATCAAACAAACCAAATTTTAAATGAAAAAACAATTTTGAATACCTTTTGACCTTTCGTAGTACTGCAGGCTGAAGCCTAGCTGCTTGTTCATTGTTAATAGAGTAGAATCTGCAATTGTAGTCCTCTCATTCATGCTGTATTTGAAAGAGATGGTTAAAAGTTGGAACCACTGACTTGGATATATGATGTTCACCTGTTGGCTGCATCATACAGCAGCTATTTCTTAGTGATGAAAATGTGCATTTACCCTGTTGAAAAACTGTGATGTCCATGTTCATGTGAACCCTGCGTTCACATAATGCAAATGTTATTGACTCACTGACAGTAATAAATACATTCTGATGAAGCTTAAGAAACAAACCTTTTTAAGGTATAATTTAAGGAAACAAACTGAAGTAACTCCTTGTTGCTAGAATAATAATTTTCTTCATGGCACCTCTCTGTCAGCAGGTGAATGTGCCTGTACCTGTGGTTGTGCCCACTCTTGTGCCGGCCCCAGTGCCCATGCTTCCAGCAGTTCCCATGGCAACGGCAGCTCCAGCCCTGAAGCAGCCTAGCGTGGCCTCGGCACAGCCCACTCTGGCCCCTGCAGCAACACTTGAGCCCAGCAGAGACACAGACAGCTCAAAGCCCCTGCGCCCTGTCGCCTCCATCTCTGATTTCTTGGAGGACCCCCGTGCCAAGCTCCACACGCCCCCACCTGCCTCCAGCATGCCTAAAGTCAGCGCCACTGGGACAGATCTGCTCAACTTGCCCGACACTCACCCACTGCGACCGCTCACCGCTCCCTCTCCGCTGGAGTCGGAGCCCGAAGATGACAGGGAGAACACCCGGATGGTCTCGATTGAGGAATTCCTGCGGCCTGAGCCTCAGCCCAGAATTAAGGTCAGTCTGCCAGAGAGGTGAAAAGAGCTTGCATGACCTGCAAATTGGGGATGTTCCTGTCACATTTTTCACCCCCAAGCCTAATCTCCCCATACAACATCCTCATCCGTGTACATTTGGCAAATATGATGGATCAATTACTTTAGCTTACATGTCAGTTGCCAATTGCTGCAAATTACTTGTGCATAATGTGACACTCTGAACTAACCTGATTTTTTTGTTTAAGATTTTCAAGTGGCCTTTAGTGGAATACATAGAACTCCTTCTGGTTAAAATTGCTTTAGCATCAGATATCAGTTTGGCTTAATGTAGCTGATGCTGGTTAAATAAAATATAGCCTGATCCATCCTGATCTTTCAGTAGCAATCAGTGGTAATAGTCAAACATGCACAACATCTCAGAATCGAAAGAACAAACACTGTAAAGAAGTTGGAATTTTCCATTAATAAAATCATGATGTAATTTTTATATAATGGCTGGTCCTTTTTAAACTAAAACAGAGCCTCTGTTGTCCATGTTTGTGTTTCTTGCTTATCTGTGAGTAGGTGTATGCTGGGGGTCTTATGGACCCTCCTCCTGACTACCCTGCAGAAAGCAGCCGCTCTGATCTATCTGACATCCTGGAGGAAGAGGAGGAAGATCTGTACTCTGAATCTACTGTTGATGTGACGCCCAGAAATTACTCCACTGGGCCTGTGGGCAGGGTGAGCAGACATGCACCCACACTTGGGATAAAGTCACAGTCAGGCCAGAACAAAGCACCTGTGTAATGTAACACATCAGTTCTCTCTTATCGCCGTCCTTTTTTGCCTCCTTTTCCTTAGGCTTCTGAACGAGTCCTCTCACTGTGAGATATGATCTGCTATCATGCATATGTTCTTCTTTGTGTTCTTCCTGTTCTGCTGCTTTAATTTTCTCCTTTGTTCTTCTTTTCTCTTTGTTTTCCCTTTTTACCTTTCACAATGCCAACTCACCCTACCTATATGTCCTTGTGTGCGTGCACACCTGCACACCTCTTCCTTGTGCAATGGCCACACCCCTTGCTCTGGTTTTGCTGTGGCCCCACCCCCTTCAGTCCGAAGTGTGGGAGCCAGACAGCGACGAAGAAGTGCTGGAGAAAATCCTGAAGCTCCACCCCCAGGCCTATCACAACAAGCAGCTGTTCAGCATCCCTGAGGTAACGGAGGAAGAGGACAATACCGAGTCCGAACCACTTTCTTCAAGAGCGCTTCCGGCCCAGGGGCCATCGATTGGTCGGCACAACGCAGAGCAGAGCTATCAACGAGGGCATCAAGCTCATCATCGTCCTTTTTCCCACCAACACCTCCAACCTCAACTCAAAGCCAAAGTCCGAGAGCCAACAGTGAGACATGGAGGGGCCATGCAGGTCCGACCAAGGCCCAGAGTGCACTACGCCGACACGGTCGACACCATCAACTACGAGGACGAAGAAGTGGATCTGGACTCAGACAGCAGCCTGTATGCTGGACCCAGCAGCAGGGAGGTGACCGTCCGGCGGCCGCATCGAATGCAACGGACCAGTGACCGACTCCGCAGGGATGCCTTGTTACGGAGTCAGATGACATCTGACCTTATGGCCATGCCATCTGGGACAACACAGGCGCCCTACCTGCTCAGCAGGACAGTCCACCGTGTCAAGTCACCCACGGGCACTGCCGTAGAGATAGACGTGGAATATGGAACAGATGACGAGCCGGCGCCCTTCGATCCTGGAGAGGTGGTGGTGGAGCAGATGAGCTCAGAGTGGTGGGTGGAGGGCAGCAACCCCAACTACCTTCCCACACCCCTACCGAGACGGCCCAAACAAGACCTGCCCTCCATCATGCCGTCAGACCACCACTCATGGGTGTGTTAACATTCCC
This sequence comes from Bryconaethiops microstoma, assembly GCA_037577275.1. Classification (NCBI taxonomy): domain Eukaryota; kingdom Metazoa; phylum Chordata; class Actinopteri; order Characiformes; family Alestidae; genus Bryconaethiops; species Bryconaethiops microstoma. The sequence continues at coordinate 9,808,290 of JBBJLS010000082.1, forward strand.
TAGTCCCGCAGCCGTAGCTCCCTTCTGGATTACCCCATCCTAATGGAAATGGCCGAGACCTTTTGCACCCCAGAGTGAAGGCAGACTCACATCCCTTAGGACGCCAGCTCCTTTCTTTCACAAAAGTAGGGTACCACTTAATTTAGCCGTTTTAATCTGCGTCTTCGGCTCCTTCGGAACATAGCTATATCCATAGGGGGTTCTTGTAGTGTATATAAAAGTAGATATTCGATATGGGAATAATGCCACATCTCCAGCATGGATCTTTCCATGAATGCAAAAGGTTTAGGCCTGCACCTTTCCTTTAACTCCCTGTGGACTCCACCCTTCTTCTCCTGCTGTGGTGTATTCTCTCATTGTTATGTGCTACAGCTAAGCTCCATGTTCCCTGTGTGCCTGTTTCATCTTTGACTGTTCTGAGATCAGTTAAAGTAGAGTTGCGCAGTGCTTGGCACCCTTGTGTGTGGCTGATTTCCCGTCGCACCGTTTGTTCTTCCAGACAAACTCAAGACGAAACCTTTTTTTAAGCCCACAACCTCAGATGTCAGGGGTCTTTCGGTGTTGTTCGGGCAGTGTTAACACATGGCGAACCTTTTGCTTTTGTTACACTTGATGGACGCTTAACCTTGGTGTTATGCTCCAACCATCTCTCCCTTCACCCCCTTTGTTGAAGGCTGTGTAGGGCTGCATGCATGTGTATTTGTGAGAGCAACCCCAAGTGCTGCTTTCGTGACCTTTGAAGCAAACTGTGCTCAAGCAGCTAAGGCTATATATGTTTGCACTTATGTGTGCTTCAACATAAACTTTGTATGTAGTGTCCTTGAGTGTGTGGGATTGGTCAAGATGCACTGATATGGAATTTCTGGGCCAATACAGTAACCAACAGTTAACACTTGTTTATTAATCATAATTATGTCAACGCCTTATTTTAAGGCAACACACTTTTCCATACAGTCATATGTTACACTTTCGGCGATTATATTTGTAATAATAAGTTCTAGTATTCGCCACAAAAAACACAATGCAAAAAAATTTTTATGCGTATTCAATGTAAGTGAACATATTAAAATGCTATAATAGCAAAAATATGTCACATTTAATTTTAATATTACATTGTTTAACAGACATCCGCATCTAGAAGCATTCATAATGTAAAAGGACTCTTACGTTTTCCGGGGGGTTGCATTTATCAACCGTTAAAGATTATCCAATTTTGTAGGAACTTTCAAATCCATGCACCAGAGTTTGTAGGTAGTATTTTTGTCTGGACTGAATACAAACCCAGCTCTCTTGTGTGCAGTATAAGTGCTGTTATCCACCACAGTGTCCATTTGAGTTTAAATGAAGAAATGGTGCCGTTTGTGTGCAACCTAAAAATAGCGCTCCAGGCATGTATTATAATTCTTTACATTTTTGGCCCTAATTCCAATATCGTGCTGATATTGATATGTACATTTTCAGCATGTAGTATTTATGCTGCTAATATATTAAGCACCTCTAGGACAAAGGAATGAGTGTTTCTGTGACCTATCACAGGAGGCAGCAAGACGAGAGGTTCCGCTGGCAGAGGCAGGAGCGGTCTGGTGTGGTCCCAGAGAGCTAGCCCCAAAACTCAGCCAATCACAGACCAGACTGCACAGAGGTAGGATGCTCACACCTTCTCCACCTCTTCTCTCATCTAACATGTTAATGCCATAATGCCTCAGATGTTAATTCTCCAAAAGAAGGAGAAAACATTCCTACTCTCTGTTAATGTAACTGTTAATGCTCTTGAAAAATATTTATTCATGAAATCCGTGTATCGTTCAAAGAGTGCTTGCATTTTTAAATGTCGTTAAAAACTTAATTTCAATTTAGATTCATTATAAAGCTTTTCTTATGCAGTCATTAAGTCCTGGATGTCTTTTCAAATCAGCGCCTTTGCGCCTTTCACTAAGTTTACAAGGGCCCAAGCTCCAAGTGCTTGGTTCAGAGATGGTTCTAGTCTGTGGGCTCATCACCGCTTCTACTGTTTGTTGCAGAGAAGCTCTTGTCATTCTCAATGATGGATTTTTCTATTAAGAGCTTCTCTGCAAAAAACAGTAGAAGCGATGATGAGCAACAGCCAAAGAGAACATGTGAAATCTCGAAGGAGTGAAAAAAAAAAAAAAAAAAAACATGGTGAAATCCACATGGTCACTTGTGTGTGGACCCAGAGGGGACTGTAAGACTTTAGATCCTTGTTTGAAAAAGGTTAAAATCAGAAATGAATGAATACAGAAACAACTCACCAAGTTTCTCCACCTTCTGTTTGATACCTGATGAATCTTTCTCGTGTTTATTTACGCGAGGCTGTGGGATTTTGTGTGTGAGCCTCATTTGTGACCACTTCTGAGGTGTGCTCATCACTGCTCCTGACAGATTACAGGCCACAAATGTCACGTAGTGCAAGATGTATAGAGATTCTGAGACTTTGAAACTTGTGTAACATCCACTAGGCTTTAAACAGCTGTATCCTACTTTTCCCTCTGAGGTGCACTTGTGACATTTGTCCACTGAACATGCATGTGTTTTTTCTGCTGCACCTTTGAGCTGTATGCCTTTAAACTAATGTACAAAATCCACCAGTGTGACTTTTTGTTCACTCACGAAAACTGGCTAAGTCTGATCTGAAAAAGCAAAAACTTCTTGGTGCTGCAACCAAGACAGCAGTGTGTTGATCATGTAACTTCAGTTTATGCGTAATTTTAAAGAAAATGTACTAGGTCTCATGCAAGTAATGAGCCTCTTTAATCTCACCAGCATTTCAATTCTGGCTTGAGTTCAAACGTTGTGTTAATTACTGTTAAAACCTGTGAAACTGCCTTTACTCAGCAACTCTGTTCATCTGCACTCCATACACCATGAAACTGTGTTTCTGAACTGGGAGAGAGAGAGAGAGAAAGAAGAGAGTCGGGGATTGCATAGAAGGACCTTTCTAAGCTAAGTACAGGCTTAACCCAAAATGGCTTGTCATGAGAGAGGAGGAAGTGACAGCAATGAAAATAGTAACCCAGATTAGCCAGCCATGAAACGATGCCCGAGTAGCTCTCTCAGCCTGCGTCATCTTTCTCTCTCTCTTTTTCCCAACATGTTCTTTCTCTCCCTCTCTCTCTCTCTCTCTCTCTCTCTCTCTCTCTCCCTCTCTCTCTCTCCCTCCCCCTCCCTCTCTCTCTCTCCCTCTCTCTCTCTCTCT
>JBBJLS010000082.1:9828863-9859876 GCA_037577275.1 Bryconaethiops microstoma
GAAAATGACATTTACTATATATACTCATATTTATTATATATATTAGAAGTACACAAAGACACTTTTAATGAATTATTCAGGGACTGTGTAAATTAACACTTATATTTTCATAAGCATAATTTTAAATAATGTTTATCACACTCAATGTTCTCTATGAATCTTTCCTGTTCTTACTAACTAGTAATAAAAAAAAAAGTTATTTGATTTTGTATTTTAATAAAATGTAAAAAAAATCTACAATTAGTAAAGGGGTTTGTGGCATTCAATTAAACAACTAGTTGTAATTTCATATTTAAAACTGCAGGGGGCAAACTGGGACCACTAATAAATACATTGAGTTGTCAGTATACTAGGTGCACTTCCTAATACCTTTCACAGGTATATTTTTATACGTTGCTGCACAACTTTACCCTCCGTAATGGGGTAGGCCACCCTCTGTCATGTCAGTTAAAGGAAAAGGACCAATATAGGACCACCATTGAGCAGATTTGACTCGTGGACCATTCTCAGCACAACGCATTCAAGATTCAAGATTCATTATTTATCACTAGTGAAATGAGGCCCTGAGGCGACCCTTAAGTTATCAAATAATTGAATTAACTTAAAAAGAAATGTGGAAAAGCTATGGTAATAAAAATATACAGGAAAAAGGCATAATCCGACCAAAGAAATATCACAACCTTACAAACACAAGCAAGATCTATGCAATGTGCAAATTGTGCTGGTTTGTTGATGTATAAACATAAACTGACAGCAGGTGTAATACAGTGAGGCAGAGAGTTCAGTTTGTGTTAAGAACATTTAAAGATGTCGTGTCATGTCCTAATTAAGGACTCTTATGGCTTGAGGACAGATGGTCTCTGTTCTCGCCATCATACTCTGTGATAAAAATGCCAATACCAGTGAAACGAATAGTGGTACACTGTCTGGACAAAAGTATTGGGACGCCTGACCATTACACCAATAGAGGCTTTAACGATATTGCGTTCAAATAAATAGGTTTAGAATGGAGTTGGTCCCCCCTTCACAGCTGTAACACCTTCCACTCTTCTTGGAAGGCCAAAAAACAGGTGTACCCCAATACTTTTGTCCATGTCGTGTTGGTCATTGAGTGTTAACTCAGTTCCGAGAGAATCAAAGTCAAGCGCAGTTTGGTAAATTCCCTGTTCTAACACACTGATTACACTGGTTATTAACCACAGAGTTAAACTGGATGTACTCTAAACTGCATTACGGTCTTGTAGAGCTAATGATCTTTGGTCTATAGTCCAGCACCCAATGAAGGAACCATGACATTCTGGACACCACATATAGATATATTGATAATAAAACCCTTATTACACAGAAGAATCTTGACAAGTACAAAATCCACCATATAGCGGATTTGGCTTGTGGACCATTTACAGCAAAACAGCGATACCAGTAGTGCTATGTCATTGTTAGGCTGGAATTTATTTTATTTTATTATATTTTATCAGATAGTGCTGTTGTCACTGCTGCATCAGGGACTGCCAGTGAAATAAATCCAGCCACAAACGGGGGCAAAACTATTTGCATTTGCAGGTATGCCATTTCTGCCATAAAACATGTTGAGAATGTTCAAATATGTTCATGCATTCAATAAATCTGTACATGTTTAACTTTATGCAACAATAACGAGCTAAGCATGGCAAGCTGGTATAGCACATACTACAGATGCAGCAGACTTTAAAAAACAAGTATGTGGGTTATGGAGGGTGGAGCTGTGCCCCAGTAGAGATTAATATCTAGCAACACCCCTGGTTCAAACCCTGGAAAACAGGTGTGTCCCAATACTTTTGTCCACGTAATGTATCTGGGTACTCATGTAATATGCGCCCACTAGAGAGCGCCAGGCCCCGAGCCCTGTGTCTCGGCATGGCGGAGAGTCTCTGCTCCACCCTCCGCAGCGCTCAGCCCGCAGGTAGGCGCTCCATGAGCTCCCCAGGGAGGGACAGGCGGCAGGGGTTTCTGCGCTCCACCACCGTTGAGACATTCTCCAACTTCTTCCCAAAACAACGGTCGTCCCTCTTAGCCATGCTCTCTCATCTCTGCAGTTAAACAGCTCTTTGTGGACCTCCGTTTTTTTTTAGCCCACGGAACTTCTGCCTGCGCCTCGAAAGAGCTCCTGATCTCGGGACCTCCGCTGGGAGGAGATGGGAATCGCGTTTTTGGAAGTTCTCGAGCTGCGAACAGGTTTCACATGATGGTCCACACGCCTGCGAGGAGCTCCAATCACTGCTGGGCTACACGTGATCGTTGTTGACCTGCCCGTTCAACTGCAAAAGTGGACGAAAACTGCAACTTTCACTCTCTGGTCCAAACTTCTTATTCTTCTGCAAGGCTCCGGTGCCTTTTTCTGTGTTTCAGGAGGCTTTTTCACAAATATCAGCCAGACTGCAACGCTCAACAAGTCTCTAGGTTAAGTACTGAAGGACTTTCACGCTCTCTGTTCATTTGGATTTACCAAAAAACCCTTGGAAGGTCTACAGATAAATCCCAGCTGGAAGGAGGATCTACCACGACAACCTGTTCCATTTTGGATTCCGAGCGGATACACACGCAGAAACCCACCCTGAGGAATGGATCTGTTATGCCAAGTTGACCCCTAGGAGTTTGCTTTGGGACGCTCGGAGAGAAGGGGAGAGGTGCAGAGCTGCAGTCCAGTCCAGTGACTGGCACTCTGGAGCTGGTCTGGAGGTCCTACAGGATCAAAGAAGTTCACACCAGGTCTGGTTGGTCTGTTCAAGCCAAAGCGGAGTGAACTCTCCACCACTTTGGATCAATGCACACTTTAAGAGCAGCGTTTATGCTCTCTTCTGCTCCATGCACTCTGTGCTTGGCCTCCCCTGTGAGTGACACGGGCTAATTAGTGTTTAATTAGCCTTAATGCGCCCCTGCGACGACTTCTGCATGTGACATGAAGTGGTATTTTTTGTGTCTTCTCTAACTTCAACCTTAACAATGATCCCCGTCTTTCTCAAGCTCCAACGAGAGCCAGGATTATTCTCTGCTTTCTCCACCTTTCTGGACCATGCCAGGCCACGGCAGTAGGGTCAACCTTGTTTCCTAAAGGACGATCCCCCCTTAAAGAGAGACCCCCTCCACACGTCCCGTCCACTTCCCCTTCCCCTTCCCTTCCCTCCTCAGGAGAGCCGTGTGGAGCCCGCTGTTCACCGTGTGGTCCGTGCATTATTATGCAGTGGGGCCAATGAGGGTCTCCGGGCGGCGGCTGGCCGGGCTGTGGCCGTGGCTGCTGGCGGCCGCCCTGCAGGCGGCCCTGGGCCACGCGGGCCTGGAGCTGGCGGCGGCCGTGGAGGCAGAGCGCTTGGCGCCTCGTGCCCTCATCAAGGTCACCATGCTGAAGCAGGAGCCCACGGCCAGGCCCCTCACCCTGGAGGGTGTGTTCGCAGGGAGCAGTGCCGGGTACGCCGAGGGCAAGCTTATGCAGGTAGGAGCTCACAGAAAGGAGTTTTGGGGGATGCAGCATGGGCATCTGTCAGAGGTTCGTGGAGCAGCTGGTGGCCTGGTGGTTAGGGATCTGCCCCTGCAGCCGGAAGGTTGTGGGTTTGAATCCCATGACTGTCAGTGGCACCACTGAGGCATCCTTGAGCAAGGTACCGCCCCCACACACTGACCCCCGGGCGCTGCATCACTGGCTGCCCACTTCTTCACTTGGTGAATGGGTTAAACGTAGAGAACAATTTCATGTTGTTCACACTGTGTGCTGTGCTGCGGTGTGTTCATGTGTGACAAATGGACACGTGATCTCTTTCACATCAGAAGAGGAAACCCCATTCAGAATCTTGTAGCATCTAATAAAAAGCACCCCTAATGACTGAAGAGGGGTCATGGTTTTTATGGGACCTAGCTAGATCATGCAGGTTGGGGAGTAGAGAGGTGGAGGCGATGGTGGATGAGGCCACAGTGGAGTGATTTGTCTGTGGAAGCAGATATGTGCAGGATATCTCTTTCTTGTGTCTTGCAGAGGATGGTTGAAGCAGTTCCTGAAACCCAACGATTTGCGAAAGTAAAAGTTTTGTCAATTAAAGAAAAATAAAAGAGAGTGAAAAAAAAAAACTTACCATATCAAGTATTGAGCTCCCTGTCGAGCTGCAGAGGAGCTTAGTAATATCTAACATAGAAAGCAAGTCATGGCATCGGCAGTGAAGTTTTGTTTTTTGGACCTTTTTGGTGTGAAACAAAATGCTATAACAAGAGAGAATGGAACCTATCTCGACTCAAAACAGGTCTCTGCGGTGTCTGAATTTAAATATGCATGTCATTCTGGACTGGTCCTTCACTAAATGCAGACGTTAATGTAGACGTGTTGAGGCGGCAGAGCTCAGGATAGTGTTGTAGTTTTACACTGATGAGTCCTCACAGCTCGGTCTTGGAAGTAGTAGTTAGGGGTTTAATAATACAGCCAATCATATTGCATCGATTGATTTGGTGCACCCAGGACTTGTGTAATACTGTTTATATTGCGTGAGGTGTCATAAAAATGAAACACGTAAACCAACACTAAGAGCACACGGTCCCTCATTTGTGATTTAACCCTCATCCTGGTGAGGAGCAACTTATCTGACTGACAACTTCTGTCAGTCTGTGGATTTCTTTGCTGTGGTCAAGCGGAGATCATATTTCCAATTTCTTTTCTCTCTCATACAATCAATTTTTTCCACACATTAGCTGTAGTACATCTGCACTTGTAGTGGTTGTATTCAGGGATGAATTATAATATCATAATCATACTGGTATTGGCAGATACTTGTACTGAAACTTGTAATGATCGGCATCAGACAGATGTGTAGATATAACCTATTGTCATGTCCCGGCCAGCGGCCACTTGAAGCCGCTATTGTTTCAGTGTTGTATGTGGGACTCTTATTTTGAAATTGTATCGATGTCTTGTCCAAGTATTAGTTACAGCTGGTGTTTGTTTAGTTTAAGAAATGTTCTTAGATGATTGGTTTATGTCCAAGTCTTTTGAGCATTTATGAGAGTTTCTTGTCTTAGTGTCGGTCAACCCTCACAATTACCCTCACTCTACCCGTTCCTCATGTGTCTCCTATGTTAAGTATATTTTGAGTTCTAGGCCATTGTGCCTCTTTGTGTTGTTTCGTGTTTGAGTTCGTGTGTGTTAAGAAAACTCAACAAAGGGAACCTTGCGTTTGTGCCTCGCATAGCCACGAACGTGACACCTATATTTCAGACTGATATTTGGTGATGTATTTATTGTACTTTGGAGAAGAAGAATGGTTAGGGAGTGCTAGACTAATGTATAATTCATTTTAGTACATTTGTATTCCTAGATAAAAAAAAATATTACACTTCTCTGTAGTGCTAAAGAAGGTAGATGTGGTCCCAGTTTCTTTACTTTACAGATGTTAATTTGCCAGCATTGGCAGTATACCTGAAAAATATCAGAAAACGTCAGGAGCCCACAGTCACTATATTGGTGCACACTTAATAGTAGTAGTGGTGGTAGTGGTGTTGTAGTCGTTGTGTTAGTAGATTTTAGCACTTACATCTGTTCTCTGGTTTGAGTGAAACTTGAGTGTTTCCTCAAATTGTAAGTCACTTTGGATAAAAGCTTCTGGCAAATGAATGTAATGTAATGTAATGTAGTAGTTGTAGGCCTAAGAGCAATATCAGACTTTGGCCTGCCTGGCACCTCAGCCTGAGGTATCACTCTGTGTGCCTCTCTGATGCAGCTATTTGGAAAAGACTGCACTCTACACTCCCTCATGTTGGCATAACTTCACAAGCAGGTGAAGGAGAAACCACAATGACCCCTGTCTCTCAATCTCAACACTGTCAGTTTCCTCATTGGTGATGACAGCGCCGTTACATCTCAACAAACAGCTGATGACACACGTGTTGTTTATCATGATCGGATTGTTTTTTTTTTAAATCTCCTCAGAGATCTTGCCACTGTCTGGCTGGTGATGTTGCCAATGAGGCTCTGGTGAGGGGATTGTGTGTGTGTGTGTTTGCGCGCGCGCGCATGTGTGTGTGCCACCTACCCCACCCAGGGTGTAGTGGAGGTGAGAGATTTGTAGGCTTGTAAACTGTCGGGCCTGTTCTTGGAGGCCAGATGTTTTCATTTTGAAGGCTACGTGCAGGGCAGCACTGAATAATGGCAATCCTGATAAAGCCAGAGGTGGCGGTAATCTGAAATGTTCTAATCAACTAAAGATTTAGGAGCTGAAATTTCAACTCAAATGATCTAAAAAAGAAATGAAAGCAAAATGTAAAAAAAAACTAGCAGTTGACCCTTTTCCCCAAATACAGTCGATCAAATGTAGAATTGTCTGGAGTTTGCTTCTTTATTTTTTAACAGTTACCGCTGAGGAGACTGAAATGACAAAAGTACAGACATACATGATCTCATAACATAAACACACCTAAGGACGACGTGCTCTACTCTGTGCTCTTTTAACATTTTGATTGATTTCAACTACACAAACTAAAAAAGCTAGCTAGCGAAACAGCTAACAGTGCTGTTCTTCCCTGTCAAGGGATTACGTTTATTTTTACTTGCACTTATTGTATTATTTTTAATTATACTTTTGTTTGCTTGTAAACATGTGCATTATATGTTGTGCATCATTTTCTGAAGGGACTATTCAGCCATGCTAACTCAAGCTATATAACTCAAGCTACTGTTACAAACATGCTAATGACAGACTTGTTTTCTGTCACACAATATTGACAAGCACTCCCTGTCTTGAGCTCAGCTTTCACAAGATGTTGGATTGATTTTGAATTTTTACACTCACCCTAGTTAGCCCAAAATTGCTCACGTTTGTCCCCAGACATTCATCTCCATGAGATTAGCTCTAGCGCAAAAGTACAGAAGCAAACTTTGGTCACTAAACGTCGACTGGTAGTTTATATTCGGGCTTAAAAGCTGTAAACTTTAAAGCTATTGTCTGTCTTAAACTGTATCGTTGTGTTAAAAGAAGGCTTGTTAGCTAGTGGTCAGTGAGAAAACATTGTGTGTGTGTGTGTATGGTAGAAACAGTCCTTAGAAAAACACAGGGAGTTGTAGAAGCGTATAAATTGTACACTCTACCCTCTCTTTGCTCAGTAGGTGCGGCGTTATTTTGAATAGCTAAACAGACACTGCCGTCTGTTGTTATTGACAAGGAATTACACAGTCCTTACATGTGGTGAGCCTGCTGTTTTCACATGGGCAAAAAAAGACTGGCATGTGTGGAAGCTGGTATGTGTGTGTGTGTGTGTGTGTGTGTGTGTGTTAGGATAACTCACTAACTTAGGAGCTCTCTCACCACACAAAGAGTGTGTTGTACTATATGGGATACTCTTTGTTGCCGCGCAGACCTGTCGCAACAGGCCTGAGTTGGAGGGGTGAGCTTTGTGCTTTGGCTTTATGCTGCTTTCCTCCAGGGGACAGTGGGAGGGAGAGACTGAGGAAGAATGGGGATGCATCATCCTGACTCTTTAATAATCTCTTTCCTATAACTTCCATAAACTCTTAGAACTTCACCATAGCAGTGTAGGCTCTGTTTTTAGCGTCATGCAAAACCCATCAAGCACCACAGATGTACCTGTTACCATTTGATATGGAAGTAGGGCAGAGAAGTGAGAGGGGTGAGGGTGATCGAGGTCAACCACTTTTTACTATCATTGTGTTGGGTTTTTAAAAAAAAAATTTTTGTAAAACTTTTTTGCTGCAGACTTGTGAGTAATTTTGAGTAAAACAACCATATTAGTCATTACAGCATAGTAAGGCACAATTAAGCATGTTGTATTCAATTCTATTTAAACCTGTTAAAGCTAAACACTGCTCTAAATCAACCAGACAGTAGAGATGGATTTATGGGTGGAGGATCTTTGGATTTATGGATCACCACATTGACACAACAGTTGATTTTAAATATATGTTTTATTTGAATATGTTTTAATTCCAGGCATTGTTCTTCTGTAATCCTGCAGGTGGCGTGCTCTAAACTTGTTAATAGTAGCTAACAATGAATGCTGGACACGAGCTTGAACAGGATTACTAGTTTAGATAAAGCGAAGCTCATCACAACGTCAGTTACTCGGTTTGTATGCAAAAAGCTGAGGTCGTAATAGGTTTTTCGAGTATAACTTACACGGTGAGGAGAACTCATAAGTTTAGGAACCCACAAGTAAGGCTAAACAAGTTGCTTTGACATGTGATGTGTGGACATTGAGAGCTACTGAGACTTATGTGACAGTAATGGTGAATTATGCATGTCCTCTCATGTCCTCACATGGCTGCAAACGTGGCAGAACTACTTATTAATGGGTGTTTTCAGACAAAATGCCGGGATAACCCATTTGACCGTCTTCTCCATGTAATGTACTACGTTCACAATGTGAGCTGATGGACCCAGCTGTTGCTAGAACAAGTGCATGGCATAACTGGATTCTTCCACATAGGCCTCTGTACTTTGAAAAAGCTAAAGTTATTGGACCTTCTGGAGCACAGACTGATGACGGACGTTTCCACAATATAGAATAGCTTTTACAATATCGTGTGCCGTTTTTCTGAAGCAGCAGCCAGCAGTTACCACTGCACTGCTTTGGTTAAGGAAACAAAGGAAATAAACACCTTCACTGAATGGGACATTTCTGGGCTGAAGAAATTGTTACAACACCGAAGCCAGTTAGACAAGAGTCACCCCACACATACACAAGTTTTACCATCAGAAAAAGTGAGCCAAACATCATTCTAATATAATGATCATTCGGCATTATTTTATTACATGCTGCCATCTGCTATGGCAGTATGTGTAGGGGTTCGGTATCAGTAGCTGAAATTAAATGCTTACAATGGGTTTCTATAGATTGCATTTTATTTAAACTGAATCTGGAGATATATTGCTGATCAGTGATGGCATCATGATGTACAAAACAAAACAAAGTTGTAGACTTTGCTCTTGCTGCATCGTTACATATTGAATTTGTGTCAAAAATGACATCTCAAAAGCAATGAAATTCGTCGTACTGCTGTGTGTACTTTAGTATATGCTTCAGGATGGAGTTTGGAATAGGAAGAGCTCAGGGAATATAAGCCAGTAGAAGAGGAAAAAGTGCCACAGGGTTTGCAAAGGGAAGCTGTGCCCTGGCTGATTGATTTGGGAACACTATCAGGAAGGCACCAGAAAAGTCTCCCGTTGACAAAGCAGAGGATGAGTTAGAAAAACACAAGGAGGCTCATTTGCCATCGTCTAAAAACCTTTCAGAGTGATGGAAAGCACATCACTCTGAGTAGTCCTTCCTTACTAAATTGGCCTGAGCAGTGCTTTGTGTGTGCCAGGGACAAGTGTTGCTTCTGAACGTGCGTTCTCAACTGCAGTGGATATAATTACTGGCCCAGAGGGGCACTTTTACTCTAGAGCAAGTTGATTAGCTCTCGTGTTTGCATAAGAGCGGGACCATACTTAAACACTAGCTTGATTTAGCCTATACAAGGCAGCAACATATTTTTTATTCACTTCTGATTTTAAATGAAATGTTATACTGATGTATATTAAGAAATTCCGTATTGTTTATATGCTGCTCTTGTTTTTTGGAGAAAAAAAATGTTATTAATTGTAATATGTAATCAGGAAATGTACAGAATCGTGATATTTACAGAATCGCAAGGTAAATCGAATCAGCACCTGCGTAACATGATCATATCATATTGGGTGATCCCTGATAATCTACTTGTACTTGCCATTTTGCTGCAGACTCTAGTAGATCCTCTGGGATGTGACCTCTACTACCATTTTCAACAGCTTTTGCCAAAAAAATCTAGTTTCGCAGGCCTTGGAGTTATTAGTTATTATTAGAAAACTCTCTATATAGGGCTGCTGTTTTTAAAGAGCAGCACCATGTGGTTTGGGATAACACTGCACACTATTTTATTTGACTTTCCCGAGGTTGGAGGTGGAGGGGTGAGTGTGTGAGAGGCATTTTCACTGCTCTTCTTGTGCCGATGTTGTCATGCTCGTCCTATTTTCCCTCAAAGTTAGTGTTTGATTCAAATAAACAGTAGGGAAGCGTTTGTTTGCCTCTCCTCTAAAAGCAAAAACTGGTCACAGGTTCTCCTCTTGCTTCAGTGTTTCGTTGCCTGGAACCTCTGGTCCCCATATCTTATAACATAACCAAAGAGAGAAAGGGACAAGAAGACAAATCACTCTGAGCATTTCTGGGGTGCATGTGTCTCTTTTTCTTTCTTTCTCACTCTTCTTGCTTTTCTCGCTCGCTTGTTCAAAGTTTTTCAGGCGTGTCTGCCTGGCTGTCCTCGGGCTACTCCGAATTCGACACGCTCATCCATGGCAGAAGATGACAGCCAGTTTTCATAACCACCAGTAATTACACATCTCAGTCCAGCTTTGATCTCCTTAAGCGCAGTGTTTCTCCAGAGCCACCGGTTGTCTCTCGGGGCCCTGGATTTACCTCATTTTACTGGGCCTAGCCAGCAGATCACAGAGAAAAAGAGCGAGAGGGGGGAAAAAAAACAAGATTAGACACGATGACGATGGAAACGTTTCATTAAAGTGCGGGGAGAATGTCTCTCCGCTGCCACTGGTCTTGCATGGAAACAGATCATGTATGGATTGTGTACTTTGCTTTTGAAAGCGGGATATTAATCGTCGTGAGGGTTTTTGTTGTTGCCGAGGCCGAGAAACGTGCTTGGGTTACGTTTTGGAAAAGATTATATGTCAGTAGGACGGAACTGACTTGAGACTACCACAAGCTCAAACCCTCAGGGCACTTTTTTTCTGTTTTGGTTTTGAAGCAGCCTGTTTTCCAGATGCAAATTCAGGCTAGTTTGTGGTAAATTTCTATTTTGAAGCCTTTTTTGTAGTCCTCTCAGTACTTTTAGGCCTACTTTTAGGCCTGATCTATTGCTTAGTTCGGCAGTTCTTCATCTTGGTCCTGAAGTTTTCATGGACATGAATAAAGCCTAGTCTTGTCATGGTGTTTCATCTAGTTTCATCTAGTCTTAGTTTTATTAAATGGAGCTGGCCCTTAATGTTTTATTTTTGCTCTAACACACCCGATTCAACCCATTCATTAATAACATATTCTCTGTTAAACCAGCGATTTTACTGGAGTGAAAGTGCTAAATTATGGGGAGCAGGGCTGCTTGAGGATAAAAAAAAGGCCTCATTATTGCCTGTTAAAACATCACTCAAACAGGACCTTCTTGCAGTGTGAAATGCTTTAATAAAGAAATTTGGTAACCAATGAAAATGAAAGAAATATATGAGGCATGTGTTACAAATCCATTCCTCAAGACTCAGGGACTCCAGTGAACCAAAGTGAGAGATATTATCTTTAAATGGAGAATAGTTGGAATACTAGTGAATCTTCCCAGATGTGGTAGGCCTACCAAACATAAGAAGAGTGCATCACAGATTCAAAAGTACAGTCGAAATTGAGACAGTGTGGCTGTTACTTTTTTCAGGAACTTCCATTACGTTTAAGCTGTGTTCTCCAGTGAAAAATGAAAAGAAACTTCAGACGCCACCCGTCTTACACGTGCAAATAAAATTTTTTTGCCAGACAGTCAAACAAGTTTTGAGAAGCTATGTTGTCTGATGATGTCAACGTCTATTAGTGGCATTGATCGAAAACAGCAACTCTCAAAGTCCGGACCCCGGTCCGTATACCCAGTCCACACATCATATTAGGAAAACATTGACACAATGCAATTAAGTGTATGCTGTTTCATTTAATTATTAGTTTGGTAAAATATAACATATTTTAGATTTTTACAGCGATCCCGGCCTGAGATTAACCGAAGCAACGTTGTCAGTCGGCGCACGTATGACGCAACATTGTCGCGCTTCAATTCTCAGACTTCACGTCCACATTAGCAAGTCCGCTAAGGCTAACGGGCATTCATGTGCGGTCCTGCAAGCACGAGTGAGCGAAATACCTGCGTCATTACAAGAGTCACCGGAGAAGGAGGTGTTATGTCCCGTCGGCACTTTGTTTGTCAAGGCATAACAGTAATTAAGTTTCTTTTGATTGTATGTTGTAAGCTCATTTAATACAAGGGATTTGCTTATCACTTGTCATCCCGGACCTTATCTAGAAATTAGATTTGGACCTTTGAATATAAAGTTTGAGAACCCCTAGTCTCAAAAGTCTTTAAGCTTAAACAATCATGGCTCATGCCCCAGTAATCCTTTCCTAAGGCCATTTTCTAGCTATCAGGAGCTAGCCTCGGCTGTGGCTGGCGGCAACTCTGCCAAGCACTTCGCCAAGGGAGTTTGACTCCCAACCATGCCCCCCCACTCCAGACCCCTCCCCCTCGTCCGATATCAGTATCTCTGCGCTCTTTGGTCCCGCGCCCGCACCTTTGAAAAGGCTAGATGCACAGATGCCTTGGCAGGCTCCACATCCGTGCGTTTGGCCGTGTCCGAAGGGTCAGGAATCCTGGCCGTTCGCGCTACAAAGCAGACACACGGTGCCCTGGTTGAAGCGGTGCATTCTGGGACGGCTTTGAACTTGAAGGGAAAGGCAGCTGTTCCCTGAGCCTACAGAGAGAGTGGGAGGGAAGTTGGGGGGGGAGGGTGGCGGGGTGGATAAGGGGGCAGTTTGAGGTTTTGCCCGCCGCACCTTTTGAAGTTAATCCCACGATGGGCTCTCTGCCCAATTAAAAGAAGCTAAACCATTTTAAAGGGCTCACTTTCCCCTCTGAGATTCTTTTCAATTGTTTTTTTTTTTTTCTCCTCCTTTCTAACTCCTTTTCTGCTGGGGATCTTTGTGTAGGAAAGAGGTCGCCCTGACCTTTATAATGGCCTCACAAAGACACTGGGTATAATTGGCCTTGTGCTAACATCAGCCTTACTGGCTGATCTAGGACCAGGTTTCACTGAGCAAACAGTGGTGCTTATCTTTATAAGAGACTGTTCCTGGGTTAGCCGTAAGGGGTGGCCTTTATAGGAATACTCCAGTATTTTCCAGCCTGATCTTTATTAGCTCAAGATCAATCGGCATAGCCGCTAATTTTGACGCATCTCCCTGTACTTAGGAAAGAACAGAAAACTTTACTCAAACCAAACCAACTTATAATATAGGCCACCAGGAGAGTGTTTCATCACCTGCCCACTGACCTCCGTTATAAAAGTGTTTGGAGTCAACAGGTTGTCTTTTCTTCATAAGTAAAGGGAACTGCATCTAAGTACAGGCAAATTATTGGCCACAGTAACTAACCATATGCTACAGATGTGGCACATTGAGGCGAGGTTGAAAAGCACTGACCTCTTATACTACAGGCTTATTATTTAGTTAGTTACATGATTAATTATGACTCTTTTTTTGATGTTTTTGAGTAAAAATGGTTCATTGTAGAGAAACTTTCTGTCCCATTTATTTACAGCAGAGGTGATAGGAACCACAATGCATTGCAAAAATAGCCAATTTACTTAAAATCCAGAACCAGTGGACTTATACCTTTCTGTTACATGCAATGCTGATAGTAAAATATGTGGAAAAGGTTTTCTTTGGGTGCTGTTTGGCCTTACAGCTCCTTACATGTAACTCTCCGCCCTGAAGGGATTTAGGCAAAAGTTGTGTCTTGAAAACGATCACAAAACAGTGTTTCAGGCACCAGTTGGCATGTTCATAACCATTTTGAGGGAGTTTTTAGACGCATTGACCTCTTTGGACACCTGGTTCCCATCATCACCACTGTGAACAATACCGACTCTCTCAAATGCGGCATTTTACATCAAACCACTATGAGTGACTTCTACATCTCAACCATTAAATTATGTAGAAATTTGAAAAAATAGGTGGCTTTCCTCTTTAAAATGTGTTATTGAGTAATTACTATTCCTTATTCAGGAACTATCAAACACTGAAGAGTTCTCTTGCAGAAAGGGGACTATGTTGTTGATTTTAACAGGAAACAGTAGCTAACCTTTTCATCACTGCAGCTGCTTAAAGCTACGGCTTGTTTTCTGGTAGTACTTTCAGCCAAGTGTTTTGTCTCTCTCTCTCGGTCTCTCTTTCTCTTTCTGTCTCTCTCTGGAGGATACGCCACTATCTCCTGCTCGGGGGAGGCTGGGGGCAGCGGATGCGTTGGGGCGAAGGCGAGATGAAAGCCTCCCGACTTGAAAACGTGAGTCGGGATGATTAAAAAGGAGAGCCTTGTTTACTCAACGCTTCCGATAGGCCTCCCCTCCCTTCATTCAGATGAGCTTCCTGTCCGTATTTCCCCCCCTGGAAACTGATAACAGCATAACAGCCTCTGGGCCCCTCCCCGCCGCTCAGGGCCTGTTGATGTTTGCGTTCGGGCTCCTTTCGGCTCCTTTTCCGGGTGTAAACAGCCCAGTATAAAGTGATAATCTTATGATTTGAAGTCTCCAGACTTCAGCAGTTTGATTCAGACGCGAAGGGTAAGCCTTTGATGTTAGCTTAATGCATACTCCGCTGATTAGCCAAGATTTATCACGCTTGTATTTACGCACCCAGTGTCCCCGAAGGCTGCTGCAGTTTTACTAGAATCTTTAGTTTAGACGAGTGGAATAGTTTTCTACAGAGTACAAAAGTGGTGTAAGTGACCGCTCCTCTCGGTAGGTGCTTCCTGGAAAACGGTGTACGTTTGATTATTTGCCAAACTCGCCCTGCGAAGAGCTGGAAAACCGCGGCTGCTGTTGTGCATACTGCAGATTCCTGCATCTGTCCTGCTTCCGTCCTCCGTTCTTGTCTTAGGCACTGTTACACACACCAAGGGACCCTCAGCATTGAGGGGATGAGCATGCAAAAGCAATCTGGACCTTAAGGCAGGAAAACGGGGTCAGCCAGTCTGCCTGTATTGGTCCACATAGTGCTACCTGTTTGTGTGTGTGTGTGTGTGTGTGTGTGTGTGTTTGTGTATTGTGGAGTAGACAGGGGAAATATGGCAAAGCTTTTAAGGTAACCCGCTTGTCTCTTGTTTAGTCATTAGAGAGAGACAGAAAGAGAGAGAGAGAAAGGGAGACATGCCTGGTGTATTTGTGTCTGTCATTGGGGATGTTACACAACACATTCTTCAGCAAGTTCGAGGAATACAGCCTCCAAGAATGCTTCCATCGAGCCATCGTCACTCAGCAGTACATATACAACTGCATCCACAGCGAACGCGCTTGCACTAGGGACAAGCATTTTAAGTCTGTTTTTTGTTGGTCAAACATAAAACACAAGTGATTGATTACTGGAACAACACGGCCTGACACGCAAGTTTACATTGTGATTTCATTTTATGACAGAAATAGAGCCAAATGTCCAAACGACTTATCATGTGACCGATAAACCTTTAGTTTACCACTCCATGTGCTAGGTAAACTGCTGCAGCTTGATGTGGAAGGTGGGTCGGTGTCACGGGTTAAGGGATGCATTTTTTCATATTTACCTGGCTGTCCGTTCCAAGCCTAGCGTTCTGTGAACAGCATGTTGTAAAAATCCACGTTTGAAAATAATATGTTAAAAAAAACGAGTAAAAATAGTTGGTTTGTCTGGTGTTTGTGGGTTAACTCTTAGAATCACATGCTGTAGAACTGCTTAAAAAGAGGTGCATATGGAATTAAGTCGTTCGAACTGTTAAATAGACCATCCCAATATTTCTATTCTGGTTTTGATTGATTGATTGGTTGGTTTGTATGCCAATCAAGTAGGAGATGCTTGGCCACATTGTAATGCTAGCAAGTCTCTTATGATAGCAACAGTAGCCAATTTTTGAAAAGTTCAGTTTCAAATAGTGTTTCACGCAGTGAGTATGCAGTTAGTTGACCACACGTAGGGCTGCACAAAGAAATCACATTGAAATTGGATCTTCGTTTGTTCCTCAGTGCCATTCACATTCTGTAAGAATCACCGCAGCACCACGATGGCAGCATACTCACCGCATTCACTGATGAAGCCGGGCCTTTTGTCCACGAGAGCACAGCTAAATGTAGTGCATTTTAGATCACACGTGGTAAGCACAAAGCTTTTGTACCACACTGCCCCCGAGCGACAGTGGAAAGAAGTTTTTCAATATAATAAGAATTTCTGAATGTATTTATTCGTTTATTCATGCCATTCATTTTTGTATTATTTGCAAAAATGTGATTCCCTATTCAATAAGGAATCGCGCAGCCTGGGGCGCCTGGTAACCTGGTGGTTACGGAGTTGCCCCTGTGATTGGAAAGTTGTGGGTTTGAGTCCCAGGACTGCCGGTGGCACCACTGAGGTACCCTTGAGCAAGACACCATCCCCACGCACTTCTCCCCGGGTTGCTGGCTGCTCACTGCTTCATATGGTGAATGGGTTAAATTCAGAGAAAGAATTTCACACTGTTCACACTGTGTGCTGTGCTTATCATGTGTTCATGTATGACAAATTGACATTTAGCACACTTTTATTTATCCAGACCAAATGTGTGCATGTGTTAAATCCCCTCCTGTAGTTTGGGGAGTCCCTGGTGGAGGTTGTGTGGACCGCCTGCTGTGGGAGTGCTGGCTGGGAGGCACCTACAGGCCTGTTGTACTTTAGGATGGGGAAAGCATTAATGCCGACCCTCTCCTTGAACTATAGCGGAATGCAGTGTGTGATTGTGTGTGTGTGTGTGTGTGTGTGTGTGTGTGTGTGTGTGTGTGTGTGTGTGTGTATGCACTGTTTGCTCCATTTGCTAAATGAGTACCAGAGGTGGGCTTTAGTAGCCTAAAACACTGCTTTAGTAAAAGTGTTACTCTGCTGAGATAATGACTCAAGTAAAGGTAGACATACTTTATGAGTAAACAGCACAAGGAAAAAAAAGTGTCAGATCTTTTTACGCTTTCCCCAGTCAATTCACCAATTTAACAAAGTATTTCACTCTAAAAAGTTTGGAGACGCTATTGAGAAGAGTCCCAACACCATCTTTGGCTTAACACAGGTACGTGGAATGTTAGGATTGAACCAGTGTTATTTAACAGGGATAATATACATCCTAAGTGGCCATTTATATTGCAATAATTTGGATGTAGTGTTGGTGTTATGGGTTTGAGCTTGAATGCAGGCTCTTTCCCATTCTTCTGTAGGAATGGTAGTCTTGAGGTCGTTCTGATATACAGACGAGGAGCAAAGAGCGAATTTTGTTTTGAAGCTGCTGTAAGTGCATCATCTACAAGCCTTGTCTTTTGAGGAGTATAAAAGGCTTCTGATCTGGAGATATTTAAAGAAGTGTTTCAAATGACTCATCCTTGGTGTGAAATTCTTGTGACCCCCAAATGGGTGTGAAGTTTGACAGAGTAATCTCTTCAAGAGCACATAAGTTGTGTACCAAATTGATAGTGTTTTGATAAACAGGTTGGATGTCTGCTTTTTTGGGTTTTTCTAATACTTGATAAGTAAAAGTATACATTGCTTTGAAGTTTTACATCACTCCGTTCAATGTCTAACCATATTGGAGGTCAGTGGATAAAAATAATACATTGTTGTGCAAAGTTAAGTCACCCAGTTGTAAAGCCCTAAGTTCAGTAGTCTGAGGTCCCCTCAATCACATGGCAGGTACAACGAAGATGGGCGCATACGAAGGCGGCTGGAAGTGAATAGAAATGTGGGCAGAATTGACAAGAATGTGTATAATTTTCTGCACTAGCGGATCATGGTTGGTGGGGGCAGTATCTTTTATTCCAGTTATTTTCATTCATAGGCAGGTGAAGCCATTGGAGGCTTTGCAAAATGTCTCTTTCTAATAAGGCACCTTATGCTATTGACTTTATATGCAGAGAATTCACCAAAAGTCTCTAGTAATTGTTTGTTTTAATGCAGAGTTTGTCAAGTTTGTGAGGAATACTATAATATCATCTGCAAATAAAGACAGCCAATGCTCATTTTGACCAATTCCAATGCCCTTTATTTCTCTTTTTTTCCCTAAATCGTCATGGCCAGAGGTTCAGTGGCAAACAAGAATAGGAAGACGATGGGCAACCCTGACATGTAACTCTTCTAGGACTGATAGGTTTTGTTCCTCGCTTGTTATTATTTCTGCTTTTGGATCAGTATGTAACGGCTTGAACCACTGAGATAACCTTCCCCAAATCGACATCTTTTAAGTTCTTTAAAAAGATATCCATGGTCCTTGCCATTAAATGTTTTTGACTTTTGAATGAAGTATAATACATTGGAACAGAGGCCATTTACATATATCAGTCTAATAAGAACAGCAAAAACAACTTGTTTAATTCTGATGTATAAAGAGAGGTTGGAAAACTGGTCATGAATTATTTCTGTTGGCCCTTTGCTCAATTATGTAGTGGAGTGAATATAACCAATTACTCCTAACTTCTGCTGGACATTCTACTGTGTAGGGAGTTGCCCCTGTGATCAGAAGGTTGTGCGTTCAAATCCCAGGACTGTCAGTGGCACCACTGAGGTACCCTTAAGTAAGGAACCGTCTGCACACACTGCTCCCCGGGCGCTGCGTCGCTGGCTGCCCACTGCTTCACTTGGTGAATGGGTTAAATGCAGAGAAAGAATTTCGCACTGTTCACTTTTCTTCATTTTTACATTACATTGCAAAACAAATGGACAAACATCTGTACTTACATCACGTGCAACAGTCACTCCCTTACCTTTGCTGCGCAGAAGAAAGTGGACAGATCACCACCTGTTGCCAGGGTGACGTGTGAAGCAGGCCATCTGTTACCTGCATATCAGCTTCACCGTGCCCAGCTGTACATAAAGCCACTAAATACTAGCTGTGCTTGATACACTGCTAGACTGGTCATTAGCATACACCTGCTGTCATAGTCTTCTGTTAATTATGGTTCCTCTTGTGAAATAGGTGTGGTTATTCAAATTATTGACTCATTTTAGTAGTTGTTTAGGTATTCTAATTAATCATGTGCAGTTTGCATTTTCCTTTTACAGGTGGTCCTCGTGTTACGACAGTCTCGACATACGAGAGTTTCGAGTTTACAACGCTCACTCCCATAACTAGTTTGGTTTCGCACTGCAGAAGAATAAGCAGAATACGCAGAATACCCAGTAACGCGGCGTATGAGTGAGGGAGTTGCCGTCGCCCAGTACGCTTACCTACGCCATTTTGGACTGTTAAAAGCGCGAGTGTTTTTACACTAATTTTTTGTCATTTTTTCTGTTACTACAGTACACTGTACAAGTACAGTATATTTAGGTCCTTTTCCATGTCCTGTGGCTTAGTTGTGTTTTTCTGTTCTAGATTATGGTTTTAAAACTGTGTTAGGATCGGTAAGTGACCTCAGGCTAGGGTGTGTTTCGACTAACACCAAAATTCGGGTTACATCACTGTCGTAGGAATGGATCTGTGTTGTAACTCGAGGACCACCGTATTTGTATTCAGAAAGTATTTTTGACTGAACATGTGTCTGCTAAGAATATTGGGACGAAAACAGTTTATATTCCATTCAATGTCCGCAAAAACAGTGATAAACGTGGAATATTGAAAAAATATACATGATAGCTGCAGTGGGCCGGCGCCCTGCCCAGGGTGAGTCACCGACTCCAGGTACCCGCGACCCTAGTAAGGATTAAGCGATTACATAAAATGAAGGAAAGACTGGAAAATATGATAGTTGAAGGCTACCTGCTTAGGGTCATCAAGCACTGAATAATATTTTTGCAAAATAACAAGATGTTTTATTATGTAAATGACATTGTGTTACATTGTGGGCCCTTAAACTAAAAAGTACCACTCGTACATGAACTCTGTAGAAGTTTGACAAAACTATATTATAAAGTAATGGCAGATGCCGTAGGCTGTCATAAATGGCCATTTCTAAGAATGTTGCAGTTTAGATTAAATTATATGTCTGCGAAAGTAGAGATAAACATGGAATATCGTATTCCATTGGGCTTCATAGGGACAAGTGCTAAATAGTCATTTTGCAAAATAAAAAAGTGTTTTGTTATTTAAATGGCATTTTATCAATATAAAGGCCAGTAAACTAACGGGTAGCACTTACACATGAACTCATAATCATGCTATGAACAAGTAGTCGCAGGTGCCATAGGCTGTCATGAATTTCCATTTCAGATTATGTCTGTCAAAGTAACAGTCTTGTTACAATAACACATGTTACCTTTACTGGTAGCTGTCATGACACATGCTATAATGTTTGATGTCATGTCTTAAGACATAAATTGTCTTAACGTAAAACATTGTAATATCTGTCATGACGATTACCAGCAGTGGTAGCATGGCATTCTTATATTAATTAACATAACCTGTGGTGACAAAGCATAGTGCAGGTTATATCAATGTTGCCTAGCAAGTAAAGTAACATTTTAAAGTAACATGTTACTAAGTAAAATGACTTCTATTCACTGGAAAAAGTCTTTATTAAGGATCGTTAGCAGGTAATGGAGTTTATTAGACAGAAATGTAATTAAAAACTTTATCCTGTAGGCATTTTCTCATGAAAGATTGTATTATGAAAGATTGTCACATGCCGTAATTCACACCCTTGTTTTTCCATATCAGTTCCTTAGTAGTGTTATAAATTGAAGAAATTTCAGATTTTACTTTAAGGGCCCCTATGTTAATGCGACGTTAACTTCGATCGTTTACATTTACAGCATTTGGCAGAAGCCCTTATCCAGAGTGACTTACGATCATTAGTTCCAGGCACAGTCCTCTGGAGCAATTGGGGGTTGAGTGTCTTGCTCTGCGACCTGGTGGTCATCGGGTTCACACACAAGTGTTTTACCCACTAGGCTACTACCACCTTATTGTCTTTGAATTAGTGACATAACTGCTCAAGTATCGCTTTTTTGAATACGTTATTCTATGTTTATGCGTGTGTCCTAGCCCTAGCCTTTAAAAGTCTTACCCCTAAAACGCAAAGGTGCATCTTTAAATCTACCAATCTGTCAGTACAAGCCTCTTTTTCTTCATTAAAAATATAAAACATATCCAGTCATAAAACAGTACAGTCGTGTCCATCTTCTTCAAGCTCATTGCGTCCATAATCAGAACTCCTGCATCTGTTTATTTAGCATGTGATTAATGCTTAGGTCTGGGTTTTTTTTTTGGGCCATCCTGATTACTGGAAGCCACGTCTCATACTAGGATTTTCATGGGCTTCTGAATGCTCTTATTGTAAAGCGTCAGATATGAATCATTACTTTAATGCCACTTAAAAGCTCCCGGGCATTCCAGGGAATTATGTGTTCCTGCCTGAAGTGAGGAAGTGGAGGGCAGATGTGACGGCGCTCGGCTCCGCTTCAAAGGAGGCACTTTACGCAAAGATGCTTGTGAAGTTTTTACGCAACAGCAAAAGAGGAAATCACCAACACAATATTCATCGGCCCCGTGCACATGGAGCGTACACTCGAAAAGCGTGTGAGTGACTCAGCCAGCTGCGTTCACACTCAAGCGTTAGAAGTCTACAGGCATTATTGTTTAGTTATGCGGCAGTTCATTATTATTTTTTGTTCAGCTCATTGAGATTGAGGGGAGTCAGTCTGTCATACATCAGAACAAAACTTTTTTTTTTTTTAATGAAATGCAAAACATAATGAACGTAATTAATACAAAACGACACTGTGCTTTTGTTGCCATTGGAGAAAGCTCAGATTGACTTAATGACACCACTGAGTCAGCTGGTCCTGTCAATCGCTTTTTCTTAGCATCTAATAACAGGACTGCATGGCCCTTGGCATTTTGGAGTTTTTTTTTACCTTTTGAATCAAGTAGTATAAATTGGAACAGAGCCCATTTACATATATCAGTCTAAAAAGAACAGCATCAACAACTTGTTTAAATTAAGAAAGAGAGGTTGGAAACTGGCCATGTAAAGTGAATTATGACTCTTGGCCCCCTGCTCAATTATGTAATTGAATAAATATAATCAGTTGCTGCTAACTTCTGCTGGACATTCTGGGGTGTAGGGAGTTGCCTCTGTGATCAGAAGGTTGTAGGTTCGAATCCCAGGACTGCCAGTGTTACCACTGAGGTATCCTTCAGTGAGGGACCGTCCCCGCACACTGCTCCCTGGGTGCTGCGTCACTGGCTCCCCACTTCTTCATTTGGTAAATGGGTTAAATACAGTGTCACACTGTCACTATAAGGGGCCACTTTACTTTATTTTACTTTACCATGGGCCAAAAAAACTTGTGAAAAATTCTAATGCATCCTGTCTGTGTTTACAGCTGGCTTTTTGCAGGGTCTGTGGAAATGTATGTTGATGCAAGGTGGTTTCTGTTAGTGAGTATATCGCTGTCAAATCAAAGTGTTGTGGGTCGTTTATCATAACTACAGATTCTGAGCTAATTCCTTCATCCACTATTTTTCCAAAATGTACAATCGGTGACTAAAACTATCTACATTAGTATTTATGCCACATTTATTTCTATTCTGCATCTTAAATCACACCATCAGCTAAATATGCTTTTCCACAGTACAGTTAATACATAATCAAATAAAGGGTTACGTCTAAACACCTGTCGGACACTGATGTACAGATACCGCTTCTCCGCACGTTCCGAACATATCAAAACAGACTTTTTGTACGTGGTGTGACAAAGTAGCGGATTGGACGTCGGCTCGTTGTGTCATTTGTTTATTTTATTAATTTATTTTTCTAAATTTGTTCCAAACCTCCAACCTTGGAATAGGGAAAAAACCCTCCAACCCTTGTCTCTGACCCCCAACCCCCCCCCCCCCCCCCTTTAATGTCTTACTGCTCTTACACACACACACACACACACACACACATTAACCCAGGAGAGTAATGTTTATGAGCTGTTTTAGTTGGTTCAGGTGTGTAAAATTTGAAGAGCAGGGTTGGCAACCACTGTCCTAGAAAACTGAGAGAAAAATGATCAAATTCGCAGAACGTTTTCAGAATGAAAGTAGTGGTTTGTGGAGGACAGAGCGGAAAAAGTGGAGTTTTTGTGTTGGGCTGGGCTGGTAGGGCCTTCTTATGCCCTGAGTGTTTCCACCAAGGCGCCTGCAGAGACTTTCACTCTTACCGCCTCGTTCACTTTTGAATGCATGTTTGTGTGTGTCTAATGGCAACGGCTCGCTTTGATCAGTTAACCACCTGCGTCCTAATGTCCCTTGGTTGTACTTTAGCTAAGCCTGGCGTGCATGACTGTGTGCGTGTGTGTGTGTGTGTGTGTGTGCGCGTGCGTGTGGTTAATTGAATTAAATTTTCTTAATGCAGATGTGTTCATCATGTCCACATGAATTATATAGGAAAAAACATGTAGATATGTATATAAACATGTGTGTGTGTGTGTGTGTGTGTGTGTGTGTGTGTGTGTGTGTGTGTGTGTGTGTTCAGTTCACGTCTAAATTGCATACATGTAAGTAAGTTTACGGTTGGCAGATTTTGTAAACGGTATCACACGCAACAGGTGGGCGGATTCCTGCATTGATGACCTCATGTAATGTATAAGTGAGTACTCAAAAAGCGATATGTTTTCAAACATATGTTTCAGGATGAAAATGTCCCGACTATGTCAGAGTTTTGAAGCTATCAAAAATGATTATGTTTTGTTTGCTTGTTTGTTTACCTAAACAATATGTTTATTTAACTAAGATGCAGAAACATTTTTTCTTTGGTTGCACTAAAATATTATTGTGATGCACTTACAAATGAGCATATATATATATATATATATGTATATAGGTCAGCGCAAGAACATTACGTTTACTTAAATTGGCATGTTTTTCTGTTAGCATGCATGTGCTGTATGTGTGTGCGCTCCTGTTTATGTGTAAGGGGCGTGTGCGACGCTGTGATCATTACTAAACTCCATTAACCGAGATCAAAGCAGCTCAGATCTCGCGGCAGGCCTCGCCAACAAAAGCCATATTGTAAACGGAGATAGTGAGGCTGACAGAACATGCTTTATGTCTCTGCGATCACATGGTGCCCACAGCAGGGCCCGTAGCATACACACTACTGTCCCGCTCCTGACCTCTCCCTCTCTCCCGCTGCCTCGCTTGTCCTCACTACCGCCTTATTCCGTTCCCTCTCTCCCCCACCTCCATGGAAAAACGCTCAAAAGCTTCTTCTGTAACTTTGTAGTCACAGACACATTGAAGAAGAAAGGAAATTCAGGAACATACAGTGTAAGTGATGTCAAGTACCAATGTTTTTTTTTTTTTTACCTGTGATCAACATTGCATAAAGATATTTACTCTGATCAGCTGAGAGACTTCTTTCTCTGTTGGATTATACGGAAGTAATCGACGAAATCATTGATTAAGCAAGCTTGTTCCGAAAATGAGTGCTCGTTTAATTTTTTCCAAACCCATTTCGAACGGGCATCATAATTAGCTGCCTGGTAACCAGGCACATGCCAACCAAACTTCATCTCCGCCCTCTGAGCACACTGTATCCTAATAGAAAAATGTTGCACTGATTATCTGCATTGACCGCTACACCACTAGACATAAACTACCTCTATTTCTTCGTTTTTACCGTTCATTTTTAATGGTTTTTTTTTTTCTTTTATTTATTTTTTTAGGTGTTCTATTTTATTGTTTAGTTTCTTATAATATGCTATAATATGCTATGTCACATGTGCACTTTACGGAGCTGCTTCAAATTTCGTTATACTGTGTATAATGACAATAATGGCTTTCTATTCTATTCTATTCTATTCTATTCTATTCTATTCTAAGTGATTCTAAACTCTGGATTGGTAGTGTACTGTATATAATGTAGGAAACAGGAGTTCATCTATCTATTAATCTACCTATTTTTAATCTAATTAATCTATTTTGATCTAATGCACTACTCTAATTATGAATGCAACTGAGGTTCTATGTAAGGCTATACTATAGACACTGGATACCTCACACCTGATTCAGTGTCTCACTTTCTGTGCAGGACTGTTGTGGTGGGATGACAAGAAAGTGAAGCGCTATCAAGATTCACAAATCAAAAGGATACAGTCCAGAATCAGCTTGCTAAGAGATGTATAGGCAGACAAGTCCTTCATTGCTGAAATTTGGTTATGAGAGAAATTCACTTCCTGCAGAAAAAAAAAATCTTTACAATTTAAGGTCTTATAGTTATTGCAGTACATGAAAAGCACAAATATGTTAAAAAAACACTCATGATTACATAAACAGTCTTTATGCAAGTATATATATATATTTATATATGTGTATGTGTGTGTGTGTGTGCGTGTGTATGTATATGTGCTGAAATCTGAGTTCAACCCCCAGAAGCCAATAATTCTTCACTGGGATGGGAAACTTATGGACACTGTACAACTGTAATATGAGGATAGCTATACTGGCTTCAAATAAAAAATGTATTACACATAGACCATTTAATCAGAAAATCAATTATTTTACTTTTAACAATCACTGTGAAAGTCTGTAGCCATCAGTATTACAGTTGTACTGTTTGTACTCTGTGTCACAGTCACTGGTAGCTGGTGAATGTTGCACGGCTGCTAGTGCTCGTGGCTAGCCCATACACAAATGTTGACTTATTTGAGTCTGGAAAGTGTTTGCGGTGCTCATTAACGACTTGTAGAGCAAACTGCATCTGATCTTCATCTTTTTTTAACGATCCGTTGTAGTCCTGCATCAGGGTTACTCCACGGTCAGCCGTGTTATTTACTACTCAAAGGTCTCGGATTACCGCTTCAGCTTCCAAATAGGTTTCATTTGTCACCCATGTCTCAGGATCTGAAGAGAGGAAAGAATCTGAAATGGACAGAATACGGAAGAAACCACAGTTGCCCACACCGCGACATGCTTGAGATTCAGATGAGGCAAGAAGTTTCAACAGCCGCAAATCATTGGCCAGTGCTGCAGTTGACAGACGAGCAAGAAACCATGACTTGATGTAAGCGGCTATACCAAACACACAGAAGTCACCCAGACCATGGACTTCACAACCTGTCATCTTAAATATAGCGTCAGATGAGTCGTGCCATGAAGCATGCATGATGGATGGCACCTGTCTTCCTGAACATTAGGCCACGAACTGGAACTCCTCCAATGAATATCAGTGCAAGTTCAAGTAGCTCCCGATAGTCTTCACGCTGATGGCTCAAGTCAAGCTAATCAGTGATGAAGGTCTTCGTTTTATCCAAAACACCAGCGCCAAGTGCTGTTGCAATCGCAGGAATTTCAATACCGGGCTAGTAGTTAGCAATGACAACATTTGGCCAGAAGACCTTGAACCGTTTGAACAGCAGATTGTCAGGGCCAATGGAAGGTCCAGTCATGATGCTGAAGGACTCCTCCAGCATGATTTCATGTACGTGATGTCTGCACGTGAGGCGCAGAACATTTCTTCCCAGACGCTGTTTAAACAGGGTGCAGGCTCCATTCACTCTACCTGTGTTACTGGATGTTGTGTCAAAGCCGATAGACTTGATGCTCTTGACAATACCCCAGTCAGACACTGCGGCCATCAACGCCATAGCCATAGCCTTAAATGTTCCTGATGATAGCTTAGGAACACACAGTAGTTGTTCCGTGCCAGATCCAGAAACAATGATTGGTAGTCGGTCTGACTTTTCATTTCCAGTAAGATCTTCCATAAGTTTCACTGAATATGCATGGCAGTTGGGCACAAGACTATCATATAACCGCTTGCATTTTGTCATTTAACTCCAAATAATGCAACAGAGCGCTTAGATTTCTGTAATTCGTACAAAAAAATTCAACTTTCATTTCTTTGAGCATACCCCAAATGCACAGTAATCTTGGAAAAAATGACACTTTTATGTTTCTATCATTGGAGCATCAAATGGAATGGTGGGAGGGCAGAAAACTGAAACAAAAATTTCACACTACGTAAGGACCACCCACAAGTCACTCCTGCAAGAACATTCTCGACCCAGCTCATCAGCCAAACATGACATTTTCTTTACTCTCTATGCCTTTAATGCTTAAATCTAATTAGCTTGTCAGTGCATCACTGACACCACTTGTACTGTGTACTTTGTTTTCTGCAAAGTTTCATGGATTGTGTGGTTTTTGCTTATTTTTTTTACCAGGAAACCTCCTCTTTCATGTGAAACAGAACATTTAGGGGTCTGGGATTACTAGTACAAGCTCAAATTAGTAGCAAATGAGCAGCAAATGAAAGAAAGACCCTTCCTTGTTAAGGAAGGAAGTTAGAGCTAAAACATACTTCACTGAGTCTTCATATGAGAATGTAAGTTACATTTCTCTACTGCAGCAGAACCATTCTGTGAGCAAACAGTATAAAATCTGTGAGGAATGTACAGTAACTAGTATTTGTATGTATGTATGTATGTATGTATGTGTGTGTGTGTGTGTGTATCAGCCTCCTTCTGGCAAAATAGCAATACACTTTAAGAACTGACTCCTAAACCGGACTGTGCACTCTCTGTATTAGCCTTTGTCTCTGTGTGTTTATCTTCACTGGATAGATTGTGCTAATCTGTATCTCATACTTTTATGGTAAATATTTTGGATCTGTGAGCAACTTTTCCGTCTGATGAACATTTCCCAAGAGACGTGTCTTCTGCACTGGACATTAGATTCAGCTCTATTAATCAGTTTAACATTGTTTGGGAGTGCTTACTGTTCACTGGAAACATCCAGGAAGTTGTTTTGAAATTTCTAAATTTCCTTTACTGGGAAAAATGAAAAAAAAAAAATGGATTAAATTATTGATTTGAACTGCAGAAAGGGACTCTATTTCTGTCTCTGTAAATCACACTAAAGGAGCCATATGTGTAATAATGTGTTATAGAAATGAACTTGCCTTGCATGAATAGGACAAAAAATTGTGACATTAAAAAGAAAAAATATATTATTAGCTTGTCTGTGCATTACTGACACTACAGACTGACTTGTATTGTGTACCTAGTTTAGTGCAAAGTTTAATGGATTGTGTGGTTTTTGCTTATTTTTAGACGTGGAAGACCACCTCTTTCATGTAATGGAACATTCAGGGGTCTGGGATTACTCATACATGCCTTAATTAACAGTAAATACCTACAAATGAAAAAAAGATGTTCCCTTTTTGTTTTAATTTTAAACGCTTGGAAAAAGGAAGGAAGTTAAAGCTAAATTGTTACAACGCATTGACATGCCATTTCTAAACCAGACACACCACACAGCTCAAAAAGTCTTGGTAAGAGAATGTAAGTTACAATTCTTTACTGTAGTAGAACTGTTTCAAAGTGTGAGGAAAGTACAGTAAATAGTGAACGAGTGAGTGTTTGTGTGTGTGTGTGTGTGTGTGTGTGTGTGTGTGTGTATCAGCTCACTTCTGGACCTGATCTGTATTAGTCTCTGTCTTAGTCTGAGACTCTGTGTGTTTCTCCCTCATGCATATGTGGTGATGTGGTGAATATAATGGGTATGTGGGTATTTTACTGAATATTTCCTACAGAAATGTGTCTTCAGGAACAGACATTAACTTCAGTTCTATTAATAAATTTAACTTTTTTTCGAGACTGCAGTCCATTAACTTGAAGTGTTTATAAAGTTGTATTGCCCTTATTATAAAAACTGAAACAGTTTGCATTATAATTATTCATTATAACTGCAGAAAGGTCTCCGGTTTCTTCAACAATCCAAAGACTTGTGCATCAAGTGAATCGAAGATTCTAAATTGTCTGTAGGTGTGAGCCAGGGTGAGTCACTGCCTCACACCCACTGACCCTGGGATAAGCTCCAGGTACCTGCAACCCTAGTGTGGATCAAGCAGATACAGAAAGTGAGTGAGTGACACTATGTTTCCATTTCTGTTTTGTTCAGGTCAGGTGGAAACATGGCCATCAAATGGACAGTCATCTCACTGATCATCCATCTAAATATTCCAGGTAGGATTATTCTGCTTTTACTCTAATGCTATCTTTTGGAGATTTTAGAGTGTTTCTGTGGGAATTTGTGATCATTCATTCTGGGGAGCATTTATGAGGTCAGACACTGATGTTGGTCGAGAAGGCCTGGCTCACAATCTCTGTTCCAGTTCATCCAGGTGTTGGATGGGGTTGAGGTCAGGGCTCTGTGCTCATGTTCTCATGTTCAGGGCTCATGTTCTTCCACTTTGAAATCATCCAGCCATGTCTTTGTGTAACTTGTTTTGTGCACTGGGACACAGTAATGATGAAATAGAAAATGTTCTTCCCCAAACTGTGTCCACAAAGTTGGCAGTATGGTGTTGTCTATAATGTCTGAAGCATTAAAATTGGCCTATACTGGAAGTAAGCGGCCTGGCCCAAACCCTGAATAATAGTTGTGTCCCAATACTTTTATTCATATAGACTATTTTAGGAGCAAATTGTCCAGCAAAGTAAATATCCATGTGAAAAAGTGATTGCATTCTTCAGTAACTCAAATAAAACAATTGAAACTGAATTGAAACTAATGAAATTCAACAATGACAGGCTTGAATGACATCAGCCCTGTTAAATGTACAATGCACAAAATGCACAAACACCCAAGAGACATACTGTATGAACAGATGCTGAAATAAATTCTGAAAAAGTTACAAAATCATTTCAAAGGCTCTAGGACAAATTCAGAATTCTAGGACAATGATGAATTTTCCCATGGGTGAGACTGGTCATAAGTTCCACAAAAGTAGTGGTCCAGTCATCAAAGGATCCACAAGAACATCTAAATAAATGCAGAACTCTCTATCCTCAGCTAAAGATTTTGTGGCTCTGCTGCAGGAGATTAGGCACAGACAACTTTCAGGGAAACAGAAGGAAGGCTGAAAACACTTGTGACCAAAAGAAACATCAATGCTTGTCTCACACTTGCAAAACACCAAAAGTTCTAGACCAGGTTTACGTAAATCCAATAGCATTCAAGCACATGGTCTTTCATTGATCTAAAACCAGCAATTGTTCTCAAAATACTGAACACTAAAAAACAGACAGACAGGCAGACAGACAGACACCTCTCACTGTCAATACCAGGAACGAGAAAAACTGAAGAGACTAAAAACAGGAACTGAGCAAGGAACCAGACAAGACTATACTAACATGGAAATCAAGAAGTACAGGCACAGATATTTTGTAACACATTTGAAAATATGTTGAAGTAAAAGGTCAAAAAAGAAGATTAGAAACTACTTAAACTAACTTCCCCCCACAATAACAAATATTTGAGGCACTAAAATGTTCCATTGATCATGGGGAAATATGATGTTAATTACTATTGGGAATGCTGTTATGTATACTGAGAAATCTGCCTGTTCATGTATTATAGAGATGTAAGAGTTTAATCAATATGAAGAGCTGTTTCAGTGTCTGGTCTTGCTGCAGACTTGGAGGTTCACATTGTTTCAGTTTCAGGTCCTTTGGCTGGGAGTGTGAAACTGATCTGCACTCAAACTATCTGTGCTCTGAGAGAATCAGCAGTGGAGCTGAAGTGCCTTTACTCAGACACCAACATCAAAATTCATCAGAGCTTCTGGTTCAGCAACAAACAAAAAGCTAAATGGAGGAACAAGGAAGATCCAGAGGATTTAGCTTTAGACTCAGACTACGCAGGACGAGTGACATACAGTCAGACTATAGGCGTCTCAACTCTAACAATAACAGATTTGAGAGAAAGAGATTCAGGGGAGTATCAGCTTATGATCATTACAGAAGCAGGAGAGAAACGTCCCAGCTCAACAGCAGTCACTCTAACAGTTTCAGGTAATACAGTTACAGTGATGTGGAAATATTCATATCAATAAAAAAGGTGTTTTCTGATTATTTCTAACTTATATTCATTCAGGCTTGCAGCTGGTGACAACATCCAGTACAGGAACAGACAGGAAACAAACACTGACCTGTAACTCTTCCTGCAAACTGATTGCAAAACCTAAGTATTACAAATGGTACTACAATGGACGATACAATGTCTGGTCATATGAGAAGGTTCTGAGTGTAGATCGCAGTGATGATTCTGGCAGCCACACCTGCTCTGTTAGCACCCATGATCAAATCCGTTCCAACGCAGTGTGTGAGTATGAAAGCTGTTCATGACTAGCGGTTTATAAACCAGTCAAATCAGAAAGTGATAATCTTTGTCTTTTTCAGGTGTTGTT
>JBBJLS010000082.1:9859976-9869976 GCA_037577275.1 Bryconaethiops microstoma
TCATTGGCTGGATACGCACACACACGCGCACACACACACACACACACACACACACACACGCACACACACACATACACACACACACACACATTAACCCATATCAATGTCACTGCTGTGCTAAGAATGATCCACCACCCAAATAATATCTGCTCACTGGTGGTCCTGGTCCTGTGGGGGTTTTAATCATTGATGAATGGGGTAAAGGTGGACTAACAAATGATGCTGAGAAACAAATGGACCACAGTCTGTAATCGTAAACCACTGAGTGCACCTACATGGTAGGTAGCGCTGCTAAAATGGACAGTGAGAGTAGCTACAGGGTAGGTGTACAGACTAAGTGACTTGTCAGTGTACTGTAGAGTGTACACTTACAGTATAAACAGATTACAGCATAAAACACCATACACGTCTCTCACATTCACACAACCATATCAATGCACTTATCCACTTGCATGCACACACACCCACACTGGCGGCGGTGTGCTTCTGAAGTCTGCACAGGTGTGTAAGGTATATGAGAAAGCCTCTGGGCTATGCTCTACTCTCCAGTTTTTCTGGAATTTTTCTGCCCCCTCAGGTTCTAATAAAGCTGATCCCCTCCCTGAGATGCTTGCGGGTGTCTGGAAGCAGCGATGAGGGTGGTGGAGCTGATGAAGATTGTGTCTTTTGATCTGAGCTCTAGCTACGTTCCTGGCTTTTATTGTATTAATGCAAGGGCTCAATTAGCGTGGGGCTCGCATTCCTTCCGTTCAACGCACACTCGCAGACGCACGTGTGTTCGGACATGCTCGGAATTCTCCCTCTGAGCAGCGTAGGTGTGTGTGTGTGTGTGTGTGTACCCAAAGTCATTTATAATGTTGTGAGTTATTGTAGTCCCCATACCGCACAGCACCTCAACGTGCTACTGAGATTTTAACAAGAGACCATTTAGGCAAGGTATGATAGACCAGTAGTCACATATTAGGGACTTTTCTCTATGGGAATAATACCTTTTTCTAAAATGATCCACATCTCAAAAGTTTTGTCCTTTCCCCTTAAATATCGCTGGATCTTCTGCATTACAAGATCAGTTCAGTGCATAGCAGTGGTAGCTTCCACGTAGTAAGACTGATATTTTGTCTCCTTAATGACATTTTTAATTATTTCTTGAGCATAGTACTTATTTTTCTTCTGGAGAAAACGTCTGATTTGAGCATACTATAGGATGACAACACCACAGGACTAAAGGTGTCAACCTGATATATACTAGTAAGCTGCAAAAATGAGATCTCACATAGATTTCAGATTTAATCCAGCCAAACACTTTACTAACTCTTTTCATTTGCTCATGATGCCGAAGGACTCAATACACGACTTGGACCCTCTTACCTGAGCCTCCAGACTCGAGTCAGAGTCCTACCCAAGAGTCTGCATAGCTCAGGACTCAGGCTACAACCTCTGAGGCTCTAGACCCAAGTTGGAATCACACACTCAGAGACACTCAGAGACTTAAGTGACCACTGAAGTACCCTTGAGCAAAGTACCGTCCCGAAACACCGCTCCCCAGACGCTGTGTTCCTGGCTGCCCGCTGCTTCACTTGGTGAATGGGTTAAATACAGAGAAAGAATTTCGTGCTGTTTAAACTGTGCTGTGGTGTGTATGACAGAATGGTCGCTTTACACTTTACTTTACTCTTAAAGCTAACACTTGCACCCCAGACACTTGAAATTTGACATGGATTCTTGACTTGACTCGGACACACACCCCAGGGACTCGAGACTCGACTCGGACACACACCCCAGGGACTCGACTCGGACACACACCCCAGGGACTCGAGACTCGACTCGGACACACACCCCAGGGACTCGAGACTTGACTGGGACACACACCCCAGGGATTCGACTCAGAAACACACCCTGGGGACTCGACTCGGGGACACACCCCAGGAACTCGATTGGACACACACCCCAGGGACTCGACTCAGAAACACACCCTGGGGACTCGACTCAGGGACACACCCCAGGGACTCGATTGGACACACACCCCAGGGACTCGAGACTCAATTTGACATACACCACACCCAGTGGTTGAACATAGGCAGAAATCACATTTTAAGTCACATTTTAAGTTAGTAAGTGTTCGACTGGACCACAGCTGTTCACTTTTCTTCTCTCTTACCCTCACCTCTAGTCCCATTCAGGGCTGTTTGCCTGCTGCCAGGTTGAGTGTGTGACCCATTTCGATGTGTGTGGTCAGAGATGAAAGGATGAAAAGGCTGAAATGAAGGAGGGAAGGACGGGAGGACGAGAAAGAAGGGTCTGATTGTGAGGGAGAGGAGGAATGGACTGGAAGTGAGGCAAACAGAAAGGTGCTTGTGTGTGGTGTGTGTGTTCCAGCTCCGTGGTGTTTCTCTCTGTGTGTTTGCAGACTCTGTTAACTATTACCGAGAGATGTGTACTTTGGCTGCTGCCCAAAACTGTTACACACACAGGCGGGCCGATATCAAAAGAGAACTTGCACTTGTGGCTGGAGTTCCTCCAAAAAGACTCTGCCTCCGTCTGTCTGTCTGTCCTCGCACACTCATTGCCCTCCTTTTATGACTTATTTGTCCACTCTGTTTGGTTTTAGCGTATTCTCCTGTACGTACTCACAGCTTTTCTCTTTTTCTCACACTTCTCTCTTTTGCATGTTTAGCTGCTGTAGTTTAGGACTGGGGCTATGAGGCTAAAGTAACTAACAAGTAGTGGAAGTCATTAGTATTGTAGAAAACTGCCTAAAACAACTCAAATTGAGCGCTGTAAAGCAAGGTGCTTATGTGGTTTCTGACACGGTCGAAAATGGTCAAAAATACGCCCCCACAGTAGTTGAGAACGCACAGACACACTCCCTGCTAGCTTACCTGGCCTGTTGCCGCGCCCCGGCCTCCCTAAGCCTCTCTGCTTTTCTGAAAGGCCGCCTGATCAAAGGCGGCGGGAGCTGCCATCACCACAACTGTTGACTCGCCCCGATATTTTGTGCCGTTAACCGGCCGAAACGGTTACTCATTAATTTCTCCCTTTCCCGCCTTTTATCTCCCGCGCTGCTCTGGCCTGGGCCGTGTTTGCTCTTGCTGTGTGTTTGCCATGTGGTGCCGCCGGGTCTGAATAGCACGCTGCCCACTTCTGGGCACTGCCTGCTGCTGGGCTTCCATTGTGGAGCGTGCGTGGAAGTGGGCTTCGAGAACAAGAGCCTTTGCATGTGTTTGGGAGTGAGGGAATGGCCTACCTGCTAAAAAGGTCACGGTTACAGTTTTTCTTCTAGTACAGATTCTGGTCAGTTTGATGTCTGAAGTTTGCAAAAATAATGGAAGCTTATGCATGGCAATTATATGTATATGTTTAAGCCCACTCAGTCAAATGATATGTTTGATTGGTTTTCTAAGTGAATATGAGCACACATCCTCTACAGAGAACATTCTTCTGCATATTGTAAGGCACAATTACTGTCTGTTTGTTTAATTTGACTCCAGTTCAAGGGTAGATTACGAAGTTTCTGGAAAGGGTACAATCAGACCAAGGCCCTTAGTGGAATGACACAACACAACAATTCTGAGTAAAAAAAAAGGGTAAACAATTGACATTTTTTCCCGTTTTTCTCCCCGATTTAGTCATGTTCAATTTCACCCTCAACATTTCTCATTTTGGAAACCAAATGTTTTGCTTTAGTAACTTTTCATTGCTGAAGACCGGTGAACTTTGACTGGAGCATTAGCTGCACCCTCTGCATGTAATAAAATGTAAAAAAAAAACAAAAAAAACCTGATTATATGGTTGATACCTGTCCAAACTGTCACCATGTATGCAAAAGTAAAAGTGATCCACATGCAAAATGTATCTGAAATACAGGATAAAGATGACCCTGCCTGAAAGCTTGTTCATGCAATAAAATTCAGAAGTTATTTTTTGAATTTTTATTCAGTAATTAATGCATTTTCCCATTTACTACTTATTCTATGGTCTCTATTGCTAATTATTTCTCATTAGTAGTATAATGTTCTATTTGGGTGACCACTCTATTGGTTTTATCCCCTTTCCCCCCTCCACAGTGCAGATATCGCATATCAGTCACTTCTCCTGTTTTAAAGAAGCCCTAGAGGAAAGCCCTTCCTGAAACCTGCATCCAGCTTTCTCATTGGCCCCATCTGAAACCTCCTGTTTGCCATCTAGGCCCATTATCGTCACCTTTCATGCAAGGTGAATACAACTGCCTTGAATAACAGAAGAGACAATAGTGGAGCTTGTGTCTCTTGATCAGTGACCTCAATAAATGATTCACTGTGAGTGTTTAGATATAAATCAGAGATCTCCCTTAGGCAGGGGAAGGCTGTCGACCGGGAGTGTCAGTGGAGGTGGAAATAGCTTTTTTTTTTTTAGCACTGTGCTGAGATCAGTTTTGTTTTAAGTTGAAAATAGACTAGGAAAAATTTTAGGCTTCCTAAAGAACCTTACAGAGGATGGTTCTTTTTAAAAAACGATGAAAACGGTTCTTCTATGGCAGAGGTTCTTCAACTTGTTCAAATAAAAACATAAAATTGGTGTTTGTTGTTCTTCTGCATGCTAGCTGTTTGCTGCTCTTTCGCTCGCCGCACCCACTGCTCTGCCGCTCTCTGGACCCCCTCCCACTGTGGGATTTCCCCGCCCACGTGTATGCGGAGACTATCCTGAAAGTTCTACTGGGATCAGAGATCTTGTGTTTTTATTTTCATTTGTTTCTAAGACATATAATAAAAGAGATTTGGGCATTTTTGTTGTTTATGGACATTTGCATGTGACAGCATTTTTTTAAACCCCAGCAGCAGTTATTATTGCTACATGTTTTACGTGACATAGTAACACCAGTCAAAGTATTGTTTGGCCGTATGATGACCGTATGATTATTTGTGTTTAACCCTCATGTTCTGAGGGTTAAACACACTCGCGTGCCGTGATGCTAATGTAAGACCTTAACAAACATGTTTATGATGCAGTGGCACACACACCAGATGTACTAAATAACGCTGAATGAATAAATAATATGAGGGATGCTTGTAAATGTAAAGCCTGCATTATCGGCGTGGTTCACTCAGGAGTGCTGGTCAGAGCGCTGGGAGGACTGATCTAATCACAAAGAAGGCAGTAGTTAATATGTTGAAACCTAAATGTGTGTGGAAAGGTCTGTAAGATGAGTAGCAAAAAAACAAACTGAAAGTGAAACTAACTTGAGGATGCAGTTAAGAAGGATCATACTTGCCTTAACAACAGTTTGCAGAAGAAATGAATACGACAACCAAAGATAAACTAATGAATTACCTCCATAGTCCTTAGTTTCTAACGGGTCGGAACATGCAGAAGGGTTTGGAACATCATGTCTTACTCTGGACCACAGTCTTTTACACAAAAAATAGTAAACGGAGAATAAAATAACGGGCTGTTATGCTGTCAGAAAAGTGAGTTATCAGAAATGAACACTGACCATTTATGAATTATAAGCTTCTATTACTTATTAGCTGTAGTAGCCTTGAAGGTCTGGTGCAGAACTTCACTAGCAATCCTCACACAGCCTCCCACTGTCTTTGCTGATCTAATTTGCCAAACTACTGCTTTGAAAACTTTTCTCGAAACTTTATTGATCCCAGAGGAAATTGCTTATGTAATAACCGCAAAGACACATAAAATTAAAAATTTTAAAATCTGTAAAAGCTCAATATGAATACCCTATGCTATATACAGAAATGCTGGGTATAAATACTAAATATAAGTAACACAGTTGAGTGAAAAACTACCAGCGCAAATGGTAGTTTGGAATACGTTATTGCACTTGGTAGGAAATCACTAGTAATATTAAGTAATTAAAAAGTTATATCGACCTAAGTAGTAATATTGCACATGGAGACTACTGCACATAAGATATTATAAGTAATGAGTGCCCATTTAGATCACTTGTCTAGGTCAGGCCATTTGTAAAAAGTCATGTGCGGTAGCTCTCACTGATGTGGTTTGTAGACCATCAGGCCGAACTCTTCTGTGTTTCTTTGTGCCCTCACTGAAATCTGAGTGTGGGTTGTTAGAGTATGGATGAGGGAGCCCATGACGGCAACATTAGAAACGGAATGGAAGCCTGGAGCCGTCTTTGTTGCTGAGCTGTGGTCCCAAGTAAAAGCTGAGTCATTAGCCTGATTGTCCCAGACAGGGGACACCGAAAGTGGGTGTTCTAGACCTCATTTGCCCTCGGAAGGTTTGAAGCTGTGGTCGGCTTACACGCCCGTCCCTGCGCACACACACAAACCTGAGACAAGGTGAAGCGGAGGGGTGTGGGGACCGCCTTCAGAAACCTCGTACAGGCTCGCTAAAAGAAGGCGACCCACAGCCTTTGTTTTGCCTCCATAATAATTTCCTTTCGGGGCACGTCCTCTGGCTTTCAGGCCAGAGAAAGTGGAGCCTCTCTGGTGGGCTACGATTACACCGAGCATCTGATAGAGGCCGAGAGAGAGAAAAG
The DNA here is from genome assembly GCA_037577275.1 of Bryconaethiops microstoma. Classification (NCBI taxonomy): domain Eukaryota; kingdom Metazoa; phylum Chordata; class Actinopteri; order Characiformes; family Alestidae; genus Bryconaethiops; species Bryconaethiops microstoma. Next base: position 9,866,470 of record JBBJLS010000082.1, read on the forward strand.
GACAGAATTCTCTGCCTGTAACACGATAGGTGGCTCACATTAGATCTTCAAAGGTGCAGGCAGCCAGTCGGGCTAGCATGTTTACTTAGCATGTGGCCCTGCCAGAGCACTTGTGCATGCTAGGACTGGCCATGCACCGTGTTTGTGTCATGGGCTGGAAAACAAAGGTTTGATTCCAACCTTTCAAAAGAAGGAGGTGGACCGATATTTTGACTTCATGCTTGTTTTTGTTTTTTTCCCTCCAGCGAGTTAACTGTCCTGATTTTCTTCTGTAGTTCCAGTGTCAGACAAAAGCTAATGAAAGCAGTGTCATATGCAACAGATACCTTAAATACAGATGCAGTTGAGTGTTTACAGTATCGTTAGGTTTGATCCTGAGCGATGTCGCAGCCATACGTCCAAGAGTGTATTTGATCTCGCTCTCTCTGGGTAGCTGGGGGTGGCCCATCCAAACTCCCCCATTGTGGCAGCACTATACTAACCCATCTGTTAACTGAAAGAAAATATATCCATAGGAGAAATCATTTTAAATCTAGTCAATATATCTAATACTCCTCATTTAGAGCTTGCTGTAAAAATATTTTACGATTATTCCACTTGTTTCTATGTATTTTTTTTTTTTATTTTAAGTGACTTTATAATGCACTGTTTCTCAAAACAAGCAAAATTATCTTTCAGTGGGAAGGAGACAGTATATAAAATATTCATGTCTATAAATAAAAAAATACAGCTCATATCATTGTCATTATCATAATGGTAAGTGCTTGCTACACAACATTGACACAAACATGTCATAGCAGATGTCATATACTCTCATGACAGATGTCCTTTACTATAACTGTGTCATGTTACCATTATAGCCCGTTATGTCCATCAACGTAACTGTCATGTTAGCATTGCTGGTAACGATCAAAACAGACAATTTAATGACTTTAAATTGAATTATCTAACTATGTGACATAGACATGTTAAGACATCAAACATTGTCTTTAATAGTACTTACCAATAATGGTAATGTATAATTGAACCTAATCGGTTATGATAACCTATAACAGCATATGGCATGTCATCTGTCAGTGACTTATTTATGACATGGTTATGTAAATGTTAAATAGGAGGTTGAGTACAGCATTACCAAATATTAAATATAAATATTACATTTTAAATATATTACCCTTGCCAAAATACCTGTTTTTTTCTTGGCAAGTGGATCGCCCTTCCGGCTTGGTAGCATTGTGTGATGGGGGAAATAAGTAACGGGTAGGAATTGAGTATCATAGGATCATTGGTCTGTCTGAAGTTATTAAAACCAAAGGGGTCGGCGGTGGCGACTGACGGATTGAATGTGATTTGGCGGTGGTGTGGGTATGGTAAAAGGTTCATGTGACCTTGCTTATTCCCCCACTTCAGCCGCTTCAGAAGCTTCATGGTGCAGATCGTAAAGACAACTTAACCTAAGTTAACCACTATCCTCCGTCCCTCCACCCCCTCCTTCCATCAGAGCGGTTGAGGGCTTGCGAGCCGACGGTTCAGAGTTCAGCCGTCTTTGAAGAATCATTGACACGGTTAGGGAGTACACGGCCGCTCTCAGTTATTAAAGCTTTTTAAAAGCGTTCCTCAGGGTGAGCGGCGGGCAGGAGCCACGGCGAGCGGCTGGGGCTTTCGGAAAAACAAACAAAAGGGAGAACGGGGAGGCGGGCACGCCCCGCTTGGCACGGCTAGGGTTACAGGAGCTTCCCTCTGAATGGCAGCACAGGGAACTGGAGACGTTCGGGAACGATAGCGTTTTAAATGGCCTCGGTTTCCACTCGTGGTTGATCCTACGGCATATTGTTTGCCATGTTTTTTTTTCTTTCTTGTGTGTATGTGCGTGATATGCACGTAAGCGAAAGAGTGAAGAGCGAGAACATTTGATTCTGGAGTTGTGCAAGATGGGATCACTGTCACTGTTTGGCAAGTGTTTGATAATGATCTGCCCCGTCGTTGTTTTTTTTTTTGACACCTGCAAACAGAAGCCGGTACAACAAGCTAAATAACACCCTTCAAAACTCATTGCCTGCAGCGTGGCCCACGCCACGAACGCGCGCCGTCTGGGTTTAGTGCCAGTCCTGTCAGCTCTCCTGCTGTTATTAATGTCACATTAATAACAGCAGGAGTGTGGTATAAATTGTGCCACCCAGTGAACTCGGAATGGGGTCAGATGTGTTTTGTAACAACACTTTGTTCACTTTTTTTTTTTATTATTCGTTTACCACCTGTGTTTTATGACCCCCATTGCCTGTGAGTGGCTGCGGGAACTGGGACCCGGTCCAGGCCCTGAAACTCGTCTTCCTCTCTTTGATGTGCATCGGAGCCTGCACAGCATTCAGAACAACGCACAATGCGCTGCTCTTATTTCCATAGACATCCCACACACAGGGTTTATCAGTTATATGTCCATGTGCGGGGATCATATAGGAAACTTTTGAACTGTATTGTTCTTTGTTTAACCCTGATCTAGGTCGCCAATTTAATGTAAATAGAAGGAGAAACGAGTCCCAAACCCCCCCCCCCCCAGTGGAAATACATACACTTCGACCTGCAAATGAACAAACAGTGCTGCCAGGTGCCAAAAAAAGAACTGTGTGTGTCAATATGTGTGTGGACATGAGTGCTTTTACATCCTGCTAGCTCATTTGTAATGCATTTTTAACTAAGATCATTTTTGTGGTCGCTCGGTTGACTCGTGTGTTCCTCTTTTGCTTTGATGACTGTGTGACTCAGACCTCGCAAGTTTGTATAGAAGCCTCTGATGAGCAGATCTGTCGCACACTTCAGTGAAAGGAAGGAAACTATAAAAAGGAAGTAATGATAAAGTAATGACTTTCAAAACAGTTCAAAATCTTGTATATTTCTTATTGGTTTTACTGATCATGAGGCTTCCTGCCATAACCAGATCGTTTTCTCAACTTTTGTTATTAATAACGACACTCTTTCTCAAAATGTGGACAAATGCCGGGACACACCCACCTGTCTTCGGTGAATGTCACTTTCATTGCTGCTTTTTGGTGCAGAACAGTTAGCGCTGATAGTAGAGCTGAGAAAACAGGTTAGGCCCTTAAAACGACTACACCTAGCTTAAGTGCAGTTTTGACAAAAGTAAATATATCACGCTTCATGGGCCATTACACGTTACAGTAACTTATTTATGGGTGCTTGTTCGTTTTGTGGCGCGCTTACTGCTTTGGTGGCTTTTTTTTTCCAGACAGCACACAGACACATTTCAAACAGGATTATACGAGCTCACATTTCACTCCGCTGCACTTACAGTGTAGAGCAATAACAAACATCAAGGCCAAGCTGAGGTCGGCTTGCCGTTTGATGTCGGTGTAGCCAAGAGATATGTAAAGCAATGTCCTCCGTGCATTTGTGTGTGTGTGTGTGTGTGTGTGTGTGTATGTGTGTGTGTGTGTGTGTGTGCGTGCGTTTCCTGCCATATTCAAATGCAGTCACTGTAACCTGATCACT
>JBBJLS010000082.1:9883913-9899242 GCA_037577275.1 Bryconaethiops microstoma
TATATATAAGTAGACCGTAGATATATAGAAGGTAGATAGATGTTATATGTACATATACATTATTTTTAATTATACATATATATGTGTGTGTGTATACATGTGTGTGTACACACACACACACACACACTGTATTCAAATAATGTAGAAATGAACATGGACATGATTTCCTTCAGACAGCAACAAAATGACTTAAATAAAATCTCATTACCTTAACTGAGACATTTTTCCTTTTCCTGTGAAGAGACTTGCTTTGGTACACATAGTTTTTTTAGATATATTTTTGGAACATATTATTGATATTATTGCTACAGAAAGTTTCTCGCGGACTTGTTTCGTTGCCACGGAAGGTGGGGACATGTTGGGCAGAATGATTGTCCACTTCTTCTTGGGTCATGTGGCAAAGGTCACTCAGAGTGTGTGTTTGTGTGTGTGTGTGTGTGTGTGTGTGTGTGTGTGTATGTGTGTATGTGAGAGAGAGAAAGAGAGAGAGAGAGAATGTTTCTTCAGATGGTGTGTGAGTATACTGTGAGTTTAACCTGTTCTACTTTCTCTCAGTGACAGGTCACTGGTGCAGATCTGCCCCAGCCTTGTCTGACCAGCTGTGTGTATGTGTGTGTGTGTGTGTGTGTGTGTGTGTACTGTATGCCTTCCAGAACACTGCCCCCTCTGCTGGGTAGTGTGTGTAAAGCAGTGTCTTCCGTTAATGTCTTCTGAAATGGTTCAGGAACATTCACATCTTCAGCTCAGATCAGTGAACAGTCATTCTACATGCGGGTGTGACTGATCAGAAATCAGACTTGCAGCTAATGTAGCTAAGGATGATGAGAAGCGGTGAAATCCATTTTATACCAGGATTAATGGAAAGCAAGAATTTTGTCCTTTCAGTGACGTCATAAATGGTGCTTAAATGGTGCTTGAGGTTACTTTTATGTTTTAATACAAGGAAAACAATTATTTTTTTCTAAATAATAATTGCATTCCTTGTATTCTTCAATTGCACGGCTCTCTCCCAATTGTACAATAGCCCCCACGGCTTTTAGGAGACTCTTAAAAATCTCCCTGATATGAAACATACTGTTGTTCAGCAGTTTTACATGCTGATGATTCCCCTAACATTCTTAGAAACGCTTAATGTGTCTTCATTTTATTTGTTCATTTCATTTAATGTGGGGTTCAGTGTTTCGGCATCTGATATTTTCCTATGAATTATTCAGAACTATTAGCTGATATTTTTTTTACTTTTAACCTACTTTGTACGTCCTGCACTTTATATGTATGTTATAGTGTCACACCGTAATAAAACAAACAAACGCATAAATGGTTCACAAGAAGTATTGGTGAAGTAGAATGATCTGTGAAGTAGAATGATGTGAGTAACTGTTCCATGATTCCTTGATTTTCTAGTCACTATTTTGATATTAATTTAAGGGTTTTTTTTTTTGCCAAAAACACCAGCATATTTATTTTTTGTGTAGTGTGTCAGAGTTCATGAGTGTGCATGAGCTTTGTAATTATTGTTTCCTGATAAAAACACAAGATAAAGTTGTGGTGAAGTCGACGTGTCATTGGGAGACGCTGAGATTGCTCCCCAGTGATGTCTGAGTGGATGGGATTGATCCTCCGGTCACCCAGTGCGACGCTAGCCAACAGGGGTGTCTGTAAAATGAAATGGAAACTGGTCTCGTTTAAAACTGAATTTTGATTTCAAGTGAAGACTCGCCCTAGTTATTGCTCGACTTTACCTGGAATTCCATATTGGCGCATCCCTAATAACATGTGTGAGGTAAAGTGGAGTAAAGTGAAGTGAAGTGAGCATTCTGTCATACATGAACACACCACAGCACAACATACAGTGTGAACAGTGTGGAATTCTCTCTCCGCATTTAACCCATTCACTAAGTGAAGCAGTGGGGCAGCCAGGAACACAGCGCCTGGGGAGCAGTGTGTGGGGACGGTACCTTACTCAAGAATACCTCAGTGGTGCCACTAGCAGTCTTGGGATTCGAACCCATGGCTTTCTGATCGCAGGGTGATCGCCCTAACCACCAGCTGCCCCAGTAGGGTCATTTACCCCACCCTTTAAAATGTTCCACGTTCTATTTAACAGTGAAGTATGATGTGAGTGAGAGAAACGAAATGGTCAGTGTCTCTGGGACATTACTGGATTACAATGGTGCATCTATAAAGTTTGGTCATTTTGCAGTTAAACTTGGGTAATTTGCTGCTAATGGGGTGTCCTCTGGCTGTGCATGTGAAGTTATTCAGTGTGATTCTAGAGGATGAGGTTACAGAGGCTTCCTTTCTCTCGCTGCCCCAGCGCGCCCCTCCAACCTCATGCTTCACTTCTCGGAAACTGCCACAATGCCTCCACAATGCCTCCAAATCCTTCTCATTGACTCTCCACAGACAATCTGACTGCTCGCTCTCTCTCTCTCTCCCTTTCTCTCCCTCTCTCTCTCTCTCTCTCTCCCTTTCTCTCCCTCTCTCTCTCTCTCTCTTTCTCTCTCTCTCTCTCTCTCTCTCTCCCTCTCTCACTCCCTCTGTCTCTCTCTCTCTCTCTCTGCCAGTGCAGTAATTGCTCTGCAGTCATTATAGTATCAATTTCTCGGGAGACTTTTTTTCCCCCCTCGCTCCTCTGTCTCGGTGGATGGGGGCTGTAAAGGCATTGGGCTGAAATGCGACTCCGCTGCTGTTTTGACAGCACCAACTCTATAATGCCCTCCACTTCTCTAATGCCCATCTCAGAACACACACTCTCTGTCTCTCTGTCTTTCTATCATTCCACATTGCTGCAGCAGTGCCTGTCTCAGACCATACTCTGGAGCCCCCCACCCGCCACCCCCCACCGCTGAAACCTCAGCGAGGAAGGCCTGTACAGTGCGGCGTTTGGCATTTCTGAAAAACCTCCGAGTCAAAAAGTCAGAGTGACTAGCGTGTGCAGTTCTGTGTGCGTGGTAATGACAGATTAACGACTGAAGCTCATCCAGTTCCTTGCATAATTAGTGGTTGCTGGCAAAGGTGGATAGTAAGTAGGTGCCTTGAGTCAGTTACATGTACTTCAGCTTAATTTTTGTACTTGTACTTTAGTATGTGTGAGAAAGCGATCAACGATGCTGCATGTGCTCAGAGGCTCCTCGTCAGTTCTGTTCAACACGGCAACACGATGATATTAGTCGTAATTAGAGTGTAATCAGGGCTGTTTATTTGGATTTAAGGTGTGAAAAGCTGCCTTTCCATTTGTCTGTTCCACCAAAGGACGCCTCTATTATATGTTACATTAATTTTGCTTTATCGCTCACCCATACCTCCATTGTGTCGCTCTAGGGGACAACACACAAAAGCCAAAGCTCTATTGTTATCTATACAGACAAATCAAATATCGCAGCACTACCGTACTCACACTTTGTGTCACATAGAACTCAGAGCACATTAGTCAAATCTGATTTGTTGTGCTGCTGCCACGGATCTGTGCCGCTTGTGTTGGGTTATGCATGTTATATATACAGTCGACCCCCAAAATTTGCAAGACCACCTGCGAATTGTAAACAAAAAACCCACAAATTTGTGATGTGGTAAAAACAAAATGCCTATAAATGCGTATTTTTATAGTCTAAACCCTAAATATGCCTCTAGATATGCTCCCAAAACTCTTTACTTTCATTTTAAACTCTGGTTAATACATTTCCCCTTAAATAAAAATGTAAAGGTAAACTCGAGAAATCTTGGGAAACAGTGATCATGCCAGAGATGCGCCACAGGGCAGCAGCCAATCAGTTGCAAAGAGAAATGAATAACACTCTCGGATTGGCTACTTTCAAACCTCCCGTCTCTGAGTACGGCGGTATTTCACCATCCCAAGACACATTTTCGTATACAGTTGCTTTGTGTTCTCTCGATAGTACAAAAAAATGTATACAGTTATATTTTATATGGAAGTTTAGCTGAATTTACGTTAATATTTGTGTTACAAAATGTTTCTTAATAATTTAGCACAAAAATGCATGAAAAGTGATATACTGGCACGGAAAAAGCAACAAAAAAAATGTGGAAGATATTCGCGGTTTCCGCGAAGAATGACTAGTTCTAAGAAAAAACGACTGAGGCCACAAACTCTGAACCGTGACTTTGCGGGCGTACAGTTTATTTAAGATATACATTGTACACAGTTTTAGTCCTGCAAGATCTGAGATGCGTGATTCATTATACAAATAACACTCCAAACTCACTGCTGTTTATACTCAACCCTGCAAAACTTCTCCTACTATTGAGAACCTGTACTAGTTTGGCACCGGTTCCCTGACTGGTCTATACTGAAATATGGATGATCTCCTGGGTGAAGAGTGCTGCTATCTGTATTTATGCATCATTATTGCATTCAAACATAGCTGCCATTTTCAAATGGTTGGTGCAAGATTGGATTAGTTGGAGGCGCGGGACTGACGCTCTACACATCACCAACAGACAGCAATTGCTCCTCATTAATTGTAGATACAACAAACAACTTATTTCTCAAATTAGTAATAGTACAAGTACAAAGACAGTACAAAGGTAAGAGCAGCAAAACAGTAGATTAAAAGCTATGCAACACAACAAGATAAAATCAAAAGTACATTTTACAACCAATACAAAAAAAACATAAATATAGACATTTGTATGTGTACTCAAAGATATGTGTATATTCAACCTATATATGTATCTGCATATGTAAATAGTGGAAATATAAATATACTACTGAATGTTCATGCGTTGTCTTTATTTTACAACAAATTATGGAGAGTGGTATTGATAAGTATCAGCATTGATAAGCAGTATCAGTACTGATATCGGTATCCGATATCCTAACATTACCCAGCCCTACTTACAAAGTCTTTTTACTGCGCATATAGAACCCGGAGACCTTCAAAACACTCAGACATTTTAAAGTTATGGTTACTATGAAGGTAAAGTGGCCCCTTATAGTCACACCACAGAGTGGCCCTTTATAGTCACACCACTTTCTCTGTATTTAATCCATTCACCAAGTGAAGCAGTGGGCTGCCAATGACGCAGCGCCCGGGGAGCAGTGTGTGGGGAGGATACCTTGTGGGGTACCTCAGTGGTGCCACTAGAAGTCCTTGGATGCAAATTCACAACCTTCTAATCCCGGGGACAACACCCTAACCACCAGACTGCCCTAGACGTTAGTAAAATAAATAAATTGCTGACCATGTGTAAATTTGGATGTTTTGCCGTACTATTGCTTGTCAGCACAGGATATAAAACAAAATGCATGGTCAAAATAACATGCACAGTGTGTGTGTGTGTGTATGTGTGTGTGTGAAAGAGAAGCTTGGCAGGATGCTATGGAGCGTAGTGGTGCCGTTTGCGGACGCGCTGATTGAAGATCCCAGCTGTGATGGACATCTCACACACACACACACACACACACACACAGGCACACACACACTCACTCTCACCCACGGCCAGAGGACCGGTTGTCATGGGAAACTGGGTCGGAACAACACGCCGGCTCACTGGCCAAATATTTCAGTGCCGTTGGAAAGGGGAGCAGTGGGGGCGCGCAGGATTTGGGGGTAACTGAATTCTTTCCTGACACACACTAGACTTGGCTGAGTCTCCGGCCCTTGGGGGCCAAAACCTTTGAAATGGGGATAAAGGCCCCAAGATCAGCTTCCCAAGAGCACCTGCCAGTCACTCTCAGAGCCCCTCCTCCCGTTTAACACGTTGAAGCGGCTGTCCTCACAATAACCCGACTCTCCTTGATGTGGTTAAAGGGGCCTAATTTCCCTCAGGTTTTTTGAAAAACAAGAGTATGAGTGGTGTGTAAACATTGTGTGAAAATGTACCGTTCTCTCTTTGCTCCATGCAAAAACTGAAATCATTATTTTTTTGGCGATGTCACAAGAACCAACTCGTTCGCATGCGTCTACCTACTCAGTCAACAGAGGTTTAGCACAGCTCGTCCACGTTGTTTAGCACCGCCGGTTCACATTCGAAGGAGTGTTTCGGCGTGGACTGCTGAGGCACAACAGGTTATTAAAGGTGCAGTAGCAACTATTTATTAATTCGTTTATAAATTGTTTATCAATATTTAGGGGATACGAGGTTGGAAAACACTCATGCGAAATGAGTTACGACATGTATAACTACAAAAAGAATCGAATGGATATCGAATGGATATAAAAATTTCCGTTCTAGGACATGCGACAAATTTTCATTGTTTTGTCGGATCTACTGCGCGCAGTTATGTTAGTAGTCTACGGAATCAGTGCTATATAATGATATGATGATGTTTATTTGAGTTGTGTGCTATAATGTTTTTATCCTTTTCAAACTTCTTCATATCCAAAACAGCGTTGGGGAAATACGTTCTGTATCATGTGTGCCCGTCTGTACAATGCAGGCCGATCAGCTCGTCCAAACATCCATTTATTCAGGCGGTTTAGTTTGTCATCATTTGTAAACGAAGAAACGGAAGCCTTTGAGAAAGCCCTCCGCGCCTCTGAGCTCTGAATGGAAGTAAATTGAAGGGTTGAGAGTGATCTAAGCCTTGAGAGGATATGTAGAGAGACACTGAGAGAGAGCGATAGCGAGAGAGAGGGAGAGACAGATCAAGAGCAAGAAAGAGAGCGAGTGCCGCTTCTAAGCCGTGCTGGCAGCACATGAACTAGCCCCATTGCTGGCACGGAACAAAAGGAGACCAATAGGGCAAACAGGGAGGGGAAAAAAAATTATTCACTTCTCACCACAGCCACTATTTATTTTTCCCTGCTCCGCTGCCCCGCTGTTTGTTTTTGAGGCTGACGGATTGCTTTTTTTTTTTTTTTTTTTTTTTCCCGGACTATTTTTAGTTGTCCCGACCGTGATTGAAATGCCGGCGGCGGAATGTTTCTCATCACGACTACAAAGCTTCGGACGGGGACATCTCGCCCACTCTCCGGCAGAGACGGACGGTCAACTTTCACTACTGTCAACATTCAGCAGACGACTCTTTCTATGCACTGCGGGTTTGGGCTCCCTGTAGAAATTGAGATTGGGAATTTTTGGTTTCCAGCCCTCCCCCTGCTACGAGTTCTTTAGTGGAGACGGGGCCGCACCAAATCTGCCACTGGTTTCGAGCCGCCGTCTTTCCGTCCCTCCCTATTTGTTTTATGAGGTAAAAATCCTCGGAGATGCTGGGGCTGTGTTCGTGTCCACTTGACCGTAAGTGGATTTGGCACGGCGCGGAATAAAGATAATGGTTAGCTTTGTGTGAGACTCCACACACACAGAGGCTCCACACGTGTTTGGATGTTCCGCCGGCTTTCGGGACCTCAAGGTCTTCGGGCCTGAGCTGATGAAAAATGGCTCTTTCTGGGAGGCCTCGTGAGATGTTTGTGGTTAAAATTATACATAATTGCTCCGAATGAGTTCCAAATTCAGTCTAGCTAGGGGAAGCAATAGATCTCTCTTTCTGTCTTTCTCCTCTCTCTCTCTCTCTCTCTCTGCACCTCAGTCTTCCATTTTTCTCTCTATTTATTGAATCTTTGAAATTTTGCACTGCCTTTCAGTGCAGATGTACCAGTTTATGAGAAACCTGTGGACTATCGTTTCTCACCCTCACTGACAATTGAAATGCCTTTGAGCAAGGCAGATAGAAAGCAACTATTAAAGGCAGATGTTACCGTAATGCCTCTAAAATCTGCCTCGGAGGGTGTAAGCTTTGAGAGTTCCTGCCCATATATTAAATGTTTGCAGTCATCTCCATAAACATACTAAACATATGAGGTGCTGTGCTTGATTGACTCGTGGCTCTGTGTCCAAAACCTGCTTCTTAGTTTTATATTGGAGCTACAAGACTAATGTAGCACTGTTCAACAGCAATATTGTGCACTAGACACATAAGCAAGCCTGTTTGATTTCTCAGTTACAGTTTGAGCCGAATGGGTCATGATTTAGGCATGCAGTGATGATCAATAGTGAGGCAGAAAGTTCTATCACTCAATAACAGCCTTAGCCTCATAATTGGTTGCGTTATTGGTGGAGTATAAACCCCTTCCATTACATCTTAGTTACTAGCCTTTATCAAAAATATAAAAAGAGGCAAAGTTCATACATCAAACATGTCCTGTCTGATTTTGAGCACAATGACACACATACATGACATACAAGGTCCACTGTCATGATGTCATCAGTGAAAAGGCCCAGCACTACTTCTTTCTCTGCTTGGAATCTGGGACATTTTTATATCGGTGTTTATAAAGGCCCATTCACACTCACATTATCAGCATAATTTACTAGTAATGGTCGAGCTTTGCAGCCCTTGAATGCTAGGATACACACATTCATACGTGTCGTTAAAATACTGGTAATAAGAAGATGACGCCCTCAACATGAGTAGCCAACAGCCGTTGCATGGAATCACATGAAAAAAATATGTTTTCACTCCAAAAACCCCCAAAAACTAATCTGTAAATAAAGACGTGTAGCACTGTCTCCTGTTTTCTAGGTAATGCATCAGCTTCTGTTAACATTTTAGCCGTCCTGTTCACCACATGCCTGTTTCATTACCGTTTATTCCCCAGTTAAAAGTGGGCTTCAGATATTAGATCTGCTGGAGGTTTCTCTATAGAAAACGACAGGCAGACCAGATGGATTTACTCCCAGGTAATATAGGTAATGTATTATTTGAATGCTCATGTTGGAACCAATAAAACATGTGATTGTGTCACACTGTCGTTCTGAAGTTCTTCAGTCACAGATAAGGAGGCCGGAAACGGACAAAAAGCGAAAAACACAAACGCAAAGAATCAAACGCGCAGCAAAACATGTTGCAGACTTCAAGGCACTAAAGCTCGGGTCAGTTTTTTTTTTTAAACACGCGTGCCACTGCATGTTGTGGTTTAATTAAGAATAATCAGCCCATGAGTGCTGCTACGAGTTCAGCCGTACTTAACCATAAATGGCCTGGTAAGAGCCACGGTGGCGCCTCGCTAAAACCACACAGTCACACTTCACTTCCTCTCGCAGAAATGCATCTAGTTATTGTTGTTTTGCTGTGTTTGATTTTGATCACTTAATTATTTATACATAATTACTAAACTGCATAATTGATTACATAGTTACAGAATGAAATACACCGCATTCTTTTTAGATCACACTCTTTGTGCACATCCCATTCTTTTGACGTGGGTTCAAGACTGCACATCAGACTGCAGACAGTGTGAAGAACAAGACTGTTTGCTCAGTAACTTTTTGTCAAATTCAAATTATAATAAAATATCTCCTCATTTGTTTACACACACTAATATAGTATTCGGTGAAAACTTAGAATCTTCCCTTTCAGCATAAATGATCTTCTTGTTTTAATGAGCTACGAGTGACAAATATGTCAGGAGGTGTTTAAACCGTAAGGGTCTTAATAGGGTCAAAACTATATGGAGGGTTAAACGCTATACAATCCTCATTTGATCGACGGTGCCAGCTGTGCGTTCCGTATGACGTCATTCTCTCCGAGCCGTCGACGTCACCGCGCTCGCTGCAATGTTATGCTTCCTAGGATTTTGTGGCTAAAGTCAGGGGGACTCCCGGCGCCCCCCTCTGCAGCCACAGGCAGGCCACGATGGGCTCGGCCTTACAGCAGTAAGCTCTAGTGGAGCCTCCCTCGTGGAGGCGAGGAGGAAAGAGAGGGTGATTTAGCTTTGATTTATGTTGGGTGGAAAGCACAAGAATCCATGGTGTTCCTCAAAATGACTCACTTCAACAGCAAGAAATATGGCTTTCTGGTGGGGCCTTATATCATGCTTAATACAGTGCTGTGGTTGAGGCCATTCATTCAGTGCTCTGGGCCTTTTATGTCCCTGTAGCTTCAAACCTCATCTTTTAGAAACACTGAAACCATTTCTCAGTGAAAGACACAATATTCTGCCCAAGTACTGGTTGAGATGGGAATGTGGTTGGCTCCTGATTTTTGCATGCTTCTGTTTATAGATATAGAAAGAGTCCTGCAGAAAAATATCACATGTGCCCCTTTACCCTAAGGGTTGCCAGTCCAGATGTTTGGTGTCCAAAGTCTAGAGCTAAGAAGCTTATGTGGAAAGCAATAGAGGCCTATACCCCAGCAGTAGGAATCATGCAAATCACATGTCTAAATCATTACACACATTACGCCTGAAACCACAGGAGGGAGGCTCCACCAAAGCTTAGGCCTGCTAGGCTGAGCCCATCGTGGCCTGCTTGTGGCTGGAGAGGGGGTGCCAGGAGTCCCCCTGACCTCACCCACAAAAAAAAGGGAAAAAAAGGGTCCAAAACAACCCAGGGAGCACAGTGATGTCAACAACAAGTCAAGGGGAATGTAAAACTTGACACAATCAATGTGGTACCTAACAAAAGTCTGGCTAGCTAAATGATACACTTTTTTTTTTTAGCATAAACACTATTCAGACTTGATTTATTGTATATTTGGGGTGTTTTCGTATCACAATGACTTTTTAATTTTACAATGACATGCTACATAGCAAAACAGATGGCTAGGGTAAAGAAAATAACGGCCAGATTGAACATTTAATTAAACTCTTTTTGAAGTGGTAGCAGGTCGCAAATCAAATAGCTGTTTCCTTCTTTGTCCTTACGTAACCGATGCCCTGTGGTGAAATTACATTGCCTTCTTCTCTACAATGAATTCCTCTCAAACATTACTTCGCAATGTCAAAACCAACATTAGTAAGTCTGCGTAAGATTATTGAACGACTCAGTGCTGTTTGGGGCAAGTGTGTGTTTGCTAGCTACATTAGCCTAAGAGGTTCAGTGCAGATTGAGCACAGAACAAAAACATCTTGATCACATTTGCGGGGGAGTCTGTAACCCCTCTCGACTTCTTTGTTGCCCCTCGGTAGACCATTCGTGTAAATCTACAGTTTACTCGAGTCGACCAATTCAGGTCACTGGACTAGCATATTTGTTTTATGGCGTTTCCATGATTCGGGCCTGCGTTCCAGTTTCTACAGCTGCATCTGCCTCAGTAGTTCCATCTCGGGGACTTTTGGGGTTGGATGGCGTCGCGTGTGTTTGATATAGCACCTGTCATTTTTTTTATGGGAAATGGGTGGAGTGGCATTTTCTTCCTCTCTCCCTCTGTCTTCTTTCAGTCCGCTCCGATAAGGCGACTATTAGTCAAATGTGCTCCCACTTGTAACAGGAAGAGCCGTGTATCTATCACCTGGCCGCCATCAACATCAGAGGCACGGGGATTCTATCGCACACGCTCCCACATTACCTTGGCTGAAGTCTTCCCTGTGAGAGAACACACTTGTTGGAAATGCTGGCTTGTCTGCATGTAGCTGCAGCTGTGGTCTGGATCCTGAAAGCGTAACTCTGACTGTGTACTTTCCTGAATTACTTCAGTCAGATTCAGAACACTTTATTGATCACGGAGGAAATAGTTTGTTATGACTGCACAGACACAAGGACACTATAAAATATAAAGTCTAAATAAATCTGTATGAAAATCTGTCGAAAAAACACAACACACTATGCCATCTACACAAATGCTGGGTATTAATACTATAGATAAGTTACAGTTAAGTGACTTACAGTTAAGTGAATTCCTAATGATACAGAAGGTGGTATGTTATCAATAGTATAAATATCAATAGTATAAAAGTGACATTGACATAAGTAGGTTTATTGACATGGTAAGACTATTACAAATAATAAGATATTGCATATAATGCAGTGACTTAGCACCCCTTTGGGAAGCTTCACATGATACTGCACATGGTAAGACTATTGCACGTAATCATATCACAAATAATGGTAATGTCTTAGCACCTGATAAGACCATTGCACAGTATTGCACATAGTAGACTATTGCACATCATAGTACGGTAATAATGCACATAGTGATACACATGATAGTGATTTAGACCTAATAAGAAACTGTAAAGTAGCATCAGGCTATTCTATAGATTATTGTGTGGATGTGTGACGGAGGGAGGAGTTGTAGAATCTGATGGTGGTGGGAAGGAAGGATTTCCTGTGGCGTTCGGTGGAGCACTTTATGCTGGTGAGTCTGAGGCTAAAAGGACTTCTCAGTTCTGCCACCACACTGCAGAGTGGCTGATCAGCATTGTCCGTGGTGGACTGAAGTCTAGACCAATGTTCTCCTTTCAGCCACGGTTCGCTGTCAGGTTCCTCATCAGAGCAGGAGCAGAGCATGCTGGCAGTTGTATGACACTTTATGATTCAGTTATGACCTTTTAGTTGACATTAATGTGTTTTATGATCAGTAAGTGGGTTGTCTACTCAGTTCCTGTTTAGTGTTTACTACTGTCAACTTCAAGATGCTCCTTGATCCACTAGAGATGGGCTCTTTTAAATAAAGGCCTTCTAAGCAGTTCTTGGGTTCGATGTAGGGTTCCTCTATGATATTGCTGCAGAGAACCCTTTTTAGAGGTGAATAATGATGTGTTGGGTTGTTTGGAAATGCGCATGTGCTGTTATATCATGATATGTTTTCATGGGCATGCTGCAGACATCATGAGAAGAACCCTGGTCAATCAGATGCCTGGAAACAATGTAAAGTGTGTCACACTGTCTAAATGAAGCCACATAGTAATGTGGAGCAAAGGAGCTGTTTATTCATGTCATTAATATATTTATTTTTAAACAGGTTGTTTTATCCCATATGTTTGATATAACACACTATTAAATGGCAGTATTGTATGTAGTAGGTCATATTAATGGATGCCTGTTTATGGAAATTACACATGAATTCATTCAAATTAATGACCATGGTCAAACCAGCAGTTACATTAAGGCCCAATAGCAGTGGCCCCCAAATCTGTTCGTTGTAAAATTATTTGTCAGTTGTTTTTGAGATCTGGTCTGGATAGCAGGATATTATTTTGTACATGCAAGTGTAAAGGTAACCGTTTCTCTAGCATTGAACACCACATCTGATGACTGGTGAATTATTACCTGTTTATATTCCCTGATTAATGTGTAACATAAAGACATTTCAAATATCTAATTAACTAATTAACATTTAACTGATGAGTCAACAAATTCCTAACCGGATCATTTACAGAAGACCTTATAAACACAGATTAAAAATGCATTAATAACACACTTCTTTGCTTGCTTACAAATTTAGTAGTACTTTATTAAGTCATTATTAAATGGCTTACTTATAATCTATTCATTATTAAGAAGCCGGCCTGATAATAAAGTGTTACCAGCATTTCAGGTGAAGACATATAGCTCCCAAAAACGTAATTGTGTTTGTCCAGATTTACCACTATGTTACCATTATAAACATTATACATTACAATCTGAATGCATATGTGTGTCCACTGGTTGTTTTAGTAAATAAAATGACTGTATTGAATTTTTTGATGTATATTAAAAAAAAAAATATCAGCCAATTACAGCAATGTTTAGAGGTAGGATATTACTGTGAGCAATGAGCACTTTGTTTTGTTGCATTATTACTGTTTTGTCAATGCCTGCTGCTGGACACTCCAATGTGTACCTGTATGTATATCCACAGTGTTCATACAGTGGTGTGAAAAAGTGTTTGTCCCCTACATGATTCCTCATTTTGTCCATGTTTGTCACACTTAAATGTGTCAGATCATCAAGCAAATTTAAATATTAGTCAAAGACAACACAAGTAAACACAAAGTGCAGTTTTTAAATGGAGGATTTTATTATTAAGGGAGAAAAAAAATCCAATCCGACACATTTAAGTGTGAAAAAATGGAGAAATCAGGAAGGGGGCAAACAGTTTTTCACGCCACTGTATATATATCCACTATGTACATATACACATACATTTGCCTACACATACAAATGTCTATATTTACATTTTTTTTATTATTGTAAAGTGTACTTTTTAATTTATCTCGTTGTGTTGTATAGCTTTTGCTGCTCTTAGCTTTGTTCTGTCCACTTTCTGCTGTAACGATGCAAATTTCCCACTTGTGGGACTAATAAAGGTTAATCTTATCATATTTTTGAATTGTTTTTTAAAAGGTGCGCTGTTGTCAACCACACCATTTTCATATTGTCACCCATCTCTGGGATCCACCATCATTTATTATGGTTATGTATCATGCACGTATGACTGCCTATTATTAAATCATATATTAAATCAGTCTCTCTCTCTCTTTCTCTCTCCAGTCTCACCCACTGTCTCTGTGTAACACCAGTGAAGATGAGCGGCAGGAGAGCTTCTTCATCAGCATCGTTAAGCTGGAGAGTCCAGAAAGCAAAGTGCCTCAGTGCCAACCTCTGCTGGACAAGGTAAGACCCACGGAAAGTAGAGCCACGTAAGCACACACACATCCTCCCCCACCAGCTGCCGACGTTGGAGACATGGGGAACATTCGTGTTTGCTCACTGACAAAGGATAAAGTTCATGGTGGTATTGAGCTGGCCCTGGCATTTTGGCATCATGGCTCACAGCATTAAGCAGTTCTGTGGCTTGCTGGAAAGAGAGAGAGAGATAATGAGAGAGAGAGAGAAAGAGAGAGAGAGAGAGAGAATGTATGTGAGAGAGAGAGAATGAGAGAGAGAGAATGAGAGAGAGAATGTGTGAGAGAGAGAGCAAGAGAGAATAAGAAAGAGAGTGAGAGAGAGAAAAAGAAAATGAGAGAGAGACACAGAGATTGAGAGAGAGAGAGAGACGATCAGAGAATGAGAGAGAGAGAGACAATAAGAGAATGAGAGAGAAAGGTAAGAGAGAGAGACAGTGAGAGAATGAGAGAGAGAATGAGAGAGAAAAAGAGAGAGAGACAATAAGGGAATGAGCGTGAGACAGTGAGAGAGAGAGAAAGAGAGAGAGAGAGACAATGAGAAAAGGGGAGAGAGAGAGAGAAAGAGAGACATTGAGAAAAGGAGAGAGAGAGAGAATTTCATTTGAGAGAGAGATACAATGAGAGAATGAGGGAGAGAGAGAGAGAGAGAGAGAAACATTGAGAAAAGGAGAGAGAGAGAGAATTCCAATAAGAATTGCATGTGTGAAGGGGAACTTCTTTTTAAAACATGTCTACATAATTCAATCACTAAGATGCAAACAGATTACACAGGTCAACAGGTCAAAATCATCAGATATAAGTTTATGTGGGTTTTGTAGTGTTTTTCGTGCTGTTTTCAAATCTGTGTTTAGTTTTTCCCGCTCGTACAGTTTTTGTGATGAAACTAGTTGTATATTGCATGGTAGTGGTATAATTTGTATATTATAATCATATACTAAGCGTTTTTGAAGAAACTGTGGTGTCTGACTGACACTGATCATTATATCTATGCCACAGTGTGAGTCTGTCTGACTTCGCACTGAAAATATTGAA
>JBBJLS010000082.1:9902627-9913209 GCA_037577275.1 Bryconaethiops microstoma
CCAGCCGAGCTGCTGCGTTCTGAACCAGCTGGAAGGGTCTTACTGTGCAAGCTGGGAGACCCACTGGGAGGGTGTTGTAGTAATCGAGGCGTGGTAACCATGGCCTGTACCAGGAGTTTGGTGGCAGGTATGGCCTGATTTTCCTGATTTGTATAACACAAGGTGACATGACTTAGAGACAGATGAGATGTGGTTAGAGAAGGATAGTTCAGATCAGTCAATCAGTCTGTGTGATGGAAAAAAGGAAAGTTAAAGTATGGCATGCTTCCTTATCTGGGTTCTGTTGGGGTTAGGCATCAGTTTGAAACTGTAATTAAATTGGATTGTTCAAAATTGCTGCATAATGCAGCCGTTAAAATGTGAACAGCGTCACTGAGAATGGCTTGATGTGAAGGGTTGAGTTGGAGAGAAACTTAGATTTGAATGTTCCTTATAGCAGTTGTGATAGGAACCAGGGGTCACAATGTCTGTTTATTAATGTTTATTTACCTTCCAAAACTGCCAGCGAATTATTATTTATTTTTTTTGCATGTAATGATGATGGTACAATAGTGGTAAATTCCCTTCTAGCTCAAAACAGTATCTCAGTCATCAGGCATCGTATTCATAACTTTCTGTGAGGTAGCTTTTAGAGTAATTTGGACATCTGGTTCCTAGCACTGACACTGTTCGTTTCGCTACAACTGGTGCTGCTGGTGGCCTGGTGGTTAGGGAGCTGCCCCGGAGATCGGAAGGTCATGGGTTCAAATCCCAGGACTGCTGGTGGCACCACTGAGGCACTCATGAGCAAGGTACCGTCCCCGCACACTGCTCCCTGGGCACTGCGTTGCTGGCTGCCCACTGCTTCACTTGGTGAATGGTTTAAATGCAGAGAAAGAATTTCACTCTGTTCACACTGTGTGCTGTGGAGTGTTCACGTGTGACTGTAAGGGGACACTTTACAAATTAGTCTGACTTTGTTTACATTTGAACACTTTCATTGTGCAGAAATGATGAAAAATCAGAGCTTCCCTTCAAGCAACTTGACTTGATTACATGCATTCCCTTTGAAAATTGACAAAAGGGGCCATCGAGTGGAAGACCATCTGTGGCTGGGAATCCTAAGGTGGCCTAAGGCCTAAGGTGGCTCTCCACCCCCTACTCAGCCCAGTGCTAACCAATGAGGGTGCCGTTTAGTACGTAACAGAACGGGACGTTAATGCTCTCCTGTGTTGTTATCTTTCCGATAACCCTCTAAAAGCCACCACCCTGTTCAGAAACAGACATATTCATTTCACATGGTATTAGTCATGGGTAGAGATGAGCAAAAGACAAACAATCAGCCCATCCTCTCCTCCGTCTCACCGTCTTCTAATAGTATATTATCAATATTGTGCAATGCTGCTTCCATATTTATAGCAATAGAAGTGGGCCGAAACAAATCTCGAGTGGTTCCTGTGGTAAAGATGAAGCCGTTCCATTTGTTTTGCTTGGAGTCAGACGTATATCTAGATTAATTGTGTTATGGCCACATAAAGGCAGTGGCGTGGATTATATTTCGAATTGATCTGGAAATGGTTTCTGCGGCTCCACCAGTAGGATGTCAAATGTTGCCATGGTCGGGATTCCCAAGTTGTGTTCCAGTTTCCTCATTTTGTGGGAGGTATATTCTGATGTTGTGGGTACATTTAGCTAGTTTCCTCAAAATTCAGCATTATGCGGATAGTAAAAGGAGCCAGAAAAACTCTTGGCATCGGTTGAAGAAAATAAACCCAGTCAGAAATGCCAGTGGTCTCATCTTGAGATGTGCTAACGGCCACAAAAGGGCTTTCTAATGTACAAATGGCCAAAAAGAGCTTTCTGATAAGTAATGGCTAAATAAGACAGCCCTCCAATTGTCTATACCTCTAACATATTGCTGTAAAACTAAAACACATGAGTGGAGTGCTGTCCTGTGCTTTATCTGTTCAGAACCAACAGAAGACCCTGTACATTACCTGAGAATGGATGGGGAAGGTGTGTGTGGGGGGGGGTGACAGTTATTGTATACAGTGGGAGGAAGTGAGTGAGTATGTGCTTTTTAGTCATGGTTTAACTCTCCCTCTTGGATGTTTCAAGTGTTAAAGGCTCAGATGGGCCAAGGCCCTTAAGGCTGTATACTGATTAACTGGTGATTAATGCTTGTGCTGACTGAGCTTTCCGCGTACATCTTGCATGTGTGTATATGTATGTGTGTGTGTGTGGTGGGGGGGGGGGGGTTGTGTTAGTATGAATCCATGTTTGTACCCACCTGGAAGTGGTTTGGTGTTTGGCTATATTAACATTTGACACTTTTTCATCTGTTTCATGGGTAGAAAGCAAAGGTGTCCGGTAGGACGTGGCCCAACACGCCCACTCACACACTCTTCCACACACATAAGGTCACTTGTGGTGGTGGGTAATGAGATTGCATAATGACTGCACTTTAGCCTAGAAGCAGCAGTGCAGTGTTTTGTGGTTGCACCACCATCTAGTGGCAAATGTGATGTCCACACTTAAATGCTGGGAGTTCATCTTTGAGAGAAAGTTTCATAGAATCTCGTGTTCTCTCCTCTTCACTCTTTCTCACCCACTCAGGCTCGGCTGGCTCTGCAGAGGGGAGCTCAGGCTGTCATTTTTGACATCACTGATGATGCTGGCGCTGCTCATGAGGTAAGCGTGTTTGTGTTTACCTTTACAGACTGGTGAAAAATAACGAAAATAGAACTAGGTTGCATGAATGAATGGCAGTAATAACTGAAGGCTCTCACATAGGAAGCTTTGACAAAGTCTCACTTCTTTTTACATCCATGAAGTTTTCAGGAGGGGCACTAAATCATTCCATTATGTGCAATAACTTATTACTATTATGTACAATAGTCCATGTGAATATCACTGCTTCTGTCAATTTTACTACCGATCTACACTACATACAATAACGTACTCTTAACCAGCATTTGTGTTATTAATAATTAACTGTAAGATACTTATCTTTCGTATCTATACCTAGTATTCTTGTATATAGCATAGTGTATTTCACATTGAGCTTTTTTAGTTCAGATTTTTAAACATTTATTAATACTTTATATTTTATATTGTTCTAGTCTCTGTGTGTCTTTGCAGTCGTAACATAAGCACTCAATAAAGCTTTCTGATTCTATACACACGCAGCTACGTGACTCCGGCTCCCTCACACAGCCGGTGGTCCTGGTTAAGGCAGCAGATGCTGAGGAGCTGATGGGACTGGTCAACAAGAACGAGGAGGCCATGGTCCAGATCAACATCATGGTGGAGACGCCAAAATGGGTGAGCGCCCTGCTAAATAAACACACACACACACACACACACACACAGGCTTATATGCCCAGATACACACTCATTTAGTAGCCAATCGTGTGGTTTCCCAGTTTGTACAATTTTGATATTTCCTTCTATGTAGCCTCACTACGATGTGGGGATCCTGCTGACCGTGGTTTTGGTTGTTCTGGCCATCATCATGATCTTCGCCTTTCGCTCTCGCTGCAGGTCCAACAGAACCTGGGTAAGGAACCATGCCACACTTTAGCTTTCCCTTTTTTCCTAACTGCACATACATCTGAGAAACATCATGTAACTGCTAGTCTAGATTAGTGAAGTATGTGATTAATGTTAAACTGATAGTCTAGATTAGTGACGTATGTGGTTAATATTAAACTGCTAGTCTAGATTAGTGACGTATGTGAAGCCGGTGTGTCTTCTGTCGTAGGACTCTGTGCATCAGCAGACCATGCGTGCTATCAGCAGGCTGGAGACACGGACGTATAGCTCTCAGGGCTGCTCTGGTGGCTCCCAGCGTTCCCGTGGGGGTCAGAGCTCCAACAGCAGCTCCAATTCCACCCCAGTCTGTGCCATCTGCCTCGAGGAATTCCTGGATGGACAGGTAAGGATGGACGTTGTCAGTCCTAAAAATGAAAGGTGGCAAAAATGGCAGCCTTGCACAATGCCATAAAAGAACCTTTTAGTGGATAGTTCCTTAGAGAGCCCCTTTGTAAAAGACACATGATGCAAATGTCCTTGGTAAAAAGGTCCTTTGCACTCAAGAGCTCTTTACTGACACGGTTTAAAGAACCAAAAGTGGTTCTTCTGTGAAACTGTTAAATGAAGAAGGACCCTTTTGAGATCGATGGATGAGCGAGCTATTAAGCAAGTGAGAAAATGAGAAAGGAAAAGAAAAAAAATTACAGTCCAGTGATCAGCATCTGGCGCAGGAGATGGTTAAAGGTTCACCTCATTCATGATCATGAGCGTTATGCAAGACAAGGCCAGATTTTCTCACTAGCTTTAATTCATTCGTTGCCACATTAGCATGTCTGGACAAAATACTTCTGTTTTGAGCAAGGAGCAATATATTCAGTGATGATTTGGGTTAGTAAAGCTTCTTTTCCATCTTGGCTAAGGACCTGAGGATCATCTCATGTGCACATGAGTTCCACAAGGAGTGTGTGGACCCCTGGCTGCTCCAGCACCGGACCTGCCCGCTCTGCATGCACAACATTATGGGTAAATAGCACCAGATCAACTTCTCTCCAGCCAACACAGACACAAGCAGACATAGTCATCAGCCATGTACACAGCGGACATAGCCATCATCCATGCAAACAGATCCCTAAATGGTGTGTGTGCTCGCATCCAGCTTGAACTTCATACTTCAACTTAACGTTTGAATGGTTGCTTTCAATTATGTTTGTCATTTTTCTCTGCGGACGAGCTGAAAATGACATCAGGTTTGTTAAATTCGAAGGCATTAAAATACTATTCAGGCTAGTCCTAAATAATTTATAATAATAAAAAATATGTAATAAAAGGCAATAGTAATTGATTTAGTTTAATTGATTGGTGCAGACTACGCATGACGGAACAGATCAGGCATGGCTGGAACTCTGTCGAGCATCAAACTCACTCATGTCAATGGTGCCATTATCATTTAGAGAAAGTGGACAAAAATATGTTAGGCCCTTGAGAAGGAGAAAATGAGGATTAGTGGGAGGATTGGAGCAGATTCTGTTGAATATAAGGTGATAGAATGTTACATGGTCAGAAATCCAAGGCTGAAGAAAATGCAGGTGAGTTCAATTTTTGTAGAATGATAACATAGCAGTTTGTTTAGCGGCAGTAGATGATGATGTAGCCGTTATTTTGAAGGCAGACTGCAAAAGGAAGATCACCTGGTTGCGATTTTCTCCATGTCTGATTCTCCCTGGGTGCTGCATATAACTTTCAATGTGTTGGGAAGGTCTTGTTTGTTTGAAAAAGAGAGAAAAGGAGGTTGGAGGGCGGCTTGGGCTTCACAGGGTTAGTAGACCACAAAGCATGGGGATGAAGAAAGTACCGATCTCTGATCTTAGAAGGGGTTTACTGTGTGTCCAGTGCTAGGGTAAGTTTGCAGATTGGGTCCAGCCTGTTTTTTGCTTTGTGGGTTGGAGAAGGAATTAGACTGTGGGGTGAAGCCAAGGCTAAGATGAAGTCATCTTTTTAAAATGCTGATAGCAGTTTTAGGAGTACAGTTGCCACAACTGTCTAAAATTGAGGGGATGAAAGTAGTAGCTATTGTAATACTACAATAGCTACTACTTTAGAGATATGACTGAAGAATGTCTAACCTAGAAATCTGAGACCACTCTCTGCTGGTGGTGAGGGGAAAAAGAGGGTTTTAAAAAGACAAGGTAAAAGGGTATAATTTTAAGAAGGTTATGTTATTATTTTATCAGTATTAAAGGTCAACGGGCATTTGGCAGACGCCCTTATCCAGAGCGACTTCCAATCATTCGTTACAGGAACAAACTGAGGGTTAAGTGTCTTGCTCAAGGTCACAATGGTAGAAAGTAGGGGTTTGAACCTGCAACTTTGTGGTCATCAGGTTCACAGGCAAGTGTTTTACCCACTAGGCTGCTACCACCCCACTTCTACGCTGCACTCTATGGTTATAAATCACACATTTTGTCAGGGTACCAAGCATTGAATGGGAAATTCTGTTGCCCTGCATTTGTACCCAGGTTTACTACTTTCTTCCATTGTGGGATCGGAAACAGGCACAGGTTCTCAGTCAATGTATGGATAGTTCTGGTTTCGGCTTAGTAACCACACCATACCATATGGCCAGTGCCTGTTGAAAAAGTGTTTGTACTGACAGTTCCTTAAATTACAATAGCCTAACCCAAAAACAATTAACATTCATCACTAGACACACCTACGTAACCCTGTAACAAACAGCTTTAAATTTAGTACATTAAACCCATAAACCTACCGAGACAGATAACATAAGCACACTGTATCTAACTGATTATTATCTGTATCTGAACTGTGAATTATATTGATGGATTTTTAAAAAAATTATTCTTCTAATGACTCTTAACAGGTACAGAACTGACCACTCGTCAGCCTCAGCGAGGCCGTCTACAGTCTCCTCCAGAGCACAGCCAGGCCTTCTTGCATCCCCACACGCACCACTACCCTGTTCCCCATTCTTACCCCCAGCACCCCATTCCCTTCTCCCTACGGCCTCATTACCCACGGGGTCCATCTGGTCCCTACCCCGAGCTGGGCCACTACAGCAGCTCACCTCCCCTCCATCCTCGTAGCCTGCGGTGCCTCACTAGCAGGCCTCTAGGTGCCGGCTGCAGTTATTACCTTGCCCCAGAAGGGCACCGGAGTCGCCCTCATAGAACATCTGGGGGCCACAATTGCCGTGGCGTTGGACACCACTGCCCTGCCCCCCGCCGCTCCTGTCACCACTGCCCTTCCCCCAACCGTGCACCCGGCAACCGGGCTGCTAACCCCACTAACCACCACCACCACCATCATCATGGGGTCCATGGGGTTGGAGGCTCCCAGGGTCGCCAAGATGACGGCAGCGGCTCTGGTGCGAGCTACCGCACAGAACGCAGCGGCTACTTCCCTGATGGGCCCGCCAGTGATTCCAGTTCGGGCCCATGCCACGGCTCGTCCAGCGACTCGGTGCTCAACTGCACCGATGTCAGCCTACAGGGCGTCTATGGGAGCCGCTCCACCTTCCGCAGCTCGCTAAGTAGTGAGTATGACCCCTTTGTCTACTATGGCCGGGACAGCATGGACGGCCCTCTAGCTTCTGCCAGGCCCCGCTCGCTAGACTCAGGGGTAAATCAGACAGGGGCCGGAGGGGGAGGTGGAGGGTTTGGACTTGAGGAGCCGCAGCAACAGGCTGTGTTCAGCCACGTGCACTATCACAGACACAGACACCACTATTATGATGAGGCTGAGCCGGGACAGGGACCAGGACGAGGCTCTGACGAGGAGCAGGGGAGTGCAGGAGTGGCAGCAAGTGGCTCTGCTAACGTGCCTGTAGGTAAGGACTCGCCAGGCACCCAGGACTTCGGTCCTTACCCTTGCCACTGCCCACGACCGGACTCTACAGACAAGCTGAGCCCTGGAGGTACGGAGGATCGGGACTTAGGATCCTCCTCCTCAGGTCCCTCTGTGCTGGTCTCCAGCTCTGCTCACCCCTCTCCCTCCCCAGCCTGCTGCCTCCAGGGTCCGGGGCGGCCACACCATCGGAAGACAATCAGCCGCAGCCTGGAGGCTTCTGTGGGACCTCTCCCAGCTGTGCACTTCCATCAGAGCGTGGACCTTCAGGACGATTGTAGCATCCACATCCACTATGGGCAGGGCGCAGGGGGATACTGCTGCCCAGTGCCCCCGGATATGGGCGCCACGCTGCTACCCGTGCCTCTCATCCTGGACTCAGGTGGCCTGGGGGACTGGCCCTGCTGTGGCGGGACGCACAGGGTGTGGCAGAAGCAGGTGCAGCAAGCCCGCTCTGAGCCCCAACTGCTGGGCTCTAGCACTCCTCTGGACAGACCCTTGTGCAGGGCTCATCACAGTCCCGGGCACGAGCTGCCCGCCGACATCTGTCGTTACTGCCAAACTGTATGCAATAATCAGGGTGAGTACATCGGGTTCTCTTATACGTTCACTGTCAACTTGACTGAAAGCATCTCGTACTTCCACGTACAATGCAAAAACGAATATCTTGGCAAGTGACTAGATCCTGAAGTCGAGATAAAAAACCTACCATTTATCATTATGAGCTTGTCGTAAGAATAATAAAAGATTGTTTCTAGATTTATTTCCATCTAGCAAAAATTACAATAAAATGTATTCTGTTTACATATAACTTTACAACATAAGTGACTTCAAACAAGTAAAACGTATAAAAAGTCTACAGTCGTAAACAAAATTATTCATAGCCCTGGCAAATTTTGACATAGTAATTTTGGCTTAGTTACACGCAAGTTTCTTCTTGATTGGAAATGACACAGACGTCTCCCAGAAGATAATAAGACGATGTACAAGAGGCGTTATTGTGGAGAAAAATATTTCTCAGCTTTTATTTACATTTAAACAAAAAGTGGCATGTCCAATATTATTCATACCCTTCTCAATAATCAATAGAAAAATCTTTTTTTTTGGCTTTTACAGCAATCAAACGCTTCCTATAATTGCTGACGAGCTTTTTGCGTGTCTCCACTGGTATTTTTCCATAGACTGTGACAGTTTGCAAAAGATACGACTAATGTTGGACGTGCCACTTTTTGTTCAAATGTAAATAAAAGCTGAGAAATATTTTTTTCCACAATGATGCCTCATGTACATCGTCTTATAATCTTCTGGGAGACGCCTGTGTCATTTCCAATCAAGAAGTAACTTGCTTGTTGAATGAAATCTAATTAAGTCAGAATTGGCCAGGGGTATGAATAATTTCGTTTACGACTGTATAAAAAGGTTGTGATTGTATGTTCCTACTACAATCTCACAATGAACAATATTACATGAACCATGCAGATTTAAAGACCATGAGGACATGTTTTAATGAGGCCCGTCCATATTTACATCTGTGTTTCTAAATAGCTCTTAAAGTGCATGTACACAGATGAAGTATGCCACAGACGCATTAAGACCAAGAAAGGACTGGAATACAGTTGTATGCACTCTTGATCAAGTGAAAAATAAAAAAATATGCCGTATGTTTGCAAATTTTAGGGCACAATTTGTTTTAATATAATTAGGGTTAAAATGCCACATTCTGCCTATGTTAAATTCAGCTAATAAACAGTAATTCTTCATTAAGAATTCTACTTTATATTTGACCAGCACAAAAATCCAGTTTGTGGGATAACTGGGCAGTTTCTATTAGCATTACCCTCACCAATCACTTGGGCCACCCACGCACACCTTTAACAGAACTGTGCGCTCTCCCACTAGCTAAAAGTAACTTATCCAGCATAAGCAAAAAGCCATCAAACTCAAGTACTAGTGTTTTGACTTTGTGTGTTATCTGTTCATTTAGTCATCAAAGTGGACATGCCAAGCATTTTTATTCACTTAACTGATGGATTTGCATCCAGGGAAGGGCTATTCATCAGTAAAGTTAATAAGAACTATACTCTCTCAAAGATACTCCCACATTAAAACCGGAGAATCTTTTATTGAGCGAACACAGCGGGCCTACTTTTACTGGTTTCCCCCCCTCTCACATTGTTTAGTTCTTTATAGCAGACTGAGGTCCAGATTGCCTTTTGAGCGACACATGCTTTGATGTAACTAAATGCGCCCATAGTAGGCTGTTTCATTTATTAAGACTACAAATGAATCACATGTAGCACCACCCACTAAATGCCAGTTCATTGATGAAGAGGTAGCAGTATTAATAAATATGAGTTCTTGCCAGTTTACTTCCAGTTTTAGAAGACAGAGGCAAAACCATATGCCATGAGCTGCAGAAATACTTCAAAATTGAGCTGAACATGTAATCAGGAGAGAGTATACGTAGTGCTCCCATTATTTTGTATGATTCTCTCATGTTTTGTGAGGTCCTCTGTCATATATACAGCCATGGTTATTGCTTTTGTAATCTGTGGGAGTGTGTCTGTGTAAAATGTGCACGTCACTGTTTTATACACTACTGACCACACTTGATTCAAAATTTCAAACAAAAAAATGTTTGGAGAAAATTTTAAAAATAATACAGAAAAATCATTTATTATACCTAGGAAATATTAAACTACACAACACTCTTACATTATTTTACACTTGCAACAATTAAAGTATGTTAACAGCAGAGTGTGTGCATGTGTGACTCTGTTTCACCCCATCAGAGACTGAATCAGGAGTGAAGCTGCTGGAATACAGCACAGAGAAAAGCTGCTCTACAAACACTACTGCACTCATAAACACATATAGAGGGATTTCTTACTTTTTTTTACACAGCTCACACTGCAATCGTTTTTGCGCATTCTGCATCTTGCCACACACACAGAGCCCATTAACCGAAGGGGTGAAGGGTTGGTAGAGTGTGTTCTGTGTTATAGAGTGTGCTGAACTGACAGATGTCAGTCTGACATATTTAATTAAACAATAGCACCACATTCATATCTTACAATTTTCTTGCGTGAATTTTTTAACTGTCTACTTATCTTGTTTATGTGGTTTTATGTATTTTATGTTTAAATGACCATTTTCCAACCTCTGTTTATCCCTTTTTTACAGGCATCTAAACAGGCGGCTTTGTTAC
>JBBJLS010000082.1:9926093-9941900 GCA_037577275.1 Bryconaethiops microstoma
TGTGTGTGTGTGTGTGTGTGTGTGTGTGTGTGTGTGTGTGTGTGTGTGTGTGTGTGTGTGTGTGTGTGTGGCTGAACGTCAAACACAGCGCTGTGTTTTTCTGACTGGCTATTCTTATGCTTGCTGTTTCAACAGGAGCTGTAGCAAAGCCACAGCAGGAGCGTGGGAGAGGGGGGAGAGAGAGGAGTGCGAGAGGAGCTGGAGCCGAGACCTGATGAACACGACAGCCACCAATAACATGGTATGAGTGTGTTTTAGATATGCAGGGGTGAACGTGGCACAATCTGTGTTGAGTGTCTGTGGTGCATGTGTGTGGTGTCCGGGTTGTGTGTGTGGACCATACATGTGCAGAAACTATTGTAAAGCATCATATTACTAACCAGCAGTATATTGTCATAAAAGCCACATAGCGTACACATTTGGAGTCAGTTGGATAGACAGATGATCTATTCCAGAACTACGCTTAGCTTTAGGCCAAACGCTAAAATCATGAGATTCTTTAAATATGAAGACGTGTAGCCTGTTCTATATCTGTAGTCATCTGGGTGGTGGTGTGAGAAGTATCTAGGCTGTGTTTACTGATTCATGCTGAACATGGCTTCAGTGCCACTGTTACATGTGAAGCATGGAGAGCATTCACAATGCAGATGCATTTTGAGCTTTTTGGTATATGCCAAAAGAGAGATTTACCTTGGACAGTTTCGACTTTTATAGTGGGCTGCTTTCGACACGTGCTCCTCCCCCATCCAAGGGCAACTGCTGTTCAAAGCTTCGGTTGCGATTGTTGTTGCTGTTGTTGAGACTCTCGAGCTACTCTTCCAGCAAAAACTGCGTCTATTGACCCTTAACTGTACCGTTAGCCATAGATTCCCAGTTTGTCCAACAGTAATAAGTTTGTACACGAAGGCCTTCTATCGTTAGTTTTCTCAATAGACTTTTTCTCACTCCCTCTGGGTCAACCAGAAGAGGATGGGTTCCTCTTTTAAGTCTTGACTCCTCCTGATGTTACTTCCTTCAGCTTTAGGATGTTTTTCCTCACCTCTGTTGCCCTTTGTTTGCTTATTAGGGGCTCAGACCTGGATTCTGTAAACCTGTTTTGTGACAGCATTGTAAAAAGTCCTCTTTTTGTGAATTTGAATTGAACAGAAAAGTGTGTTTTGAATTTGGATGCCAACCCAATTTTCCCAACAAGGTGATTGCCATGAAACATCTTAACATTAATCTGTCTTCTGTCCACGTGCAGAACACATGTAGCTCATAGAGTTCCTTTTCATTTTTAATGTAGATGGGATAAAATGTTGGACAGGAACAGATTTAGATACGTACTTTGATTTAGCTCTCCACGCCAACGCACTGGATTTTACTGAATACATCTACCTAGGTTCCTAAATGGTTCTTCACTTTGTTGTGTTTAAAAACTTGCGGTAGCAAAATGCAATAGTATGATGTTCTTTAAACTTTAAAGAGGTTCTTCACACTTAATCACATTTTTAAAAAATGATTCTTTTTGACAACCATCCATCAAGAGTTTCTTTAGGGTCGTAGAAGTCATTTCTATGTGTTGGTTCAGAACGGAAATGTGGACTGAGGGGAACCCTAAGGACAAGTTTGTTAACGAGCTTTAGCAAAGCAGAAGTGGTTCTAAATGGCATTACTCCAGAGAGCTCGTTTTATCGCCTCTTATTTTTAAAGGTGTGACTCAGTCCAGTGAGTTGTAGTGGAGGAGTTGTGAAAGAACAAAACTGTTTACTATATTTGTCCTCACAATTGTATGCTCCATTAATATATACAAGTTGTAGTTTCTTACTTTGTGCTTATTTCCTTGCATGAACTGTAAGCTGAGACCTATGGAAATGGTGTGCTGGCAGCGGCAGCGGCAACAGTGTATTCTGGCATCATGCCGAGTGTAGCAATACCCTCTGGGCACGAGCACACATCAAGGCCTTTACTATCACTATGCAGGGGGCTTATGTTTATTATGAGATTACTATAGGCTGAGAATTCACTCGAATCCTATATAGTGAATTTCCTGGGCATTGACTGCACATTTCCTACCATATAGAGCATGGTACTGTATATTACATTATTTGTAGTTTCAGGTTTTCATTACGTCAAGGGGACCCGCCTGATCAGAGGTGTGTGCGCGTGCGTGTGTACACCAAACAGCCTTAACATTCAAACTCACCTGTCTAAAATAGTGTAGGTCCATTGTCAAGACGGTTCTAGTTCTGACCTGTTGAGGCATGGACTCCACAGGGCCTCTGAAGGTGTGCTTTGGTATCTGGCACCAAGATGTCGGCAGCAGATCCTTTAAGTCCTGTAATGTGGGGCGGGACCTCTGTGGATCAGACCTAGTTTGTCCAACACATTCCAAGATTGAGATCTGGGTAATCTGGGGGCCAAGTTAACACCAACTCTTTGTCATGTTCCTCAAACCATTCCTGAAACATTTTTTTGCAGTGTGACAGGGCGCATGATCTTTCTGAAAGAGGCTACTGCCATTGGGGAATAGAGTTGCCATGAGTGGGCTGTTCTTGGTCTGCAACAGTGTTTAGGTATGTGGTATGTGTCAAACTTCCACATGAATGCCAGGATCCATGGTTTCCTAGCAGAACACTGTCTAGAGCATCAAACTGCCTTTGCTTTCTTGCTTTTTTCCCTATACTGCATCCTGCTGCCATTTTTTTCCCTCAGGTAAGTGATGCATATGCATTGAGATGTAAACAATAAATGTTACTGATCAAATCAGGCCACCTTCCGTAGCTCCATGGTCCAGTTTTGATGTTCACATTCCCATTGTAGGCACTTTCAACAGTGGACAGGGGTTAGCATGGTCCATACACAGCAAACTGCGATGCACTCTGATACCTTTATATCATGGCCAGTGTGAACTTTTCAGCAGTTTGTGCTACAGTACGTCTTATGTAGAATCAGACCAGATGGGCAAGTATTTGCTATACATGAGCGTCACCGAACCTTGGGCTCCCATGACCCTTTCGCCGGTTCACTGATTGTCCTTCCTTGGTCCACTTTTGGTAGGTACTATCCGCTCAGACCCAGTCTAGCCATCACAATTTCGCTCTTGTTAAAGTCACTCAGATTCTTATGCCTGCCCATTTTTCCAGCAACTTCAAGAACTGACTGTTCACTTTGTGCCTCATATATCCCACGCATTGTTACATTCCATTATAACAAAAAAATCAGTGTTATTCAGTGGTTTTAAAGTGGTCACTGGTAAGTGTATAATCTTGTTGCAGGGTGGTCTTTCTGTTTTTATTCAGAGGTGAAGTCCTCTTATAATCACTAAGCTAAGTGAGAAGATGTAAGGAAGTCTTTGAAGCATGTGTGTGTACACGGAGAGGAAAAGGAGGAACTCCTCCTCAATGCATCCGCTCCTTAAAAGCTCACGGATGCTGCCATTTTGGCATTCAGAGCATCCAGTAAATGCTTTCCTTGTGCAGTGAGGGAACTTTAGTTTCCTGGAGTTGTAGTATTTTTTTTCCCCCCTCCTGTTAAAAATATCTGCAAAGTGAAAGTACGCAAGACTGCTACAAGAAGTGACGCAGTGGAATTTGGTCTAAGGAAGAACTGGAAGGTTGTAATGGCA
Organism: Bryconaethiops microstoma; assembly: GCA_037577275.1. Classification (NCBI taxonomy): domain Eukaryota; kingdom Metazoa; phylum Chordata; class Actinopteri; order Characiformes; family Alestidae; genus Bryconaethiops; species Bryconaethiops microstoma. Next base: position 9,929,701 of record JBBJLS010000082.1, read on the forward strand.
CTTGGGTGTCTTTTTAAAAAACTTGGGTGTCTTTTTATAGTGGATCATATGTCTGATCCAGTATCAGCAAGATTAGATTTTTTCTGTCTTGTGAGTAACAACTTCCTTCTGCTCCAGCACTGATTTGTACAGAATGTACAATGCCCTCTTGTGGTTAAGACCATGAACCCATGTGCTATAACAGAGTATATAAATCAGATTCTAGATTAGGTTATGGCAGTTCATAGGCCTGCCCTAAGACATATGGAGCGTATGGCATTTCTGCTTCATATAACCACTATATAATTTACAGTGGAGTCCTAATGGTTTTACTGTCACTGTGATTGTTTTTCCTTTGGAACGTTTTATAACTCCAGTAAACTTTTATGCTCACTAGGGTTGTAACAGTGCATAATTTATGATACTGAGGTAAAAATGTCTACAAACCCTTATTAAAATACAATATTACTCATTTTTAATCTATATACAATTATTTATGAGATGGTTTATCTTGGCACATTATAGTCCACATCATCTTAGATATGCTATAAGCAGTACAAACCCTATACTTTATCTACCTGAACCTGAAATATCAACATATCATGTATCAAGAAAGCATAATTAAAGCGTCCAAGGTCAGACATTTGCGATTAGAAGTTACTATGCCTAGGTTTTTCATGTTTTGTGAAAAAAGGAGGGATAGTCAGAAGGGGGTGTCGGATACATTTTCCAATTTCCATACTGCTTTGAATGTTCATTTTTCTTTAATATTTACATTTACGGCATTTAGCAGACACTTTTATCCGAAGCGACTACAGGGGACAGTCTCCCTGGAGCAACTTGGGGTTAAGGGTCTTGCTCAGGAAACCAGTGGTGGAATGCTGGAGGTAGGATTCGAACCTATGATCTCTTGGACCAGAGGCAAGTATCCTACCACCACATCTCTTACACTGGGTAGTTGTCAGCTCCTCTACCGCAGGTCCAGCGGATGCAGACGGAAACGTCATTGCCCAGTCCGCTCCTCAAGATGGCACTTGCCACTAAGTGGCTATGGTTGGGCAGGTGTCCCACTTGTTATGATGTCATGTTCCGTTTAGTACGCTCATTGCGTCCGTGCGGCGATCATTAAATACTTAGCACGTTCTGTAAACAAAGCAGCATCTGTGGCCGGGCCTCTTGCCGCCGCCTCTGCACTTGCTGCTTAAGGCCTGTGCTAACTGCTGCCAGGCTGCACCCCTGACACAGTCCAGAGCAGGGAGGTCCAAAATAAAGCCAGTGCCAACTTCCACTGTGTAGAATATAACCTTTTTTCTTGAGCCGAAGTAGAAGTTGCATGCCACTGTGCATCTGAAGCTAACATGGCTACGTTTTGGTTCAGTCTGAGTATGTATTTCTACTCGGAACATAAGTTGGCGCAGTATGACAGAAGTGATACTTATCATATAGAATTGTACAGTATCTGTCATTAGATTTTCATGATGCATATGTATCACAATGCATCATTTTGCTGATATTTACGAACAAGGCATATAAATTGAGTCAGTTGTGTATTTATGTAAGGAACTTAATTCCATTTACGAATTTAAAATGTCAGTTTGGCACAATAAAGAGCAAAGAATGTGGGTGGTAGTAGCCAAGTGGGTAAAACACCTGCCTGTGAACCCGAAGACCACAAAGTCACAGGTTCGAACCCCCACTTTCTACCATTGTGTCCATAAGCAAGACTGTCCCTGTAACTAATGATTGGAAGTCGCTCTGGTTAAAAGTGCAGCCAGATGCCCCCTTTACCCTTTAATGTTCTTTATATTGCATGTGTGGGTGGAATACACTGGTGGATTAGTACAAGTGTGGATTGTGTTCCTGTAGATGTGTACCTGCATAACTAGAGAGTAGATGATATGAAACTGGCGGGAAAAACACATTTGTATCATGTGATTCCTACCCAGTTCATATTTTTCAGTTATTATTCTTATGGCCAATTATCTAGTAACTGGTTTTAAATTATTTGGTAAATATGAATGATATGCGAGTCATGTACTGAACTGAGGCGTGGCACCATATACACCCTTTCCAGTAAAGGGGGTAAATATGATTTTCCCTTTTTGTCTGCCTCGTTTGTGTGAATCCAGAAATCCACAAGGAGCGAAAGACATGGTGCCTGCTCTGAGTTCTGGTCGGGTTGACACACTGAATAGAGCTTGTTGGTCCCATTGCTCAGCGGCTTTAATTCTTGTTCAGCAGCAGGACAATATGCCCAGTGAGGCACTGTTAAATGGACACAGGCCTAGTTTTCTGCCCGGGCCTGACCCCACTACCTCTGGAGCAGAGCGCGGATGCTCACCGTGAGAATCCCCTGCGCTTGTAAATATTTATAGTGATACCTCAAACGCAAGGATTGCTGTTTCAGTTTTGCTCTGAAGCTGTGAGGCTTAAGTACCTAACAAGTAAGTTTATAAATGCATTATTGTGCATTACAAACTCACTCCAAAACAAGTTGTCCAGTAACCACAAATAAACTTCCATATATATTTTTCTAACTCTTTGTTTAAGATGTTGCATTGCTAAAATTATTCACTGCTATCTTGAAGCCAGATTTTGTTTTAATATCCTTTTGAATTGTTTTCACTCTGGTGAATGTGACCCAGCATATTATTATTATTATTATTATTATTATTATATTATGGCTGATTGCAGTGTGGAATATGTAATTCTAGTAAGTACAGTTACTTTGTAAAAGAGTTAAGTGTTTTCATACACGACAATATTTCACCATACACATATACACATTCACCATACTCAGTTCTGGGAATTGCTCTTAAATTCTGTTCAATGCAAAATTCATGTGTGTTTATGATGTGTGCTTGATCACGTGCATATGAGGGTGCAGTTGTCCTCATCCCCACACAGCCATTTTAATCTTTTTCCGTATGGCTTGGTTTAATCCTTGTCCTCTCCACTCCTCTGGCTTTGTCCTATTCTGAAACAAAATGGGCCAAATTCTCGCTTTCTCAGGGACATCCCGTGTCCTGAAAAGAAGACGGTTACCTCGCCAGGCCCACAGCCCTGGGCAGCAGCTCTGCAGTGTCAGTAGAGCGAGACAGGGGTGTGGAGGTCAACACGGAACATGTAAACACTTGTGGAAGGGAATTAAAGTGAAGTAAAGAGGCCAGTAGTTTTGTACTGGCTACAAGGATAATGTAATTATCAAAAAGTTGAGACGCTGTGTAAAATGTCAATAAAAACCAAACACAATGACATACAAATCGTGCAAACTCTCGTTTAAATGAACATAGAACTGAAACATCACATCAAATCATGAAGCTGAAAAATTGTTTATTTTTTGAAAAATTTGAATTAATGCCAGCAAAATGTTGGGACGACATGTTTACCACCTCTTCTTTTAATATAAATGAAGCTACCTTCTAGCCCACCCATGCCCTCTGCAGCCATTGTATTTGAAATGAAGCAAAAGTTGACACTCCAGAGCCAAAGCGTAAAGAATAACTAAAAAAAATTAATTCCCTTAAATGACCAACCACTTTCTGTTGTCTAGGATACTGCATTTGACACATATTGCAGTGCGCATAATGAAACAATGTTATTATTTTTCAAATTAATTGTAAATTATCGGCCGTATTTTTGTCCTGAATCTCATTTTCAATCAAAGATTTTCATTTCATCCTAGGTCATTCAGTAGTTTATATGGTGTCTGGCGCTTTTTGTCATACCGTTATGTTTAAAAACAGACAAAAATACAGACAGTATTCAGGTAATGCGTTACGATTTAGGCAGCTGTTTTAGCCTCGTAACTGCACAAGACTAACTGCCTTGCAAGGCTCTTGCTCGGTCCTATGCGATAAATAGTAAAAACTGTGTATAAGAGAATTTTTGCTAAACTCTTCCTTAAAAGAAGCTGTTGTTTTTCCCAAAAAGCATTAATGTGGGTTTGGTTATGCCAAACCCAGAATCAGGTCCGAGTTACATGGGGTGGGTGGAACTTGCACTTTGAATCACACTTTGAATTTTCCTTTGTGTTCTGGTCTCATTGAGGGCAAGCATGCATTCAGCCCCTGAAAAAGAGACCAGTGCAATTTATTTTTAAATCAGCATCTCTGAGTATGACAACCGTTCCATGCCAGTGTCTGTTAAATTCCTACACAAGCACCTTTTTCTGCTTTCTGAGGTACTGATTAGTGATCATCTGAATCACATCTTATTTAATGAGGAAAAGTATAAAAACACTGCTGTAATCAACGCTCTCCTCTCACAATGTGACCAGTTGGATAGAAAAACACTTCTAAAACGGTGCATTTTTTCAGTAGCCTATAGCTATCTTAAAATCTTCAATTTAAAGTGCCTAATCCGGTGTATTAAATTATAGATCTGTGTGTAAGACACCATGAGTCGGGAAGTACATGTTAAATCAGCAAATCGGTGAAAATACAGATAATAAGACATGCGCGAAGTGTTTGACAAAGTACAGTACAGGATTATTAGAATTTGACAACGGCTACGCTTAAGAAACAGTACCAAATGTACTGATACAGTTCCTAAAGTTAACTAAGGCTCGTTTATGCAAATAGAAGGAAATTAAATACGTGAGTGACCTGCTTAAAGGGTGTCTCGTTTGTTTCAACTCGCATTTATGATGTCTTTGGGGTGCATCTGTCATATGCTAATATCATGTGCAGGAGACCACCTGATGTGTGTGTGCTGGAAATTCATCCACGGTTGGATGAAATTGGGGATGTCCTCCGTTCCCAGAATAGCTGCTTAGGCCGGGGTCTGTTTAAGTAGTGAGGGAGAAATCACACAATTCTAACTCCCTCACATCATTATTATTATTATTATTATTATTATTATTATTATTATTATTATTCTCCTTCTCCTTCTTCTTCTCCTTCTTCTTCTCCTTCTTCTTCTCCTTCTTCTCCTCCTCCTCCTCCTCCTTCTTCTTCTTCTCCTTCTTCTTCTCCTCCTTCTTCTTCTTCTCCTTCTTCTTCTCCTCCTTCTTCCTCTTCCTTCTTCTCCTTCTTCTTCTCCTCCTTCTTCCTCTTCCTTCTTCTTCTCCTTCTCCTCCTTCTTCCTCTTCTTCTCCTCCTTCTTCCTCTTCTTCCTCTTCTTCTCCTCCTTCTTCCTCCTCTTCTTCTTCTTATAATTATTAGTTATAGGTGTGATTACTACTAATTTATTGATTTTAGCATATGAAATTGAAACAATTTTTGTTTACCCCTTTCCCCCCCCACATTTTTACTTTTGTTACATTTTGCACGTTGCTTTATTTACACACCACACTGTCTTATATGTGACCATCTGCACCATTTATGATCAGAGCTAGGGTGCAGATCAGAAGTAAAGCGGATGATAAAGCGGGCTTTTGCTGTGCATGGACCAACCCTCAAAAATCCTTTCTGTCGCTTTATACATTTATGTTGCTCGTATGTCTCTCGTTAACTTTAGGGGAATGATTTATGGGGTTTGTTTTGTTTAAATTGTTTATTTTGTTTATTTAAGTATTGTATAATGGACTGGAATATATCATATTTAAATGTTATGTTTTTTACTCTAATTGATGTTAGCAGATGCTCTTTGCATCATGCAAACATTTCATGATAATTGCACCAATAGAAATGGTCCAAAAGGACCCTGTTACATTAACATGCATATTTTTTCTCCTTTAAACGTACTGTTCTAGAAGGATAGATCTTGTAATGGCAACAATACATGGTGAAAGTGTATATAATACCTTATATTGTTGCATTAAATTTGCTGTTGTATGTTTGACGCAGAGCATCTCAGAAGATACATCAAGATTGTGTGTGTGTGTGTGAGTAGAGGCTGTGAGATTGGGTGGATATGTGGTGTTCAGACAGAGGTATGAGTAACAGTTCCTCTTTGAGAGAGAGAGAGAGAGAGAGAGAAAGATTAAAGAACAGGGAGGGGGAGCTGCTGTAGATTGCTGTGTCATTGGTGCACTCTGTGTGCTCTCTTTTTCTCTCTCTCTCCCTATCCTTTCTCTTTCACTAGCTCTCTCGACCATCGTGACTGTTCGCTGATGCATTGCGCCTCCTCCCCTTGTTGCCCAACCATGCAGCACGTTTGGAGTGCCACTCTCCACTGCAGGGGTCCCAGAGAGAGAGAGAGTGTGTGTGTGTGTGTGTGTGTGTGTGTGTGTATGCCCTTGTGAGTGAGAAAATAAGAAAAATATGTAATTATAATCAGAAACTGTACCCACTGAAAGTGTGAATCGCATTTGAGCAGAGGCTAAGGTGTGTGTGTGTGTGTGTGTGTGTGTGTGTGTGTGTGTGTGTGTGTGTGTGTGTGTGTGTGTGTGTGTGTGTGTGTGTTTTGAGTGCAGGACACCCTCAGCTCTAGCTGCAGTGTTCTTGAGGCTGCTCTGCTCTGTTGCTGAGGCGGCAGGGTGGCGCAGATGAGATCTCGGTGAAGGGTGAACGAGAGAGGGAGAGAAATGCACGTGAGTGAAGGATGGCGATGCATTTGTGGGTGGAGCTTAGCATCAAGCGGTACCCAGTTCTCTCACTTGCACTCCTTCTCTCTCTCTCCCTCTCTCTCTCTCTCTATCTATCTCTCTCTGTCTCTCTCTCTCTCTCTCTCTCACTCGCTCGCTCTAATCTGGCATAGCCACTCCACCTGCCGGTGTTTTTCTCCTCTTTTCTCATCTCACGGACTCGGACAGGACTCTTGCATTGCATTGTCTTTCTCCCGACTGCCCTGACCTACAGAGTCACCTGGTAACTGGGCTAAACCTGTCTGTGCTTTCTTTACCGGGTTTCTTAACGGGACCTTGTCCACATTCGTGTCCCCACAGCGTGCGCAGAGGAAGAGGAGGGGGCTGGGGTGTGTCTGCAGCACGCACGCGCGTGCGTGCTTGGGTGTGTGCGTGTGTGCTCGTGCGTATGTGTTCGTGAGGAGAAGGGAGCCGCTGAAGCACCCGGAGCATCCGCTGAGCATCCGCTGAGGAAAGGATGGTTTTGCCGGCGATCGCTCAGCTCTTCCGAGTGTGCGTCTCCCGGGCAACAAAGCCCTGCCCCCTCTCGCCATGAGCCTGGCCGTCCGTGTCTCCTGCTCCATGCTCAACTGCTTTGTAAGTGTCTGCTTAGAACATGAAATCACTGCAGCTAGGGTTAAGTGACTGCCGGTAAGTGGCCGATGAGATGCTGGAGATTTGCAGATGCTCAGTTGGACATGAATGAGTGGTGAGAAGCCAGCAGAAGAGTGAAGTCTGTGTGTGTGTTTTTGTGTGTGTGTATGTGTGTGTGTGTGTGTGTGTGTGTCTCTCTGCTAAAGAGGACAGAATGCCACGTGAGCTTGCCGCTCCAACGGGAATAACAGCACATCCAGCTCAGGGAGAGAAAACATGCTGTCCTTGTTCTTTTTTGTTTCATTACAATCCGACCTTCATCGATTTAATAGAGCTTTGAGCTTTGAACACACACACCAGCAGATGTTAGATGTATAGAGACAGGCCATATGCTGAAGCATATAGAGTTATGTAACATTCTTCACACTAGATAAATAAAAAAAAAAAAAATGTAAAAAATATAGAGTGACTGATGGGCACATACTGTTCCTCCTTTCTGTTTGATTATTCACTCGTTCTTTCTGTTCTTAACTCCTCAATGCAACTGTCCTTTCATGCAAATCATCCTTTCGTCTCACGATCTTTTGAAATTGTTTTGTCTTTTGTGAAGCACAAACACGTTTCTCAGTTTTCCAACATGTCCCACCACTTTTCCCTTTTTTCTCTTAGAGCTAAGGGCTTACGTTTCACTTTCTGCTCATAATTCTGCCACCATTCACAAGATAGTAAAACAAGAAGGTAGCTGGTTGAAGTAAACAGAGGATAAGGTTATTAGTAGCTGTACCATTGGTTTCATGACGTCCAGCTTGGTTCAAGGTCTGTGGTTGGCCTCTTAACCTTCCAGCACCTCCTCCCGGCCCCCTTCCCCCATGGGTGAGAGGTGTTTGACATATTAAAATGAATAGATCTCTCTGGTGTCCATGCAGTGAAGCCCCCTCAATATATGATTGAAGAAGAGATGAAAGTAATAATGCAGTTGCTATGGGACCTTGATGTTTCATTGTACCACACACTCTTTTATTAGTTTATTCATTAGATTTGTTTAATCTGCCAGTCATCTTTTTCTACAAGAGACCGGTTCTCATAAACAGAGATCTAGTTTACTGAAATGTGGCTTCATTGGAGTGCCTGACTTTCCATCTTTAGGCTGTGTATAGATGCAGGCTGCAGCGCGTGATCAGAAATGTCTTTCCATGACTTTGGTATTTTTTTTAATAATCAGATTTGCATGCTTTTACCAAAGTGGAAATGTGAGTGAGTACTGAAATTCATTTGAGTGAAGTCAGAAACCGGATGTAGTAATCAGATCAAGTGTCTAAAATAACAGGCAGTGTATTGAGTGGTTAAAAATGTACAATAAAAAGTCTAAATAAAGCTCATCCCCACACCTTTTAAAGCTTACACGTTTTAAACGTTGTCCCAGACTTGACCCTTTGAATCCCAGGCTTATGATGCAGTTATCAATCTGTGAGCTTCACATTTACATTACGTAGGAACGAATGAGAGAAATTTTATTTAGTGTTTTGATGGAGCACTGCCTTCAGAAGTTTTCTCTTGATGCTAGCCCAACAGGATTTCCAGTGTTTGTTTTTTCTGCCATGGCTCTGTTTGGAATTTGCATTGCATTATGGAAACGGAAAAGTTTTATAGAGGCGAGGTTCATGGCCACTTTGTTTACTTTCAGCCTCTGGGTGACTGAGATGGATCCATGTTGCTTTTTTAGGGCCTTAAATAATGGCCAGTGGATCCAGAGGGAGCGCTAAAGGGCCTTGATTGAATGGGGAAAAGCTTTTTCCATCTCTCTGATGCCATTATGCCATCCCCACCTCACATTCGCTTAAACCAATCAGGCCAGTTACGGGAGCTCTGTGTGTATGGCTTTCTTATCAAGTGTCTACTCTTTCCTCCCTTCCATAGCTGTACAAATGTGTGTGTCTCTGTGTGTGTGTCTCTGTGTGTGTCTCTGTGTGTGTCTCTGTGTGTGTCTCTGTGTGTGTCTCTGTGTGTGTGTGTGTGTGTGTGTGTGTGTGTGTCTGTCTGTCTCTGTGTTGGCTCATCTGAGTTGGCTCAGGGAAAGGAGCACTAAACCCAGCCTGCAAAGGGGAGATCCTGAATGACGGCGACTCAGCACTCCTTTGACGTTGCAGCATCATTAGTGGGCTTTATTCTTGTGATTAGATTGTGTTTCCCTCAATATATTGTTCAGACCGCTTACTTTGTCTGCATACTATAGTCCTTGAAATTGACTTCTATTGATTAACTGCTTTATGGCTATATTTGCGACTTTTAAACAAAGGGAATAAGAATAAAATGTATGTATATAAGAATTGCCTGTTTTTTTATGTATATAAGAATTTTTTTTGTGTATATAAGAATCTGTTTTTGCTAAAAAGTACCTTTGCTATGGGGTATTAATGTGACATCAGGCTATGATTTGTGTATGTGTATGTATGCATGTGTGTGTATATATATATATATATGTGTGTGTGTGTGTGTGTATATATACATAAATATAAATTCAAAAAAAATATTTATATTTCCATCTGGCAATATGCAGCAGAGTGATAAACTTATTAAATCATATACATGAATATATGTATAAATAATCATGACTCAGATTCTATACTCATAACCCAAATAAATAAATATATACACACACACACACACATATATATATAAAAAATATATGGTATGTCAAACCTGCGGCTGGGACTATATGTTTGTGTTTTCAATGGCTATGATTATTTGCTACAGTATGAAATATTGTACTTATCTTTTTAGATGTTCCCCTATAAGTATTGGTCATCGTTTGATTGGTAAACAGTCTGGCTTCCCACTCTGTGGAGAGTTCAGAGGGGTTTTTATATACCTTTAAAATGTGCTCTGTGCGGTCAACAAAAGTGCTTTATCTCATCCCTCCAGTGTTTGACCCACAGGCCAGTGTAGGTAGGCTGATTTGAGTTCTGTGGGGACAGTAGAGATGGACCAGAGTGGTCACCTAGTTGCATAGCCAGTGAGCAGTATGGCCTAGTCGCACACAGACTTCACCCCAGTGAATTGGCATTTGTTTGTGACTTAACCATGAAGATGAAGTGAAAATCATTTACACCTGGTACGTTTTGCAGCAGTGATGTAAGTGCAGGGATTTGATGTGCATTCGGGTGGAAAGCACTGTGTGTCAGTGAGTTGATTAATATCATATGGATCTATGAGCAGATGAATAAATCAGTCGTGGTCAGAGGAACACAGTGTCTTTAAGTAGGGCAAGATCCAACAAACTCTGTCCCTGGAAAGTTTGTGGGTGTATGAGGTGTTATTTTCCACTGCAGCTCATCTGGGTACTGAGGCAAAAGTGCTTTTATGCCTTATTTACATTTGAAATATTCTGCCTCCTGAAATATTGAATGGTTTCTTGATTTAAAGAGACATAGATGAGACAACGATCAAGTTAGTAGAGAGAGAGAGCTGACAGCGAGGGAATAAACACCAGTTTGCCAGGGTGGTAGCGCCCCCCCCCGTCTTTATTGTTCTGCTTGTCGTTTATAGAACCAAACCATCCAAAGGTTCTTCAGATACACATACCTCAGCTTCTCCATCAGAGAGATACTATGTCTCTATGCATCAAGGCATATTCGTCACAGGCAGAACAAGGCCTTGTATCTCCAAATTGGTTACTTTTCAGCAAAAGGAGGAAATGTTTAAACTTTTAATGTAGGTTAATGTAGCAACATTTTAATCCGAGTGATTGTAGATCATTTCTGGTGGCTCATTTAGCATTTGCTTTGCTAAATAACTCTTGGAGTGAATGAATAAATGAATGAATGAATAAGTCAGTGAATGAAGGAATGAATGTAGGAATGAATAATATCAGTGTTTTCAGGCTTTTTGTAAGTTTAAGTGTAAAGTGACCATTTGTCATACGTGAACACACCACAGCATACAGTGTGAACAGTGTTTAACCCGTTTCTTAAGTGAAGCAGTGGGCAGCCAGGAACACAGCGCCCAGAGAGCAGTGTCTGGGGATGGTACCTTACTCAAGGGTACCTCAGTGGTGCCACTAGCAATCCTGGGATCGGAACCCACGGCCTTCTGATCACAGGGCCAACTCCCTAACCACTAGGTCACCACTTACTTTTTCTATATTTTAGCAATATTTTAAATATAATTCATATAACCTAGAGCTGAGAGACCTTAGTGGACCATGTACTGCAACAGTGCTACTGTTCTGATGAGGTTCTGGCATTGTAGTCCTAAAACTGTAGGTTTATTGTTCAGCCACAATGATAGTTATAATGTCAGAGTGAAGACCTACTATTCAATGGTTACTGTAAATGATAAGCTAACGCCTTTCAGACTAATCTTTAAGTATCATTATGACCAAAGGGACCCACAAAGATGTTAAGATGTGCTTAGACCGTAAGATGTTAAGGTGTATCTGCCAGGGTCAATGATTGTTAGAGAGCTCTGGATTCATTGTGGTATACTCACTGCGCTCTTATGTTAATCTTTGTTAAAACCAGGGCCACATTTATAGGCCTGCATGTACATGCTGCGGCTGTAAGTGTGGATTGACTACTAGCAATGTCCTAATCTGGGAGAGAGCCTCTAATCCAGAGCAAAGCCCCTCATCAGATTAAATGTGTTTCCCTTTGCCAGCTCTGTGTGGGAACGTGCCGTAGAAAAAGACGGAAGTAACGCGCAGACCGAAGGATGCGCGAGGAACCAGAGAGAAGTGTGAACTCCAATTCGGAAAGAAGAAAGGGGGCCTGGGAAACAAGGGGCGGTTTCCATAGCAACATGCATTCACCAGGTCTTCTCAGATGTGTGTGTGTGCGTGCGTGTGTATGGGTGTCTGAGAGTCTGCATGTCTGCTGGTCTGAATACGCTAACCCATTATTCATCCTTTTTTTTTTTTTTCCTGTCTGTCTGTCTCTTTCGTTCTTTCACTTGTGCAGTGGTGATCTCTGAAATTGAATATGCTCCCTCTTTGTTCCAGAGGGATTAAAACTGGGCAGTTTTGCCTTTTAGCGAATTAAAACAAATTTGTGCCTCCTGTCCCCCACCCCACCTTTTTCAGCCACATACACACACACACCCCCTCGGAGCAGGTGCACAGACA
>JBBJLS010000082.1:9943879-9957437 GCA_037577275.1 Bryconaethiops microstoma
TATATATATACACACACACACACACATATATACTGCTAACCTGCATTATGCAAGAAGACTGTGTGCTTGGTGCTTTTTGTGCCATCCCTTAAAATAGTAACTACATCAGGAAATGACTCTTCAGAAAGAATGGAGGGATGAGAGGGAGGAGGGAGAGCAGTGACGAAGCAAAAAAGAAAGCGCAGAGTGTCAGACACACCGTGTCCTCCATCTTTGTCCGGTGGGATCACGCTGCTTCTTCCCTCTGGCTCACAACAAACAATGTGTTGTGTGTCCCTCCTAAGGATCTTTTGTGTGGGCTCATCCCTACACAACTTGCATATTAGTTTCTAAATGATTTATAGTAATTAGTAAGTCTGTTTGGTCTAGTAATGTTTCTTTCTATATTTAGATGTGCCACATTACTTCATATCATTTCTAAAGTGGTTTGTGGGCTAGCTTTTACATCCTGAACAGTTCTGAGCCTTGCCATGACTTTTTCCCCCGTTTATATCATGAGTATCTTTCAGTTCTTTGAGTGTGTGAGTTTCGTGTCTTTCTCTTATTGGATGTATGTATGAGCATGAGTGTAAGATCGGGTGCAGTCAGTCTTTGAAACTCTGTCACCACACTGTGTGACCAGTCCTCGTTCAGAGTGAAAAATCTTACCTCATTTTGGTATTACATCCCGTCTCAGTGCGGTAAGATTTAATCCACACTTTCAGCCTCGGAGATTTGACGTAATTTTTTATTTATTTTTTTCTTGAGTAATTAGCTAGTTCTGACAGTCAAGCATACTTTACCAGTGACTGCATAGCAAAAGCATAGCATTACTAATACATGGCTACTTAGTAAGTAAGCCTGAGGGGAGTCATAAAATCTCACCAAATATGGAAACCAACTTTTTTTTTTAAAATCTGTTTGATGCATTAGTTCTGTTAATCACTTGGGTTTTTAGCAAAAATGCTTTAGTTTTTTGAACAATTGCTATTTTAGTACACTAGGTGGCAGTATGATTGTTTCTCACTAGATTTGGGAGAATAAATCATCTAGCTGTTCTCTCACAACAGCACAGGGTCAAGATAGACAGGAGAATGTAGCTCCACAATACACACATTGTGTTCTGCGTTCAAACTCCGATACAGTAGTGATGGTGTGACGCCACTTTTCCCCCCAGTGCTGACGTTGGAACCTTGAGTATCGTCCATTACTAATACAGATCATTCATACGTTATCAGAACCGGGTTCCTAACTGTAGTCGCTGGGGGTGCTGGAGTGTATCCCGTCAGTCACAGTTAGCTGGACCACCATAGAAACATCTGACATGCATGTGTTTGGACTGTGGGAGAAAACCAGAGCACCCCTCAGAAACCCATGCAGACACGGGGAGAACTTGACACAGAAAGAAACTTGTCCGCCCTCATCCACCCATGCTCATAACAATTATCAGTTTTAAGTGAAGTGAACTACAACGAGATTTCAGCAAGATTTCAGCCCTACTTTTAACACGGCAGTGCTCTCCTGGTCATAATTGGAGTGATAGCCTGGACAGAGCTGGGGAAAGCTGGATATGTGGGAGGGAGTGAAGGAGGATGGGGAAAAAAGAGTGATGGATTTGTCAGGGGATGGAGTTATGGCCTGAAGATCCATACTGGACCTCTGAGAGGCGGGTATTAAATCTCATGTGCGCTCTCTCTCTCTCTCTCTCTCTCTCTCTCTCTCTCTCTCTCTCTCTCTCTCTCTCTCTCTCTCTCTCTCTCTCTCTCCCCCTCTCTCTCACCTGCAGTCCCTAACTCTATAATTTATTGCTTCTGTCTAGAACATCTAGGCACACATCTCCTAGAATACCAAATGAGAGTTGTGAGGAGAAGGAGGATTTGTAGGTGTTTTAGCATACTTTTCCTGACTCTGCTTTTTTCTTTATGAACACCATTATTTTTATTTCTCATTGTTTTAAATGTGGTACTGCTCTTGTATTAGCTAGTGCATTTTGTCTGTTCCAACTTGCAGTCCTGTGGTTAAAGAACATCAGGTAATAGTAAGAATGTCTAATACCATTTTGCCATATCTTCCACCCTCAAGCGTCATCATCTTATTTTCAAATGAAGAATTGGTGTCGAATACACAGCGATAGATACATTGGCCTGTGCTGACTAAAACGTCAAATACTGAGACTGGGATTTATTAAGTGGATAACAACTGATCAGGTCAAGTCAAGTGGGTGGTTGTCATTTCAGTCATATACACAGTACATAGTGAAATGAAACGGCGTTCCTGATGCAACACAAATGATGCAACACAAAGAACAGAACAGCATAAGACTGTACAAGTGCAGGCAGGACAGGAAAACAGTTTTATGTCAATCATTAAATGTGCAAAAGATTCAAAGATTGAGGTAGACAGCAATAAGTTGTGCAAAAATAACAGCGACTGAATTGTACAATAAATAAATAATGCAGGGTATTTACAGTAGCAGTTCAGTAGGTTTTTTTTTTTGTTTATGGCAGAACAGTTTAGTGTGTGTGTAGTGTGATTAGGAGGCAGGGAGCAGTTCCGTTCAGAATGTGTGCGCGTGTGTGTGTCAGAGAAATGTACAGTTGGTTACTTAGTTCTGGTTTAGGAGTTGGATGGGAAAGAAACTGTTCCATATCCTGGTAGTGAAGGCCTGGATTCTGCCAGATGGAAGAAGGGAGAAGAGGGTGAGGGAGGGCTGTGTGGGATTCAGCGTGCGGTGTAAATGTCTGCCACCAAGGGGAGAGAGACCCCAGAGATCATCTCAGCAGTCCATACTGTCCTCTGTAGGTTATTGTGATCCGATGCGGCACACAACACCAGGATACAACACCAGGATGCAACTACAGAGAATGCTTTCTATAGTCCCTCTGTAGAATGTTGTGAGAATTGTGGCAGGGAGGTGCGCTGTCCTCAGTCGCCGCAGGATGTAGAAACATTGCTGGAACATCTGGGTGATGGAGCCGGTGTTGAGGATCTATGTGAACGTGGTGCTCTGGATGATCTCCACTGTGGAGCCGTTGATGGAGCCTCTTCAAGTCAACAGCCATCTCTCTTGTCGTGGCCGCATTCAGAGACCAGTTGTTGGCTCTGCGCCAGTCCATTAGCTGTTGTACCTCCTCTCTGTACACCATCTCGTCATTCCCGCTAATCAAACCCACCATGGCTCCTGGCTTTAGAGTCATAGAAATCTGTGCTTTCCATTAAACATAGTCTGGTGTAGCACCAGAACTTTTACCGCTTATTACATATTGTTGGCTCATTTTTGCAAAATGAGAAATTTCAGAATTAAGCTTTTCACCTTCTTGTACTTTTTCATCTCTTGATATGTGCATCGGAGCAAAATTCTTTATTATGAACGCACTGACTTGAATGCAAATCCCGCGTCATGCCTGATGTAGATGGAATTTAATGGCTTAATGTGGAATTGCTTTGTACCTCATTCTAAAGTGTTCCGGGGGGACAAAATATGACTTTAGAGGGAATTGCTGAGAGAGGCGCCCTTGTGTGGTGATCCATTTGCTAATTGACCACTTGTATGGAAGACTTCAAGATTCTGCCATCTCTTGCACATTGGCTTTATACCAAGTGTAAATGAAAAGGCTGGAATTCCATTCATCAACTTAATGGAGTCTTTGGAAAGAGGCAGACTGTTTATCACTGAGAGAGAGAGAGAGAAGGAAAAGGGAAAGGAGAGAATGAGTTAAAGTTCAATGGCTGAAGTTTGTATGAAGAGAGAAAGAGGCGGGATAATCCATTAAAGTCTTTAAAAGAAGTTCCTCATCAAAGATCCAAAGATGGTGTTTTTTCAGAGGCGTTTGTCAACTCACCTGGCTGATGCCATTTAGCGCCTCAGCAAATGAACAACTGTGGATTGTGAAAGGCATTTGCCGAAGCTGAGAAAGCATAACCTGGGTCATTTAGTATTTCTGCTCCCTCTGCTTGTGACCTTAGTGTCAACCTTATTTGGTTAGTTCTTAACGACCAGTTGTCTAATGTGTTGTTGGTCTTTCACGTGCTCTGACCTGATGTAAATTGTAAGGAGGACCAGCCACTGATTGGGCTTGTTTTTCAAGCATTTTGAACTTGGAAGAATTTGGAGGCCGGGGCAGCACCTTGGAACTCTCCGTCATGTTCCTCAAACCATTTCCAAACAAGGTGAGCATAGGTGTTTTAGGTCCGTTTGTATACTGAGGTTAGCATGGGCTCTCTGGCTGGTCTGCAGCTGAGCAGCCACATACACATCATGGTGGTCTTTACGCCCATGTTATTCTGTGAGAGGTCTTAATGTTATGGCTTGGCAGTGAAGGTCACCCTGTGAAAGTATTCTTTACTTACTGTCTGTCTCTTTATAGTCTTATTTCTTCTGTAACCACACCAAGCTAATGTGGATTTGTAGTATAAAATTAGCTCACAGACTGGCCTTAACGTAGTGGCTGATCACAATAATGGCCGGTGTTCACTGAGCGCATTCATTGATGTTCTTACATGGCACTTTCAGAGACTTTGGTGTTGAAGTGTTGAGTTTTGAGTGTCTCGTATGCTTGCATTTTAGACCTATGGCAAAAAAGGATTTATTCAATCTTGAAACTGTGATCACAGCTTGGCTGATGGTGGCTTCCTTCACTTCTGTACTATGCTCTCGGTAGTGTTCCTGGACTGACTGTCTCTCAGTCTGTCAAATAGCATGTCTTCTGAAAGCAGAGTCAGGGGCCAGGCTTGTTATGTCTTGGCTTTGCTGGAATGCACAGATGGAATCTACATTCCAAAGCCAAAATGGAACTGTCACTCTCCCACCTTCTTCTTCTTTTCATTTTCTTTCTGTTCTTTGCCAGTGGCAAAAATGGCTATGAAGATCAAACCTAGAGCATGTTATGAAATAAATGGTCATTTTCAGAGGCTACTTTATGCAAAGGCAATATGATCACATGGCTCGTAAGTTACGTGGCACTGGCAGTTTAAAGCCATTCTGACTGACTTTGAAGGCCAGCTAGATGATGCTCTTGAGTAATCAGGCATACCTACTTTTTTCTAATGCTAAAGTAGGGAAGTAAAGAATAACTGGAGTTCTTTTGAGTGCCTTAACTTGGGCACTGTAGGGTGAAAACTTTCTTGCGTTGTTTTTGTCTGTCCAAGAACCTAATCAGCAATTGATCTAAGGTTTGTACTTTTTTTGAATTTTTTCTTTTTTTTTTTTTTTTTTTCAGCCTTGCCCAATATTTAATATTTCTCTGACTGGTCGATTATTTGTTCTAAATTGTATCACTCAGTGTCAAGATCATGAAATAATCATGGTTACCCTGTTACCATTACGTTGTGTTAAACAGTACGGCTACACAGCACAGATTGTTATCGCAGTGTTGGTCCCTGCAATACTGATCACAGAAGGCTGTAACAAGCCTCTAACCAATCAGTGTTTTTGACAAGGTGACCAATCACAGCTCTAGGTGAGTGTGACTGGGTGCTCTGGTGAATCAAAGACAGTGATTCACCAAGGTGTTTTTTTTTTCCATGTTTGTTTGTCTCTTAAAACTAAACAAGCTGCTTTTGTAAAATTGCCTGATGTACAGTGGGCACAGAAAAGAATAACAGTTCTGGGGAAAAAAATAGAAAACCAAAGTCAGTGAGACGGGTAAAGGCCCATCCCTTCCTAAAAATACCTGTAAACTCAATCAGTTGTAACTATTCACCTTCTTCATTGCGCACCAACCTAAATGGCTTCCACCTGTGATCAGCTGTAATCATTTTGATTAGTTCAGCATAAAAACAACTATCCCTGGACCATTCCAGCGCTTGGCAGTGCAACTGAAAGCAAACAATTAGTTATAATGGTAAGGCACTGTTAAAAGATAAAGTTGTGGACATGCAAAGAGAGTTCATTGTGTGCCTGTCACGACAATATCACAAGTGCTTCACAAATGGTTGCAAGAAAAAAGCCCCTCCTCAAGAAAAGAGATTGTCTTGACTGAGCCTTGCCAAAACACACCTTGAAGATTCTGAAGCCAAGTGGAAAAAGCTGTTCTGGTCAGATGAGACCAAAATCAAATATTGCGTCAACACTGAATGGTACATCTGGTGGAAAGCCAATACAACTCGCCATCCAAACACCATCACAGCATCCCGTGGGTATTTTTCTCTACAGTAGGGACTGGGGCACTTGTCACACAGTGTGTGAAAGACCTGGCCTAGTCAGATTCCAGACTTAAACGATACTGAAAATCTGTGGGTTGCAGTTCACCAACAGTCACCATCCAGTTTGATTGAGCTTGAACAGTTCTGTAAAGAAGAGAAGGCAAATATTGCCCAGTCTAAATGTGCAAATTTGCTAGAGATGTATCGGAATAGACTCAGGGCAGTAGTTAAAGCACATGAGGAGTGATTCCTTATCTGTCTGTGATTTAAAAAAAAATAAAAATTTGTCTGGATAGTGACCATCATATCTTTCACATGGATGCTATAAGACCATTGAGTAAGTACAGCTGAAAAATAGTTTTTGAGTGTATGTGTTTTCATTTCAGGCTGCAAAGAAAATGTGGTTGTTTTGGAGGGAGTGATTATTTTCTATTCTCACTATATGTAATTCGTGTCTTTTCTGATTGGCCACCCTGTATTGGCCAATCAGAAAAGACACGACATTTCCTTAAAAAACATCACTGGGCTGAAACACCCTCTAGAGCTTCTGTCTGAATGGTTAACATTCCAAAGACCAAACAAGGAAATGTAAATTTGTGGATTTTGTGACACAACAAAAAATGAACCTGACTGTTTTAGCTGCTTAGTTTCCACACATGGACTGAATGGAGGGTTAATGTACAAATATTTGAATACTTCAGACCTTTTTAACCTTTCAGAAAAGTGATTTTATATTTAAAGGCATTGCAATACCTAGCAGTATAATCTCAATACTAATACTTTGTCCATATCGTGCTGCCCTATAAAGCAATGTTTTGGTGTACATTCGGATTTACTTTTGTCCATATAATGTATATGTAACTTACTATATAGGTAAGGATGTAGTTTGTTACCAAGAAAACCAAACATATGATGTTAACAGTAAGGTACTGTCAGTTATTTCATAAAATCAGTGGTTAAGCATCGATTCTGAAATGTCGCTCGTATGTTAACTCTGTGGCTACGAACACCCATAAATTCCACGGAGCCATACATCTGAATTAAAACCACAAAAAACTGGTTTGGAGAGTCCAGTGGGGTGATGGTTTGTTAACAGTTGTTGTTTGACAACATTTGGCCCAGAGAAACAGTAGAAAACAAGGCAAACACCTGCAGAGATCATGGGATGAACACTCTTTCAGTTCATCCAAACTTTTATTTCTATAGTTTCGCTGTACAATATTAACACACTTACAGCTCATTTAATGTAGGTGAAGGCCAATCATTTCTGCTATTATCATTAACTAGTTGGCAATATCCAGCCCTAAATTTAAATCTGTTCACTTAAATCAGCATACAAATATGATGGAATGCACTTGAATGATTGAATGATCACTAGCTGCAACTGTTTAGTAGTATTTGATTCTCTATTGTCCATCTCTACTGTCCTACTGTGTTGAAAGGTCAGTATTGATTTGAACTGTCAGCTAGGGCATCTGACTGTGCCGCAGACTCTCTGTTGGCGCGGCCCAGTCCTCTGAACCCAACAGGTAATGTCTGTCCAGCTGTACCAGGAGCTCTGTTGATCTATTTCTCCAAGCTCAGTGGGTAGTGTCTGGCACGTCTGGCGGCGCTGAGAGCTCCATGTTGCCATGCCGTCTCCAAGCTGGCGGGATGCTGGCATTGATGAATGCTGGGAGCTCAGTTGCCACCTTAGGGACCGAGGAAGAAGAAAACAGGAGACTGATTATGGGAAGGAGAGCACGGCCGTCACCCATATAACTCCCTGGACACTGAATCTAGAATACTTTTTAAAATGAACTAGCATCATAGTGTACCACTGATCTGTTAAACTGCATTAGTAATGTGATGTATTTATTTAAATTGTGAAGTTAAACTAAAGCTATGATGTCAGAGGTACAGGGTTTGTTATGACAGACAGTACAAAACTATAAAATGTGGGTTGGCTGTGTTTTGTTTTTTTTTGTTATTATTATTAAGAGGCCAGACCAGTGGTTAGGTAATGCAGGAATGCTGAGTCACTGTTTGTTCTCATTTATAATGTAAGAGTGACCAGGCCTGCTAAAACCCGTGCTTAACCTGCCCACTAAATCACTTATGAAGAGTAGTCTAGAATTCTGTAATCATCTTAGAAACAAATAATATTGCAAAATCACCATTGTGTGCTCGTTCCATGACACTGTTTGCTGTTTAGTTGAAGCCTAATAAAATGTCGAGAATCTCTCCTGAGACTGAGTCTAATTAGAGCTACAGCAGCAGAGGTTAGAAGAGGCCTTTGGAAGGTCATACTCCTCCTGTCCCCTCTGGTTCCTCTCCTGCCATCTGGATGTCTGTATCTGTGTCTGCCCCTCACATCTGGTGTTTTTGCGTGGGTGTACACTCCATATAGAACCAGGTTTTTTTTGTTGTTTTTTTTAAGATTTTACTTTTTTTTTTTTGTTTTTTTAAAGAACCAAGTATAAAAGGTTCTCCAACATGGGAAAGAACAGTTTAACACAAATGGCTTTAAAGCGCAGGGTGACTGGTCTCCTTCTGTCTGCCTCGCCAATAAAGCACAGAACTCCCAGAATGGTCCAAAGAAGCTTAACTTTAGACGTAACAGTACCTTAGTACAGACTCTTGATACTTTTACTGAACTCCATCAGACCGTGGCATAGACTGCTTAGCTTTACACCCTTCAGGTAAGATGTTTTTCTGGTGCTTTAATGAATTATGCACTATTCTTGAAATCTTTTAGTCAGCATATACAAACGTTTGTGCCTCACTCTTTATGAGCATCTTTGTTCCCAAGACACATTCATGCATATAACCATTAAACCACCTGCTGGTGTCCTGTCAGACCTTTGACTCTTATGGGCTGGCACATTTAACCATGAGGTTGTTAAATACCAGTCATCAGCCAGGATTTCCTAGGGAGAGGCAACCAGAACATTTATGTCTAATTGTCACTTTTGGTCATTAAATTACATCTTCCAGTGCCAGACATTTAACAGGAACGTAGAGATGCTTCCTTGGACCAGTATCATTGTTTCCCTTTTATACTTAGCACAGAGTTTCCTGATCCATGGATCCTGTTACTTGGATCTTTAGAAATTCTGTTTTGGAGGACCATCACATTTGATGTAGCAATTACTGATGTCAGTAAACCTGAAACTTACTTTCAGATTTTACATTTACATGTTATATTGCCTTTTTGTATTTTTGCCGTTTTGGCAGTGTTTTAGGATTTTGACCAGTGTTTTAGCAGTATAACCCACTCCAAGCTCATAGCCTTTTTCAAAGGGGCCACTGTCACTTTGCCAGTTCTTCTATTCATAGCAAATGTCTTGATGTTTTGCCCATGTTGCTTTTTCCAATTAACATGAAAGGTTGCAGAATTAGTGTTATGGGTGTTTGAATTTGCTTACAGGTTCTTTTGCTGAGAGTAATCCAAACCGCTCTCCAGCAGCTGAGCTCACTGACCTCTGTGACCAAGAATAAAACAGCAGCATTGATGTCAATCAAGCCTTGCTCTAACTGGTGTACGACTAAATTGCGTTTTTCTTTTGAATCTGATGAGAGGCCAAAGCAATTGCTTTTTCAGCTTCCTCGAGAGTGAAATGGAATGATGAAAGAGCAAACAAATTTAAATCTGATAATTATCTCTAAGGGGGGTTGTGCTTCTGCAAGGCCTGAGCCTAAGCTGTGGGTGTGTGTGTTTGTTTTGGACCATTTTGACTTATGTCAGAGCTAGTTGTGGGCGGTATGGGCGATTCCTGATGACTTCCGCATATATCACAGTATAGTGAATATAGAACCTTACAAACAGCATATTCTTTTTTTTTTTTTTTCTTTTTTTTTTTAATTAACAGTGGCTTATTTTTTTAAATTTTTTTTATTCATTTTCATTGCGCAAGCTAGCAAAAACAGAACGAGACAGGTAAACCTGTCACTACTGCTTCTGAACGTCTGAAAATCTTTTACAAACACATATAAAGACGAAGTGTGCTAAACTGCTTGTAGACTGCATATAATCTGCTTCAGCATTATATGGTATGTCCTTACATACACCAACTGAAATTGCATGTCATTTCGATCCAGCGTTCACTTTTATAATCGTACGCGGAGCCTTGGGAAAATGCTGATTCTAGCGAGGTCTGAGCATGTTTCTGACTCTTGTGTTTTATAGACCCCACCGGTTGACCATAATAACAAGCAATCTTGATACTCAAACACATTTTGTTTTGAGGTGATGAACCAGGTTGGTGGTGTCTCCACCCCTGGCCGCAACGGTGACAAAAATGTTGCAATTTATGTTTTCTTGCTCTGTTACCACCTCTAGTGGTTAGGGAGTTCGCCCTGAGATCAGAAGGTTGTGGGTTCGAAACCCAGCACTGCTAGTCTCACCACTGAGGAGCAAGGTATCGTCCCCACACACTGCTCCCCGGGCGCCCCTCTTTGGTGGCAGTCCGTGACTATAAGAGACCACTTTATTTAACTTTTCCCCCTCTCTGTGCTAGTTTGTATGTAGCTTTCCTGGAGGATGACTTTCACTAGTGTCAGTGTCCTTGTAGGTACATGTTTGCTAGCCTTCTGTCACTACCAACGCATTACAGCCAAGCGTTTGTACTGTTTGTGAAGTGTCCAAATGTATGCTGCAGCCTCAGGCAAGTTTTGCATTTATGGGTCAGCGTACCAGCATGAAGACAACGAAACCCATACCTTAGGACACATTTTCTACAGGTCGTCCATCGACTACAGGTCAGAGGGCAGACTGTAGACAACTTTAACACGTAGCAGGCTTGGCGTTCAATGTGCTACTTCTTTCTGCTGCTGCCCAGTGCAAAGATCCAAGTGTCTCTGGGCTCAGTGTTTGGCCCATTTACTTTTTATCCTTGATTTTGAAACAAGCAGGCCACTTTCAGGATTATTTTGTTCGTAGAGCATTATGTCTGGCTCTGGCGAAGAGTTGTCTCAGGTGAACAGAGCCCCTGTTTGTTGGAATGCCACTACACACTCCTGCCCATTTCTCTTCGGCGCCCTTCTCCAACGCCAAGGGGGGGTCTTTCACCTCATCCTGTGATGAAGTGGACGATTGCTCAAGGTCGTTCTCGGTCAATGTTTAATCTGCTACGTGATGGCTGTGAACACGTTGCCTTGTGTTGGCAGATTACCGTCTGGCCTGAAATGTAGTCACACAATGAACAATACACCCCACGGAAATGTTCACGGAGTCCGCACTGGCACAGTCCAAGGTTTTTGCGGGTGTGTACGTGGACATGGCATAATCCTCAAAGGTTTACTCTGCATTACTTAACATTATTTTCATATAATACTTCTGCTTCAGGTGCAGTCAGTGTTGGTGTTGCTTATTTGCTAATGATGATTTCTTTTGTTCCCTTAATGGTAGTTTGTTCTGACACTGTAATCTGAAACTAGACCATCCTGATGCTGCAGTTACTCTGTGTTTGAGAAAGCGTGTAGCAAGTACTTAAATGTTTAAACACATGGAACGTGCAAGTGAGATATTTATTGTGACATGTGCTTAGATGTGCAGCTATCCTATCACACGCATGTGTGCATACTTGTGCACAGTTGTCTAAACATAAAATTACCACAGAGCACACACTCATTGTGCTCGTCTGTTTCTATTTCTGCTAATATAGTGCATACTGCTTTATTGCAGGGTGAGGAGGGGCCTCCCAGTCTGGAGTATATCCAGGCCAAGGACCTGTTCCCACAGAAAGAGCTGGTCAAAGAGGACGACAGTCTGCAGGTGAGCTCTTCTTTTTCTTGTCAGGTGTTTAACTCCAACCAACACTGCCACCATTTTCAAAGGCTGCCGTGCTCGTCTCCGAAGATGTTTTGCATTTGTTTGTGTTGAATGCCTTTTTAATGGCTGCATTCACGATCCAGTCTTCACTCACATTTCAGTCACATGTCCCTGCCAGGAACACATGAACTGACCTCGGAGTTCTGTGTACGTTGTGTACTTTGACATCAGATATTCGCAGACATGTGCTGTCGTCATCAGTAAAAGAGCTCTAAAAACCATCAATGGATAGTAGAGGTGCATGAAATAAACATAATTCTGACATTTTATTTATTTATTTATTTATACATGTACATTTAGCATTGAGATTTGCAGTACAGTGTATATTTTTTTTGAGGGGAGTATTGATACATTTTTGTTTCCAGTTAATATGCTGCACATATATCCACTTTAAAACAGTGTTTAACAACACTGGAATGGCAAAAAAACCCTGGCAAAAACATAAATATCTGTCAGTATAATTTCTTTGATGACATGTAGTAAAGTTTATGGAACTACGATCAACTGCTCTGTGACATGGGAGACTTCTCTCAGACTAATGATAAGGAACATAAGAGAGAAGCCAGCAGACCAAGTACACCCATTAATGGTAATGGTATTCAGGTAATGGCATTGGGCCCTTTAGCAGGATAATGCACCCTGCCACTCTCAATCCATTTGAGCATCTGTGGGATATACTGGGCAAATTATTCCAGTCCATGGAGGTCTCATCTTGTCATTTCCGGGACTTGGAAGAATCTGCTGCTTAGTGCCAGATACCACAGCACACCTACAGAGATCTTGTGGTGTCTGTACTTTGATAGGTCAGAGCCGTTGTGGTGGCACGAGAGAAGCCTACACAATATTAGGCTTGTGCCGTTATCGATGATCGGAAGCTGTTGTGTAGCTATTGTGGGCTCAGTGAGAAACTAAAAGATGTGGAACAGATGTGAGAAGATGTGAAATGTCTCACATAAGTTTCTCTTTTAACCTTGCAATGTTCTTCCATTAACCAACACCCTGAACTGAATGTACCTCTATCTTATGTCATTTAAATTGACACAAACATCAGTGGCCTGTGAACATCCTGTCTGCCTCCAGGCAATCTTTAGCCAGTCTTCTATCAGCTCATTCTAGAGAAAGCTTATACCACTCAGCCAATTACACAGTCTGGATTAGGTAGCCAGACGGAGAAAGTAATAAGAGATTGAAAAATTGAGGTGGAAGAATGCAGGTTGGGGCTTCGGCTGTTGAAGAGAGGAAAGTGAAGTCCTGATGAAATCTGTAGAAGAGAAACACTAATCATTAGGTAGAGAAGAGTCTCTTTTAGATCCAAGCAGTGATGTAATGGTTTAGCAGTGGAGCTGCAATGCTTTGCATTCCGAAGCAGAGCCATGGAGCATACGGCCCTCAGATCCCAATACTCTCAGCAGCACACAGTTAAATCACATATTGGTACACTATATGGACAAAAGAATCTGTTGTTCAGGGTTTGGGCTCGGCTCCTTACTTCCAGTGAAGGGCAATTTTAATGCTTCAGCGTTCCAAGACACTTTGGACAACGCCGTGCTTCCAACTTTGTGGACACAGTTTGGGGAAGAACCTTTTCTATTCCAGCATGACTGTGTCCCAGTGCACAAAGCA
>JBBJLS010000082.1:9965211-9975495 GCA_037577275.1 Bryconaethiops microstoma
GTGTGTGTGTGTGTGTGTGTGTGTGTGTGTGTGTGTGTGTGTGTGTGTGTGTGTGTGTGTGTGTGTGTGAGAGATATAGATTGCTGTCTTGGTTACTCATTGCTAATTCTGCTGAGCTTGAAAGGGAGATGAGTGGGCTGATAAGTGAAATGAACTTGTTAAGGACTTGTTATTCCCTCACAAGCACTCACTCATTATAAAGCTGTTTGCCTCATGTAGGCCATTTTTGTTGAATATAATTGGAGAAGCATTGCCACTCTGTTTATCTAGTTACACCCTGCAATGCTCACTTGTCCTTTTTATTTGCTGTTATAGAGCTTTTACATGTTATTTATCTTTTCTTTCCTTAACTTTCTCTCGTGCTTTCACCCCCCCCACCCCCCCCCCTCGTCTTTAGGTCATGAGCTGTTTGTTGCTTTTATTTGACTCAGCATCTGGAGCTTTGTGAGTGCGCACGTGCACTTCCATCACTCCTAGCTCCTCAACACCTTTGCATTATGCATCGTCCTTTGTCCTCTTTCTAAGGGAAGCAGGGATGGAGGCAGTGAGTGTATGCTTTGCAGTTTTTTGTATTTGTTCCTTTTATAATATAATGTTTTATCTCCCCATTGCTAATAAGTCCTGCCCATAGATTAGTCCCACCTCAATATCCTCAGAAATGTCACATTATGGAAATAAATGCGTTGTAAGTACATGGTAATTTCCATTACGTGTTTACCTTTTGTTGCTGTAATCACAGGTTGACTGTCTAGTATTTGACCAGAATCATCGTAAGTCACAAAACCGTTAATGAAAGCCAAGCAGAATGAATGTCGGCCCGAATATGAAAAACACTTCATCATTCAGTTATTTTCCAGCTGTAGAATTTGATTGTCAAGAGAAAATGTGATCAGCCTCAACACTGTTCATGTTTTTAGACTGGATGGTGCTTTTATATATTTAATATTCTTGATGTTATTCACAAACTGGCATCTGAGGCAGCATGTGCAATAATTGCTAATCTCTGGCTTTCTACATCTCCATTTTTCCTTTTTTTTTTTTTTTTTTTTTCCCCCACGGTATCCTATTCTTTTCTCCTAAACACCCCTCAGGCAAAGCAGCACAGCTAACAGACTGTTTCAGAAGCATTAGTGTAGCATAAGTGTCAGACCCTTGTTGAACTCACACTTGCTAACTCAGACCGTTGTAAGCATGATATGAAGTCAAGTTTTTTCATTAAAAAAAAACGACATTTCATTTTTCCCATTAAGGACGAGAATTTCTGGAGTCTTTGGAAGAGTTTGCGTAGTTTGGTACTATACGGTTAAGTTTTCTTCATTAAGCTTTCTTAAAATAAGCAGTTGATGACTCCATCACGAATCGATTTTGACAGCCCTACATGAAATATGTCCAAAAAAAGGTAGACAGGGAGAGAAAGAGGGTTAGACAGATTTATTACAAAAAGAGGCCCTGATGGAGCCTTGGAGACCATCCGACATTCTCCAGTAGTCTTCACAGACGCTAGCCTAAAATTTTCCACTGAAGTTGTGCAGGCTTTTAGGTTAAATCGGGTCTGAAATGAATATCAAGCAACCTTAATGCAGGCTCATGAAGTTCCAGGCTTCTGCCGAGCAGAACCTAGACTGTACAAGCCCAGAGCAATCCACCACACACACAAACACATCTTTGTATAGTCCGCCCCTGTTTTTTGCTACTTCAGAGGTAACCGAAGTAGCAAAAAACTGCACATCCGGCCCTGAAGCTCTCCACTGTTCAGGGCTTTTAAAAAACAGGCCTTTTTCCGGCCGCCTGGTTTTTTTAGCACTGTGCCAGCAGGACCCCAGGGACCTACCCATGAGGTCCTGTTTACCCAGAGCCTGCAAGTGTACGTTGCCATCGGGGCACAAATGGGTAACCACACAAACCGCTGGCAAGGCTGGCATCATGCGAGGGGTAAATTAGAACCAGATCCGCTGCTGTCAGCCCAAGGCTTCAGGCTTAAAGATGCTGGGAAGAGTCAAATTGCTTCTTGGTCTAAGCAGAAAATGTACTGATTAATTCTACTTGGCGAAAGTTTACTGACCTTAGTAGCAACTAGTCCTTAATCTTTATATTTGGGTTGGCTAGTGATCTCAGTGCTATAGTGATGGCCCACAGGCAAACAGATCACTCAGTGCATCAGTAATTACCAGCTTTTTTCATCACACTGGTGGATTTTCAATCTCCTGATAAAAGACAAAACCCTCACATGACTATGAATCCAGTATGACTAAACCTCTCTTCAACTATGCACGAAAAGTTTAGAAGAAAATGTAACAAACAAAATGTAAAATCACCAAGAATTCAGACTAGCTCCACCTCCAGTTCTGCCTTATTTATTTTGTTTAATATGACTCTGTTTGCTTGAATTTACTGGGTGGGACAATTTGGAACTGATCTATCTGGTCAAATCTATTAGTGGATCGCCTTTCTACTGGGAAATATTGGAATATGAAAGCAGCTTTGATATAAATCTAATATAAATAATCATATCCACCTGGAAATATTTGTTTATTTATGGTTGTTTACGTATGCTTTTTATATAATGCACCTACATACTGTTCAATTTCAGGAGTACTGTGCTTTATAAAGTGATTTCTTTGGTTGCCAACCTGTTACTGCTGTTTTCTCTTCATTTATAATACTGAACGCCGCCCTCTCCAGACATCACTAAGGGCAAGTTGCATCCGGAGTTCTGTTGTGTGCCTGTTAACTCTTCTGGGTTTTCGCAGCACTGATGTCAGTGTGTTGTACTCTCCAGGTGCCTTTCCCAGCTCTTCAAGGGGAGGGGGTGGAGTTTCTGGGACGTGCTGATGACGCCATCATTGCCATCTCCAACTACAGACTCCACATCAAGTTCAAAGACTCCATCATCAATGTAAAAGAACATGCATGTTCGCCCACACTCAGATCTCACAAAGTGATGCATGCCTTGAATTGAATGTATTCTGCAACTAACATTCACTCTTGCTGCATAAAAAAAAGAAGAGAAATATTTGAACATACCCACGCAGTTTAAGTGTAAAAGAGGGAATGAAAGTTGAAACTAAAAATGTAAATGTCATTTGATGTGACCTCGAAGTCTGTTTCCACTGGTCACTCTAAATTAAACCAGTGTCTGAGCTGCACTTTACCTTTTGGGAGGTAATGAATGCTTTCATCTGCTTCCCTGCAATCTGTTTGAACGTATTATTGAGTTCCCAGGCCACCCACTACGGTAACACTACTCCTGCACCCACAACACTGTTGGTTACAGTTGCTCCAAGGTTTTTCGAATAGTTCCAATGCTACTGTCGGCTCCATTTCTTTGCTAAGGGAGAGCGAGACATTTTGAGTTCTCTTGTCCCAGCAAGGTTTAGCCTTTCCCGGGCCACCGCTGGCTTTTAGCCCCTGTTCTGAAAGGCCGCTAGTTCTTTCACGGCACGCCAGAGAGTGTGAGGTCATGTTGGACTCTCTTACACTCCAACACAAACGAGTGTTTGTTGTTAACCGGCTTTCTGAAATTACACTGATTCCCCATTACACAAAAAGCCCAGTCAGGTGCGTACTATATGGAAAAAAAATATTAGGTCATAGTACTTAGACAGTTTCACCATACACATAAACATCACAATATATATATTTTTTTATTTTCAGCATAACACAGACGGTCTCTGCTCAAAACAGGACGTATTTTTGTAATAAAATGCGCTTTAAGCTGGATTTTGCATCATAGTAATTTATCACTATATAGTCAAATTGCCCACTTTTAGCTCCAGTTTTATGTATCTACGTGTGTGTGGGATACTCATTTGAACAACTGTAAAAAATGTAAATGCCTTCCTCAGCTGACTGCATTATCAACAGTGTGCTACCATTAAAAATAAGATGCGAAATCATTGATTCTGATAATCAACTGAATTGCAACATCAGATCGTTAATAATGCGTAACTAGTGAATCGTGTAGCCTTACAAAGAAACAGCTACCAGCTACTACTGTTATTTTCTTGGTAATGACATAATCCTTCATTACCTTGTCTTGCTCGTCACATTTGATGTTAAACGTAATGACACTGCTGGTGTTTGACCAATGGTTGTTTGACCTCCTGTCAATAAGTTGACAGTATTTTCATAATTCTGCCTTTTGACAAAACCATAATGATACAAGAGGCGCTGTTTTTGACAAGTGACGCGAGTTACATTCTTACTGCCTTCACCTTCTGTGTGCTGGTTCTGACTGTCCTTAACACATCCCGCATCGCCTCCTCGACCTCTGGAGCCCTGGGGGCAGATGACCAGCCTATTAAAGACTTTACAAGATCTTTGCAATATCACCAGTGACTGCCCACCCCACATTTTTTTAGATGTTTAAAATATCGAAGAAAATTGAGCCCAGAGCTACCAGAATCCCTAGAGGCAGGTTGCGTCAACCTTGTGGCAACCTTGTTAGAGTGACTTTGATCTGGCTGGCCTAGTAGATCTTAAGTACAGGCTTTGTATGTGTGTTTGTCTTAAACACACACACACACACCCACACACACACACACAAATGTGACTAGGCAAAAGGATATCTACAGCAGCTATGATAGTGCACTCTTCATTATTAGTTAGTAGAAGTAGTAGAAGTACATTCTGTTTATACCAGAATTATTCAAATATGAGACTCCAACTGTCTTTGGATTTTATGTCCCATTGGCCAGAATACGTTATACAAATGTGTTGCAACTATTGTGAATCCCTGTGGTGTCACCCTCTCCTGGCTGCTAGTGTAGCCTTTTATAGGCTATTAAATACAGCCAAGCTAGCAATATTATACATTTGCTTTGAGCTTTCAGCAAAATCGTCAAGAAAACAGAGCTGACAGTTCTGTCTTTATTCAGAATAAGAAGTATGCAAGTCAAAAGAGGCAAGAAAAGGAGGCAAGTGTAAACTGTCTTGCTAACCTTAACTATTGGCTTGTCCTACTCAGGTCTTTGAATCATTTCGGCAAAAATGGCACTTAAAGTAAAACACAGTAAATGAGTAAACCTACAATAACATCTCAGTGTGAGAATTTGCAGATAATTTTATGGGTAATGAAAAAGACAGATTAAACTTAAAAATGCAGGCGCATTCAGTTTTCAGTTTTTCTTTTCCTATAAAAATGTTTAGTTTTCCTGAATTTTCAAACCATCATTGGACATTCTTTGGCACTTCAAGGGTTGCACATTTTGACTGCCCCCGATATCCTTCATATATTGACTGGAACTCTCCTTTTGTGTGAATAGGAGATCTATTCTCGCTGCCTGCATGACTTCATTTCATGCCGTATTTAGTTAAACCTGGACTCATCTTTTCTGCCACCTCTACATATTCCTGCATTTGCTGTCGTTCCATTTAAAATTCTTGCTTTTTATTTTGCTTAGTCATTTTTTAAATTTTTCCTGCAAGGTTTTTATATCCCCCTTGGTCTTCCCATCTTTTTTTTTCTCACTTGCTTTCTCTCTCTCTCTGTCTCTCTCTCTCTCTCTCTCTCCCTCACCATGCCCCCTCTTCCTCTCTTTGTCTGTGCCCTGGTGTGTGTTAGATGTACCCAGGTGTGGACACTGAGGTTTCTGTGAGTACTGTGCACTCATCCTTCCATCCTGCCTCTCTCCCTTCTTATCCCACAGCCACTTTTTTCTTTTTTTTTTTTTTTGCTGTTTGTTAGTACCACGTCCAATAACAGGACCTCAATTGCTGCTTGTAAAATGTCATTTCTTTCTCCATATAGGGATGTTGATTAGTCAACAAATAACATCTAGCTTAGTGCTGGACTGTACCAATAAAATTCAGTATAGCAGTACAACATATCAGTACAATGTATCACAGTGTCAGATGATATTTAACCTAACGTATGCCTGACATAGCTTGTTTTGATTGGACTATTTCTTCTCTTAAATGACACCAAAGGGAGTCGTATGCAGCATTGTGAACATTAACTAGAAAGGAAACTTTGCTGCATCAGTGGAATTTCCAGAATTTTTTTTTCATTAGTTCCATTTGTTCTGAATGCTGGAAAAATAACTGACAACAGCTCATCACTTATCTTGTTTGATTTCTCTTATTTGAAATATCCTTTTCGTCCAAATAGAAATGCTGCTTCTATTTGAGTTGTGCAGCATTTTAGCTTATGCTTTTATCTGGATACCACGTCTAAGTCTTCAATTCAACGGTTGGTCTTTGGACAGCATAAAAATGCAGCTTCTGTCTGATTCTGACCCGAATTTTAGCAAAGCATGTTGTTTTTCCAAGGGGCTGTGGCACTGAAGCGCTCACAATGATTTGTTAATATCCTCTTTACATGCTTATATTCACTTATTGGCTTGATTTGTATTTTCCTGTTGGCTTGTAGTGGTCATGTGGTCATTGGCTGTGTTCTATTTCAGGTGCCTCTGAGGCTGATTGAGAGTGTGGAGAGCAGAGATATGTTCCAGCTGCACATCATCTGCAAGGACTCCAAAGTAGTAAGGTAGGCAAACACACGTTATGTTCAATGTATGGGTCATACATGTGTCCACACACATCCAGACACAAGCTCTTATTAGTATACAGTTACTTTAAGGTGCGCACATTGTTTACGGCAGGACATACCACCACCTTCTCCGGTGACTCTTGTAATGACGCAGGTGTTTTGTACTCGCAGGACCGCACGTGAATGCCCGTTAGCCTTAGCGGACTTGCAAATGCACGCCAATCTAACAGATGTTTTACAAAACGAATAATTGTGTCACGCTCTGGTGGTGGAGGGGCCCGTATGCTACTGAACCTTTTGCCAGATTGGAAGAGTGAGCAGAGAGGGTGTGATGGTTGTGTGGGGACATCCACAATCCTGGTGGCTTTGCTGATGCATGGTGTGGTGTAAGAGAGACCCCAGTGATCTTCTCAGCTGTCCTCACTATCCTCTGTAGTGTCGTGTGATCCAAAACAGAGCAATTTTTTACACCGTGATGCAGCTACAGAGAATGCTCTTTATAGTGGAATGTGGTGAGTTTTGGGGGTGGCACTCTTCAGTCTCCACAGGACGTATAGACGCTGCTGAGCCTCCTTGGGGGTGGAGCTGGTCCACGTGAGGTTCTCCATGGACAATCTTCACCGAAGAGCTGTTGAGTGATCATGTCATGCCCTCCTGAAGACAACAGCCATCTCTTTTGTGTTGTCTGCATTCTGAGACAGGCTGTTGGCTTTGCACCGTTCTGTTAGCTGTTGCATCTCGTCTCTGGCATACCCGCCTTGTTCCCCCTTGATCGAATCCACAATGGTGGGGACTGGGCTCAGCACGGTACGCACCAGCGACGTTTGTGTAAACACAGCCCAGGATGTTCACCCCCCTCATTGCAAATTCCACATACTGATGGAATTTAGGGAGAACTGACTGATTTGCGTGGTTAAAGTCTCAGGCGACAACAAACTGTCTCTCTGGGTTCAAGTTTTGGAGCTCACTGATGGCTCTGTAAAACTTCGGCCAGTGCGTTGTTATAATGGCACAATTCCTCTGTTATACCAGCTGGATTATCACTGAAAATGTCCTGGAAAATGATCTGTAACAAAAAATGAGAACTCTGTTACTGCAGTAAAGGGTTAATATATACAGTAATTTTCTTGATTATACAAGAAACGCAGGATGAGCAAGCAACTACAATCTTTTGGACATTATTTATACATAATGAGAATTTTTAGCCTAAAGCTTAACTTTAACCTTGATAACCAACAAAAAGTAGATAAAAAAAAATAAGTAGCTTATAAAAACCATTCAATCGAAACCATTTTGTTGACTTAAACATTATACTACTGTTCTGTTTTTGTTTTTGTTTTTTTTGCAAAATTGAGTTGTTTTGTCCTGAAAATGTATGAAAACAAACACTTCCAAGCTGTCGCTTCTTTCCGTGACCTTCCCTTGCACTTTTATTTTATTACAGCACAACAATGACACACACAAACATGAACTATATGTAGACATTCTTGTAGTTTTTCTTTACCTCTTGCTTATTTTTCCTCTGTTTAACTCTTCTTCCCCCCTTTGTGAGTGTCAAGCACATACTATTGTGTTATGTAGCTGTGTGTTGTAGGTCCATGCTGACTCTTCTGTGGTTCTAAGAGTCTTACCACTTTTCTAAAGGGGTGCCATGTTTCCACCGTGCATAGAGCAGCACCTTTGTGTTCATGGCTCCTGTGATGTTGGGGAGAGTGGGCGGGTGTAGTGAGGGAATGGGGGTGGAGGTTGTTTTTTTTTTGGTTTTTTTTGTCCACAGAAGCCTCAATAGAGAGTGACTGGGAACAGTTCCCTTTTTTTCTTCACAAAGAAAGCTCTGTCTTTGAGGCTCTAGTGCCACAAACTTTGGAGTTCAATATGTACTCCGCATCTGCAAAACTTCAAAGAACCCGACATGGACTCCTACAAGCTTTTGATACCAGGCTCTAGATACTGAGGGTGTCCAAGAATTTCGAGATACTCAGCCATCCTGCTAGTCATATCATAAGCTTTATTTCAAAGAACATTAGAAGCAATAAACAGATCACATTAAAAACAATACTACAAAAAATAACTTAAAGAAATAATGATACATTTGTCCAAACTTTGCTTCTAATTTGCATCTTAGGCTAGAAGTAGTTTGAGTGTTGGGAAGGTATTTATAGTAATGATTTGCATGAAAATGGACCTCCGAGCTGCAGGTCTAAACTAAAGAAGCAAAATTTGCCTTCCGAGTATGTCTTGACGCATCAAGTAAATGAAAATTGGAAGTTTGTTTAAAGCTGAAATTTCACTGAATCTTGCCCTTAAGGACATTTTCGAGTGTCAATCAGTTTAAACTCTGTTCACCTCATCTTAATATCGATTAATTTTGTTTCTCTATACTTTGTATAATTCAAACATTATGGGCAATATGCAGGTCTTCTTTTCTAAATTCTAATAAGTAATGTTACAGTTTCTAATTTAAGCGTGTTTGGAGACAGCAGTTTCCTTTCTGTTCTTTCCAAATGATTGTCTTTATTCGTATTCAGTAATAATGGTGATTTATCTTATGCTTGATGTGACTGAGACTTTAGCTTGAGAATTTCTTTAATTTATTTAAATAAAAACTATTATATACTTCCTTACTTCTGATCAATTTGTCTGTTTCCCCTCTTGCTTGACATACTTTAAAGAGTAAGTTTCTAGCTGTTTTAATGATTGGTGTCAATGTTTTTTTCCCATCAGGTGTCACTTCTCCACGTTTAAACAGTGTCAAGAGTGGTTGAAAAGGCTAAATCGAGCTATAGCTCACCCCAGCCGGCTGGAGGACCTGTTTGCTCTGGCATATCACGCATGGTGCCTGGGAGGCTGTGCTGATGACGAGGACCAGCATCTGCATCTGTGCAGACCAGGTATACACACACCCCTTCTCAAACATAGACACGTGAAAGGATGCAGACACCCTGCCATGGAAATAACATTTTCTTCATTTAATTTGAAAATACCCTGATATGTTTGATTACTTTTCAATAAAAAAAACACACACCTACAGAGTTTGTTATTAAAGTGTCTTGCTTGAAATGAACTGTGATTTGACATAAATTAATGATTTGAAACTTTTCTTTGCAGACTAGGGTTAAAAGTGCATATTAAAACAATTTTGGTCCAAAAGTGTTTTAAACATCTCAAAAGTTGGAGTGTGGATTCCCAAGACAGGGCTTTAGTCAGTTTTTCCTTCATATTTTCAGTTTTTGCAAAGAAAATCTTTTGCCAGTGCTTCTCAAACTGTCAGTGCTTCTCTCTCTCTCTCTCTCTCTCTCTCTCTCTCTATCTATCTTATCTATCTATCTTATCTGTCTATCTATCTCATTCGTGCTTTCTCTCACTCTCTCTCTCATTCTCTCTCTCTCTCTGCCAGGCGAACATGTTCGTCACAGGATGGATATGGAGGTGAAGAGGATGTGCTTTGACATGCAGAATGCCTGGAGAGTGTCTGACATCAACATCAACTACAAGTATGACACACGAAGGCGCTACATAATGCAAAAATCAGATGAACCTATTTCCCTCAGTTGCCTGTGTGTATGTGTGTATACCCATGCCTCTGGTGTTTTTCTTGACCATTAGCTTGTTTCTCCTGAGGGACACTGAAGAATTCGGAGAAAAAAAGAACTGTGTGGATGAAAGGGAAAAGGGCCAGTGTTTTGACTGGGCTGGAATTACTGTCCTACTGTGTTATTAGTCTGTAGCAACAATGATAATAATTTTGGAGTTGTGTGTGTGTGTGTGTGTGTGTGTGTGTGTGTGTGTGTGTG
>JBBJLS010000082.1:9975595-10008050 GCA_037577275.1 Bryconaethiops microstoma
ATGACTGTGTCTCAGTGCACAAAGCAGCTCCATAAAGACGTGCTGGAGGAGTTCAGTGTGGAAGAACTTGACTGACCCACAGAGAGCCCTGACCTCAACCCCATCCAGCACCTTTGGGATGAACTTGAATGTAGATTGTGAGCCATAAACGCTCTACAGAATGAATAGACACAAATTCTCATTTAAACTCCAAAATCGATGTGGAAAGCCTTCCAAGAAAAGTGGAAGCTGTTATTGCTGGGGGACCAACTCAATATCAAAGTCTATGGATTTGAATGCAATGTCATTAAAGTCCCTGTTGGTGTAATAAGGGGGCGGGGCTAAGACCAAAACAACAGGCTCACATGAATCAGATAAACAAAGGCCCATCGTATACGTAAACAACAACAGACAAGAAAACAGGGCGAAGACAGAAGACGATAAAAGCAAAAAGACAGGGAGAATGTTGCATGCCCAAAAGTAATTCAGTTTATGTCTGACAGTCATGCATGCAAATAAAAACACAACAAGGAGATTAAACCACACAGGTGCTGAAGCCACCAATTAGCCTGAAGTATCAGACGAGGTTTTCATTTCTGCTCACATTAATGCTACTTATATCTATAACTCAGCGGGCAGATTTATTACATGTAACATTTTCAGCTGAAGCCTTTGCCTTTTACCTGATAAAGAGCACCTTCCTCATGAGTTGTGTGGTCTGTAGCCGTTCAGCAGGGCTGGAAAAGCTCCAGAACCAAAGATAAACCCAGTAGATACAGTTTTTTTTTTAGTTGCCCTCAATTATTTAACAATACTTCATCATTAGCAATTAATGCACAGTGTGAACTGCAATCAGTCTTTCCACAAGATTTGGGAGTTTCTGTGGGAATTTGTGTCCATTCATTCTGTAGAGCATTTATGAGGTTAGACACTGATGTTTGGACGAGAAGGTCTGGATCACAATCTTCATTCAGGTTCATCCCAAAGGTGCTGGATGGGGTTGAGGTCAGGGCTCTGTGTGGGTCAGTCAAGTTCTTCCACACTGAACTCATCCAGCCATGTTTTTGTGGAGCTCAATTTGTGCACTGAGGCACAGTCATGCTGGAATAGAAAAGATTCTTCCCCAAACTGTGTCCACAGAGTTTGACGCATGGTGTTCTCCAAAATGTCTTGTTCTGCTGAAGCATTAAGATTGTCCTTCACTGGAAGTAAGGGGACTAGCTGTTTTTCAAACTCTGAAAAACAGATGTGTCCCAATACTTTGGTCCATATAGTGTTGATAGATAGACAGATATGTTACCAGTCAAAGGTTTTTGCACACCACCAGGTTTTTATTTTTGTTAAAGTTGTTGACTGATCAACTATAAATGAAAAGACGTCAAATAAAACAAGTTTCCTATATAAGAAGTCAAATTAATAGCTCGTAAATATCTAACACTTGTCTGGTAATCTACATCATATTTGATTTATATTAGGTGGCTGTTTATAGCTGAGTGATGAATAAAAATGACATTTTCTGACTAATAAAGGTATTCAAACGGTGAACATACTGTAAATGTGTTTGTTATATTGAGAATACTGAGTGCATTTTTAGTAAATACTAAGAGAGTAACATGCAAATGTAGAAGATTTCAGTGTGTGCATAAACTTTGGACTGCTAGTGTAGATAGACAGACAGACAGACAGACCGACAGATTAAATAACTACCCTTTTCCGTGATTAATTCCTCAGAGTCCTAAAAGAAGCTCTGGGAACATCCAGTACACAAGCGTCTCTTGTCTGGACCTTAATGAACAACGGAATTACAAAGTGGATGAATTAAAAAACTATCACCTGTCCCTGCCCAAACAGTGCACTAATGAGAAATTAGTAAAGAGGAAGAAACAATGAATATTAAACGCCGTGCTCTGACCTGACAGGCTAAATTGAAACAGGGTATCCTGAGGGGGCCGAGGGTTCTAAATTGCTAATTACTGGCCTTAAAAGGGATCGGGTTCTGATATGTTTGCCTGCGAAAAGTCGGATGCTGAACGGTGGAGTCCCTGCAGTGTTTTGCTCGGCCTTCTCCCCGGACGCTCCGGCTCGCTGAAACAATAAGGGCCCCTGAGCCGAGCGTCCCGGAGGCCTGGGTGAGCGAAGGCCTGGGGGCTGGGTACTGAGGGAGCCGCTCTGCAGCACAAAATGTGGAAGGGACAGATAAGGGCTTAGCCGCTCACTGAGGCCCTCTCCCAGGAGCCCAGGGGGAAATTTGCAGTTATTAAGAGGAAGATGAGAGAGATTAAATGCTCTTTGTGCTCTTGTTCACCGAGTTTCCCTTTCCATTTTCCCCCCAGTTTTTTTCTCCTCCTCCTCGTGTGTGTGTGTGTGTGTGTGTGTGTGTGTGGGAATTGTAGAACATATGATGAAAGTAATCAGGTAGAATTACTTTGAAATAACTTCTAACACTTGCTCTCAGCTGGACAGGGGACACTCGTCGGTTATTTACTGCAACTTTATGGTTATAGTAAAATATATAAAGTATGTAAAAAAAATTTTTTTAATCAAATATTGTAAAAATATAACATGACAATAATAAATTGCCTGATTTGATTATGTTTTCGTCTTGTTCTCTTATTATTGCTTCATTTTTCAAGGCTTTGATATTTTGGTATAAGCTTGTATAGCCTAACTCTTTATCTCACTTCAACAATAACACAACAAAAAAAACCCTAGAAATACACCAAAACAACCACTTTGATGAATTTTATTTAGTGTGTAGGGAAATATTTTTTTAGCTTCTAAAGCTGGTAAATATTTTTTATTTCAAAAATGCAAAACAAACATGTATACTATTATTACTGCTAGTGAAACACATAGATAGATTGTGAAGTGACCATTTGTCACATGTGAACACACCACAGCACACAGTGTGAAATTGTTCTCTGTATTTAATCCATTCACCAAG
The DNA here is from genome assembly GCA_037577275.1 of Bryconaethiops microstoma. Classification (NCBI taxonomy): domain Eukaryota; kingdom Metazoa; phylum Chordata; class Actinopteri; order Characiformes; family Alestidae; genus Bryconaethiops; species Bryconaethiops microstoma. Next base: position 9,978,519 of record JBBJLS010000082.1, read on the forward strand.
TGAAGCAGCAGGCAGCCAGGAACACAGCGCCGTGTGTGGGGACGGTACCTTACTCAAGGGTGCCTCAGTGGTGCCTCTAGCAGTCATGGGATTCAAACCTATGACCTTCTGATCACAGGGGCAGCATCCTAACCACTATGCCACCAGATAGATAGACACATAGACAGAGAGATTTGTAATTTGTAAATAATTATGAAAGGAATTCTTTTACTGTTAGGACTTATATTTAGCACATATGCTTTGGGTTCTCACTGCTTAAGTCTTTTCTCCCTTCATTTGAATGGGATGAATAGTTTTTCACAGTATGAATATAATTTTCAAAATGCAATAATTCAGTTTTCACAAATAATTCTGATTGCTTGCTGCTGAAATGGACTTTTAGTAACCGATTTTGACATTTTACATGTAAAAACTAACTTTCTAAAACTTAAAATTGTGTTGATTTCTCTTTACAGCGTTGATGATTTCTCCTTACAGTGTGAGAAATAATCGTTCTTGTTTCAAATATGATTTTGTATAAATATTAATAAGCCACTGACACTTGATCAGAGTGAATATGCTACTAATAAACTTTTAATTAGATGCTAAAATGTTTTGCTTTTGATGGCTGTCATCTGAGTATTGCATCAAATGACGTCAAACAAGAAAAGAACAAAAAATAACAAAAACAGAAAACAAACAACATCAGTAAATCATTTGGACTTGATTTGAGTGAAGATGATACAAATAAATCAGAATCAATAAACTTTACTGATCCCAGAGGAAAACCTCAATATATAGTACACTATGATATTTACATAAGTACTGGGAGTAAATACTATTAGAATTAGAATTAGAATTAGTCATCTGTCATCTGAGCATTACACTGAAAGATGTAAAAACAGAAAAGAACAAAAACAAAAAACAAAACAAAATCAGTAAATCATTTAGACTTGATTGTGAAGATTGTATAAATAAACTTTGAATAAAAAGATATAACATCTGTAAAAAATTATGTAAAAGAGAGAAAATAACAAAAAACACCAAACACATTAATAAATATTTTGAGCAGAGTGAATGTGAGACAAATAAACTTTAGAATAAACCTGAATAATTTTGAATTTACTGAATAAATTTGCCTCAGTCAGCTGTCATCTAGGCCTTGCATTGAATGATGTAAGTCAAAAATAAGAGAAAAATAAACAAAAGCAAAATAATGATAATAATAATAATAATAATAATAATAACGATAATAATAATAATAATAATAATAATAATAATAATAATAATAATAATAATAATAATAATACTAGTACTACATCTACTACTACTACTACTACTACAACTACTACTACCACTACTAGTACTACTACTACTACCAATAATAATAACAATATAAATAATTATAGTAAGAGGAATATTTTAATTCCAAGGACTGGTGACGTAGGACGTGACGTCACGCCGGGGCCGGAAGCTCTGGCCGTGTTTTGGTCTGTGAAACCCAAACAGCAGGGTGAGCAGCTGGTGAGTCGCGAGGAGAGAGAGAATAGAGGGGCTTAGAATGGCTATAACTGCCCAGATACCTCTTTTACAGACTGGATAAAACCCCTAAGGCATGCTGCACCTTTTTAAGACGCGTTTTATCACATATTAGTGCGTTTATTCCTCGTTACAGGCTTGTTAGGCTGAGGCTTGGGGGCTGAGGAGGCTCTGTAAGGAGGACATAATGGAGAAATGAGGCGCAGAAATTTATACTGGCTCAGAATGACATCTTAACGTGTCGTGCGATGAGATAAAGAGTATTTTCTGTGTTTTATGCGGTGGAACAGTGATGCTGTGTGTGTCTGTGTATGTATGTATGTATGTATGTATGTATGTATGTGTGTGTGTGTTGCTTGCTGTTAATTCAGAGATAAATGTGTGAGAGTTAGTGTTTTAGGGACATAAACGCTGCATATTTTAAGTCATTTTCTCTTGAAAGGCATCTGTTATTGTTGTTGTTATGTAATCTTTCCGCGCGCTCGTATTGTTATGATCCTTCATAGAAGGGTTGTGACGTCACCAGCACGCGTCAACACCAGTGCATGTCTCCGATCAATGTCATCCAATGCAACACACTGTTTATCGCTATGTATCTCTCTCTGAAAATGAATGGCAAATTCTTGCACACAGTCCTGCATGAGCATTTGCAGTAGAGATACACAATATAAATACAAGTATTGGGACACTGTTTCTCAGGGTTTAACCTAGGCCAGCTTACTTTCAGTCAAGGACAATTATAATGTTTCAGCAGACCAAGACATTCTGGACAACACCATGCTTCTCTGTATTAACTCTATATTAAAGTCTATGGATTTGAATGCATTGTCAATAAAGTCCCTGTTGGTCTAATGGTCAGGTGTCCCAATACTTTTGTCCATACAGCGTATCACATACTACAATAAGCCTTTTACAGATCATACAATTTATATTGTCTGCTCTGAGTATCCCTAGCACCTCCGGACATCTCAGTTTTCGCTTGTTTTAATAACTAGAGTTGCGTGTTGTTAGGATTGTACTGATATTGATACTGATGTTGCTTATCAATACCAATACTTATCAAAACTGTTATCGATACTGTTTTCCATAATTTGGTGCAAAAAATAAAGACGTCAAATGAAAAGATGTAAAAAGATTCAGCTGTTATTTTATTATTGCTTTAATTGGAGAAATAAGGATCTAAATGGTGTCCTAAGTTTCTTGCGTATATAATGAGGGAGGATTGTTGCTATAAATGTTCTGATCAACAAATGTGTGTTGGTGAAGAGCAGAGCACCGCTCTGTCCCTCCACCGATCCAATCCATCATCCACTGCTTGAAAATGCAACTGTGTTAAAATGTATTAAGACTGCAGGAACAGTGATAGGAAAATCATCCATATTTTATTACTGACCACCGTGGAGTCGATTCTTTCTACTTACCTCTATTAATGAACCCAGACAGACATGTCCAACAAACATAGTAATCCTGGACAAAATAAACAGGCCAGTCTTTATTGTTACAAGGATTTGTGCAGCTTTTTGTATCCTAGTTTTCCTCTTTACCTAGTTTATGTGCTCTTAGGGTCTCTGTGTAAGTGTTTCTGTACTAGACCACTTCTGAAATGTCAGAGTTGTATTCTAATCTCCTTGATGGGTTTTGTTTGCCAGAGTTGCTGAGATGGAGGAGCTGGTGCAGGACCTGGTGTCTGCGCTGGAGCAGACGTCAGAGCAGGCCAAGCTGAGCGAGCTGTGGGAGGAGATGGTGCTCAGCCCGCTGCAGCATCGGCGACAGGTCCGCAGACGGAGGGGTCGCAAGCGGCGCTGTGACTTCTCCCTGCACGGCCCGGAGCACGGCCGCTACCTCAGCGAGGCGTCCGAGTCGAGCCTGGACGAGGCCTTCGCCAGGGACCGCCGCCAGGCGACTGTGGCCATAGCAGCAGCGGCCGTGGTCCCCGCTAACTACAGTGATTCTGATGACACGGTTATAGCGAAGCGCCGCCCGTCTTCGTCGCTGTCTTTCAGGGCCAGGCAGCATTCCTGGCCGGAGTCGGACTCCTTCACAGAGAACACACCTGGCAGGCCTTTGCGACGCCGCCGCAAGGTCAAACGAATGACCTCAGACGTGACTGTAAGCCTGCAGCAGAAACTCAGAGTGTCTGGCATGGAACGTGGTGAACAAACCAGTTCTCGCCACCACCACCATCATCATCATCATCATCACCATCACCATTACCACCATCACCATCAGAGGTCGTATAAGAAGCAGAGGCTGGGCCGGCTGAAGAAGCGTCCCGGGGTCTGGCCGGGGCAGGATGGGGGCTCTGTGGTGGCTGGAGTGGGAGGCCTGTCTGCGGATTGCTGGAAGGACAAGATTCTGCGCCAGGCCAAGGATCAGAGAGAGGCCTCAGACGAGAACATGTCAGAATGGTATTTCTGCTTTCATTTTCCCTGAAACTGCAGCGTATTTATTCCACCCAGCATAATGTAAATTATATGAGCAGAATTATTGTGGTTTACTTTATTTGGCAAATAGATTCTCAAATTATTGAGAAATTTGGTGAACATTCTCAATAGTGTTGGAGTTAGAACCAGGTTGAGCTACAACCAAGGATTAGCTTTACATTCTGGGTCCGGTCAGTGAGAATTACTTTTAGGGTCAAAATTTGAAAAAGGTTTAAAATATAATAAAAAATTACCATCATCTTTATTATATCTTTATAGATTTACAAATTTACTTTGTTCTTTGTTTCTTTTGTGGCTAGCTGATTATATATGGCTGACAGAGACCATAAAATGATCTGCTGGCCGACCTAAATCTCTTTGGCAGCAGTCAATGTGGCCTCATTGTACTGAGATTCATATATTCATCTATTGAATTGGTATTAAAAATGAATGCTGCACAGCAGTATAGTCCTTTGAGTTGCTATGGTGATCAACGGATGGGATCCAGTGTTGCTTGTTGCCTCTAGGCTTCAATTAGGTTATGATACCTCTTTTTGAAAATTACAAATAAGAAGTTTGGTACTTTATTGATCTCTGGGAAATGAAGTTCAATAGAATTCCAGTTAATTAATGTTAGCTGAGTCTCCCACCTCCCAGCAGCAGTGCGGCAGCTCTCTGTCTCTGCCACAGATGATGTGTATTGCACAAATGTCTGAAAAGTGACATTGACTCAGTGAATTACTTCCGTGTCAGTGGAGGCCCACAATTTACTTAACTTGCACTAATAGAATGTTGTGCAGTCTATCATCATCACAGTGGTGCTCAAGAAGAACTCTGTGGCTGAAAGTAACATACAATATAAAAATTGTTAGATCATGTACAAATCTTTTCTTATCCTTATGAAAAAAAGTTTGCATAAGGATAAACAGACATTTGTTTAAAAAAAAGGAACTGATGTAGAAAAACATTGATAATTTTAATGAAATTATTAACACTTGAATGTTGTTGCAAAGCCATTTTTGGAATTACAGCTTCACGATGTCTATGGTCAAAAGGAATCAGGTTTGTTGCATCATTGCGGTTCCTTTCAAGGACCTTCACTTTTTCTAAAAATAATATAGGCTGAATGCTTGGGCTTGCTGTCGTGTTGCAATATGTATCTTTTCCCCTGTCTTGGATGATGAGATTTAATTCTCCTCTAATATCTCTGGGTACATCACCCCATTCATATTTCTGACAATAGTATGATGTCCACCTGCGTATTTCACTGTGGGTATGATGTCCTTGGGAGCACAGGCACGACTCTTCTTCCTCCAAACATGACAAGCTGAATTATTGCCTAAGAGTTCTACTTCTGTGTGTCAGACCAGAATATTTAGATTTAAAACAGTTCTGATTTGTTTGTATGCTTGTGTGCCTCTCTGTTCTTCTCTTTTAGCAGAGGAGGTTTGTCTGGGGTTCAGAAATGGAGATGATTGCGGTGCAGCTCATTGCCTGTTGTTCTGTGTGTCTCTGCTGTTTCTGCTACTTTCAGGATGTTCTGTAACTCTTTTCCAGTGACTGCTGGGTTCTCTCTTACTTTCCTTATCATTGGTCTGAGTGAAATTGTGCACTTCACACCTGTCTGGGATTATTATTTTAATTATTAACATTCACACACCAGCTGAATACTCGATAGGGATACTCAAACTTTTTGTTAGGACTTTTTTTTTTTCCATTAAAATATTTTTTAATGATGTTGGTCCTGAGAACTTTCAGAAATTCCTTTTTCCTGCAGCCATGGCAACATGGTTTACAATTTTGTAATTTTTATGTATATATACACATATATGTGTGTGTGTGTGTGTGTGTATATATATATGTGTGTGTGTGTTTGTCTGTGGGTGTGTGCGCGTGTGTATGTGGATGCGTGAGTGTGTGTTTTTTTGTCTGTGCGTGTGCGTGTGTGCGTGTGCGTGTGCGTGTGCGTGTGCGCGTGCGCGTGTGTGCGTGCGCGTGTGTGCGTGTGTGTGTGTGTGTGTGTGTGTGTGTGTGTGGTGAGACACCATGGAGGTGGTTAATTAAAGCAGGCCAGGACCTGCTGTGTTCTGTGAGTCAGAAGCACACGTCTGTCGACAGAGACCTGTGTGTGTGTTTGGGGCTTGTATCCCTGCTTCTTGTTTCCTCTGTGTCTTCCTGTGTGTGTCTATATTTCCATTTACCTTTCCCTGAACATCCATCAGGGCATTTAGCGATACTGGAGATTCTGAACTAATTGAAGAATGGCATTGAAAGAAAAAGAAAGTGACAATAAATTGAGAACTGTTTATATAGAAACATACATACATACATACATACACACTATATATATATATATATATATATATATATATATAAAATGTGTACACATGCATATTTTTAAATGTATTTTAAAAAAGTTTAAAATGGAGAGTGTCACAGCTTTCAGAGTTTGCACTAGCCTTTACCCTTTCAGCTCGGTAGCATTGTGATAGAGGAAGACCCAAAAGCCTTTTTGGAGAGAAAAACTAAATAAATAGGTGTAAAAAGACAAATTACTCATCTGTGTGTGACTTAATAAACTGATTGTACCTGCTGTCTCTCCCTGTCTTTCTGCAGGTTATGTTCCAGCTACCCTCAGAAGCTGCTGGTGCCAGTGTGGATCACTGATAAAGAACTGGAAAGTGTGGCATCTTTCAGGTCCTGGAAAAGAATCCCAGTAGTGGTGTACAGGTAAGACAAAAATGGATGTACTGCCGCACAAAAGCTTAAGGTTACATTTATAATATGGACATGAAACATGCATACAGTTTATATACAGGTTGCATGTACATGGGAAAAAAAACATGGATAAATGCAAAGGATGATACGAGAATGAATACCTAAAGAGGAATTGTTAGAGTGGAATAAGAGTTCCCCTTAAGTGACTAAGCAGAGATGTGTCATGTGTGCAGAGAAATTGTGTGGCCTGAAGCCTTTATATTTAGTAACTATTGGAAGCCTTTTCAATATTCTCAACAAAATGTAGAACAATTAAACAATTGTGTAAATTAGAGTTTTGCAGCTGCCAGGTGGTGGCCTAGTGGTTAAGGAGTTGCCCCCATGTTCAGAAGGATGTGGGTTTGAGTCCCAGCACTGCTAGCGGCACCACAGAGGTACCCTTGAGCAAGGTACCGTCCCCACACTGCTCCCCGGGTGCTATGTTCCTGACTGCCCTCTGCTTCACTTGGTGAATGAGTTAAAAGCAGAGAAAGAATTAACACTGTTCACACTGTGTGCTGTGGTGTGTTCATGTATGACAAATGGTCACTTTACTTTACTTAGCTTTTAAATGCAAGTAAATTCACATTTTCAGAGCCATTCAGAAATCCAGATAATTCATTTTGTCTCTCAGGCACCTGAAGAATGGGGCGGTGATAGCACGTTGCAGTCAGCCAGAGATCAGCTGGTGGGGTTGGAGGAACACGGAGGACGAGTATCTGGTCACTTCCATTGCTAAAGCCTGCCTGCTGGACTCGGGGACGAGGGCTGCCTGTACGCCCGCCTGCCGGACACGTGGGGATGGACCCGACTGCTCTGACAGTGACTTTGGTAAGACAATGGCCCCAAGACTAAGATTTCTATTTGGTTTCAGTAAACTTTCCATTTTGAATATTAAATATGATTCATTCGCTTCCCGTTGATGCTCGCATTTGATTTAAAAAAAACTAACGTTTGAGGACAAAGCCAAAAATGGTCCAGCTCGATGTTCCCTGTCAGCACTGATCAGACCACGGCTCACAGCTCACCCTCTTAGAGCATCAAGCCTGACTTGACCCATCTCTTCTCAAATCTGGACGACATGGATCAAGTCTCTTCTTGTTTATTGGCACTGAAGTGGTAAAAGGAACTTTCCCTGACCGTTTGATATTAGAACTGCTGAGACCCTCACCGTTTTTAAACGGAGACTGAAGACCCACTATTTCCCTGAGCACTTAGGATAACAACTACATGTTCATGTCAAAAACTAACACAACTTAAAAAAAAAATTCCAGATGCGTGCCCTGATTAATTTAATATCTTGGCTTGCTGTGGCTACGTTTACTAGTATGAGGGATGTATTTTCTTTGTAGACAACAAAGCACCCTTGTACGTTGCTGTAGATAAGAGTGTCTGCTAAATGTTGTAAATGTAACATGAATACTTGTTGTTGACTGCTACAGGTGTTTGTCAGGCATTTTTAGACATTGAGCATCAATGGAGTCGTATATTGCTATTGCTTATATTTCATTACAAGTTAGTACAATCAGTTACAGCTGAGTGTTAAACTGTTTTCTAGCTAATTCTGAAAGCTTCATCTTCAGAGACATCACTCTGAATATAAAGAAGCAGCTTACATTTTAATGGCAAGTCCAGTGACTTATTGGGTTTTGTATTTAATTTTCTATCTTTTAAAATATGATTGATTTTTTTTATATGAGATTGATAGTGAAATGGAAGTTAATACCAGGGTCATTCAAAGCTGTAAACTGGTCTTTTAGAATTGTCAGTTTAAAACTTTTTTTAATTTTACATCTTTGTAACAATACACCATCGCTACATACCTGTTTATTTCACATTATTTATTTATCTCATGTCATTTTTAAAATCATATTTTTTGTAGTGTGTCTCCTCTGATTACATTGCTGATTGCAACAGAAATTGGTAAGGAATTAAGAGGAAGTATCAAGTGAGATAAATTGAACCATGTGTTTATTTTCTATGCATTTTAATAATATATAGGAGAAATAAAGTGCAGAATCGAATTGCAACACAAAGAATCGCAATATAACCGTGGCCTAAATATTGTGATGATATTATATCGTTCCTCGTTAGCAGTTTTTGCCCCTACAAATCACTACTACTTCATTATGTTAATTGTAGACAGTGGCGGTTCCTTTTTTGTATGGAAAAGTCCCCTTTCCTCATTAACACTGCATTCAGAATTCAGACGGAGGCCTCGAGTTGGGGAGATATTCTGTGCCTATTTTTACTGTTTAACAGTAAATGAGCAGCATGAATAGATGAGGGTCTAAGCCAAGAACCTGCCTGTGTACCATCAGCCCTGGTTATAGTGCAGAATCAGCCCCATTTAATTCTCTAATGGTTCCAGTTCTCTTGGATAATAACAGCATATAGCCTATTCAGGCAAACATAACCACTTGGTGGAGGGCCATTAGTAATTACTTACCGTCTCTCTCTCACTCATACACACACACACACACACACACACATACTCGCACTCTTTTTGAGGCAAAAGATAAATGGTTTCCAGTTTGGAGTGGATGTGCAGTGGCTAAGTGGCAATGGCTCTTTTGTTTTTTTTGTGTTTACACACTGGTGGCCAAGAATTGTGGGGGATATTACGGGAAGGGTCAGCTGTGAAGTCTAGCCCTTGCTCACACACACACACACACACACACACAGACTCACACACACACACACCAGTTGGTTTCTCTCTTTTGTGTTGGTCTGAATGCAGAAAAATGTGTGTAAAGTAAGTTGCATTCTGTCCAATGTATTCATGCAGATTTTGATTGGACAGAAAGTTGGCCTGTGAACTTCTACAGTTTTGATGCGGAAGTGTTTTTGGAGTGGCATCGCATCGCTGCTCTAACAACTTGAGTCAAAAACTATTTCTATTGGACCAGTCATTCTGATATGTTCTCACACTGCAAAAATGGTATTCAAAAATGGTTACAAGACTGCTTTCTTGAGTGTAAACCATTGAAACCATTGAGCCTTGGCCTTCTTCATTTTAAATTAAGCAGGTACAGCATTAAACATTAAAATGTGCAAGATAACCTTAATAAAAATGCACTTAAGTTATGCATTATTACTGTTGTTAGGTGCTTAAAACACGTATAATTCACTAAATTGGCTGGGGTGGCAATGTGTCTTTGTGGTCATGGCGCCAAAGTGCTCTTCTGCAGTAATCATCAGAAAGAGCTGCTATTGATTTCTCTCTCTCTCTCTCTCTCTCTCGCTCACTTGCTCTCTCTCTCTCTCTCTCTCTCTCTCTCTCTCGCTCACTTGCGCACTCTCTCTGTCTCTCTCTCACTCTCTCTCTTGCTCTCTCGCTCTCTCTCGCTCTCTATCTTTCTGTCTTTCTTTCTGTTTCTTTTCTCTTTCGTTTCTCTCTCGTTCTCTCAGACTCATCCCTCACAGGTGGTCCTGGTCCTGATGCTAGCGCTGCACCACAGAAGCTGCTGATTCTGGACGCGCGCTCTTACACTGCTGCAGTGGCCAACCGCGCCAAGGGAGGTGGCTGTGAGTGTGAAGGTAGGTGCCAGTCTGCATCCTCACTACTTTCAGTGCCTTGCTGCAGCCCACACAGGTTGTACCTCTCCTGGGTGGAGACGTGTCTACGCGCTGCTGCGCTGTGGAGGACCTCCAGGGGTCCTATGATTCATGGAGTGTCGTGCTGGTATGACACTTCATGTGACCCATGTGAATTCCATGATTTTGCTATATAACATCAGAATGAATAATAACTGTCTTAGACTATTCATTGATGCTCAACATGGTAGGAAATTTGAAATTGTGTGTTGGTGTCCTCACCACCCCTCTCCCCAAAAAAGACATTAACATATGAAATGAAAACCTGGCCGTGTAAAAAAAAAAAAAAAAAAAAAAAAAGTTATATATATATATATATATATATATATAAAATTTAAAATATATATATATTTATATAAATATAAATAAATAAAAATGCTGGCTATATTGTGGTGCTTATCAGAATCTGAGAACTTTATTGGTCCTAGAGGGAATTGTTTATGTTATGACTGCACAAACAGTCACAGAGACAAGAACGATATAAAATATAAAGTCTAAATAAAAATCTGTAGAAAAGAACTTCATATGAACGACACTGTAAACAAATGCTGGGGATAAAATCTATAGATAAGTAGCTTACAGTAAAGTGAATCCTAATGACACAGATGGTAGTTAGGAGTACATCATTGTACGTAGTAGAGATCAGTAATGTTGACATAAGTAGTGATATTAACATGGTAAGACTGCACATAAGATATTGCACATGATGATAATGTTAGCACCTGGTAAGAACATTGCAGATGTGCACGCCTGCTTCAGAACAAAAGTCTACCATGTGCAAAAATGTGCAGAGTAGGTTTTTGCCATGTCTCTCTATAATCATGTTTGCTGGGATTCTGAATCCAGCTTCAGTTCACCTTTAGTGCCTGCTTGTTTAATTCCTATTAGATTCTCAGATGTACATGTTAAATGTGTGAGACCATTGTTTGTCTCTCTCTGTCTGTAGAGTACTATCCAAACTGTGAGGTGATGTTCATGGGCATGGCTAATATCCACTCCATCAGGAACAGTTTCCAGTCTCTGAGAGCAGTATGTAGTCAGATTCCTGACCCTGGCAAGTGAGTATGCAATGCTAACTTCTGACCTTTTCACTCACCTTTATCACACTTTTCACATGATCTCTCTGTAGCCCAGGCTCATTGCATCCTAAGGCATATTTTTAGTAACTAAGTGGAAAACAGTGCCAGTTACTTTCAAGTTACAGGTAGAAGAAAGGAAACCTAGACCCGGCAACAGGTCTTTTACTTTCTAAGGGATTAATAAGCATTTCTTATTCTCTTATTATCTCTTTAGTTCATCACTAGTAGCTAATTTTTAGATATTCTTTTATTTGCATTTAGGAAAGCATAACAAATTAGTTTGCCTGGGTGTTGAAAGGTGGGACACCTGTTGACTTTTAACTCCTTGTCACAAGTTCTATTTGTTGAACTGTCTGTCCCTTGTTGCAAACAGACTTAGGACACTTTTCTGTTTTGCACTTGGTGTAAATGACATCCCATGCCCGGTGATGAGCTACATTTAGAGAGAGCTCCATGTACAGAGTTGCTCTTCTGTTGCTTTCCAAGTTTAAAATAGACCCACACTGGCATGATTCAGAGGTAACTGGGTCAGGACTAAATTGAGCTCAGAGACCCCGATGTGTCCCCCTTAAGGTCACCACTATGTTGCTCCATAATATAAAGCTGTGTGTATATCAGCTGAATCTTTATTTTTTCATTCATTCAGTCGATCACTACTTGACCATTGCTTGTCAGTCCATATACGGTCCCACCATGAACTGGTAATACTCTGGAATAGTTGTAAACATTACATTCTTTAGCATAAATTAATCATGGTTCTAACAGGTCCTTAAAATCCTTGAAAATTTGTGAATTTGAGGGGGGAAATCAAGTCCTTGAAAGTTTGTGAAAATAGACACATAGACATGGGGCACTGAAGTGCTTGAATTGATATGTTTTGTGCAATAATAGAAATTGAAATTGATTTAATATATATTTTTAAACTTAAAATGAGTCAATATGCAGTATCTCGCTGTCTGAATTTGTATCTTCGGCTGTTTACGCGTCCTTATTTCTTATTATATCTATCATATCCTTATTATATCTGCCTCGAGAAAGTGCAGTGATCACATACGTGCATGAGTGACTGAAGTAGTGAGACTGAAGATACTGAGAAAGTTAACGTTAAGTTGAACAGTGTTTTGACAGTAATTAACCTCGATCACTATCTGAAACTATGTCATGTTGGCCCTGTAAACTTGAGGAAATTGGGCCTGGAAAGTCCTTGAATTTGAGGTTTTAGAAAGTGTGTGAACCCAGATTATTGTATAGATTGCTTAAACAGAGTTGAATAAATCCTAATGCTTAGCAAGTATATTATTATGAATTGTATTAATATCTCGACTCTAGCTGGCTGTCTGCTCTGGAGAGTACCCGCTGGCTGCAGCATCTCTCTGTCATGCTGAAGGCTGCTACCCTGGTGTCTTCTGCGGTGGAGAGAGAGGGACGTCCAGTGCTGGTCCACTGTTCTGACGGATGGGACCGCACCCCTCAGATTGTGGCTCTTGCCAAGGTCTTACTGGATCCCTACTACAGAACCATTGAGGTGAGAGAACTGTGAGAACTCTTTCTGTTGAAGTCCATCACTTGCAGCATTTTGTATACACCTCAGGTCTACCAAACGTCCAGATGAATGGTGGCCTTATTTTTCTTATTATTTAGTAGCTTTGGTTTCTGCAAAATGTTGTATAACACTTTTGAAAAAGGAGAAAACCTTTCCACCATGCAGTCTAAGTGGTAGAAAAGCATGTTATAAACCTGTGTTTTATCTGATAACGTAATGGTTTCCTCACTATACGTGTATCATTCTGCTCACCAAGCAACAACAGTGGTTGCAATGGTTACTCAGCACTTTTTTGATAGAAGAAATTCTTCTTAGAGGAGCCATTGCAACCACTGTTACCAATTTTTAAAATGCATTTTATGATCATGTTCCTTTCTTTTGTTCTGCGTACTATTTTTATTATTTTTTTTCTCACCATGTTTCTGCTCACAGGGTTTCCAAGTGCTAGTGGAGACTGAGTGGTTGGATTTCGGCCACAAGTTTGCGGACCGCTGCGGCCACGGGGAAAATGCGGAGGATGTTAACGAGCAGTGTCCAGTTTTCCTGCAGTGGTTGGACTGTGTCCATCAGCTCCTAAAGCAGTTCCCCTGCCTGTTCGAATTCACTGAGGCCTTTCTGGTGTGTGGCTCACCTATTGACCTTGCATATATGTCATCTATTTATCTTCCCACCCTTCTGCTATTTCTTCTCATCATCCTCCATCTGTCTCTCTATCATGTGACTAATGTTACTGTCTGGGCATTCATCAACTGTATTTCATGTATACTTCATTCACTTGTAAATTCATTCGATCATTCATTGTCGCCTGACCATTGTCTCACCATGAGTTGGCAAATCTTTAGAGTAGATTTATTATGTGAATACTGTACAACTGTATATCAAGTCTTAAGTGCCAAAACTTGCTGTCAGAAGCTAATGCCCGAATTGTGTGTACATGTGTACAGGTAAAGCTGGTGCAGCACACATATTCATGTCTGTACGGTACGTTTCTGTGCAATAACGCTCGTGAGCGAGAGGCTCGGAACGTCTACAAGAGAACCTGTTCCGTCTGGTCCCTACTCCGTGCCGGCAACAAGAACTTCCAGAATTTTCTGTACATCCCCTGCCATGATATGGTAATTTTGAAACACATACACTATATAACTGCATGAATCGAAGTATTATCCCCCGAGGACATTTACATTTTATTTCAAACTCATTTTGAACTTATTGCAGAGCACAGCAAACCGATTCATGTCTTTTTTCTGTTGAATATTACAGCAGCGAGAGGGTTTTCTCCGTCTCTGCTTAAAATGTTTGTTTCAACTTAAAAATAGTGCATCATTTAGTACATAAAATTAGACTTTTCCCCAAGGATTTAGGTTGATTTTGAAAAATGGACGCTCATGATCTTTGACTTCTGTGGCAGGTTCTGCAGCCAGTTTGTCACACGCGAGCACTGCAGTTGTGGACTGCTGTTTATCTGCCCACCTCGTCTCCATGCACGGCAGCAGAAGACGCCATGGAAATCTACCTAAGCCCCTCCTCACAAGGGGAGGAGCTCACCTCTCGCTCGCTTGATAGGTCAGTCTGCCTGCTATACTTGTTAATTGGGAATTAAGAATGTCAGTTTTTTATGATTTAGGTGGGACTGGGAAATCCGGGTTTCTGAAGAGAGATGGGAAAAATTACTAGAGGGATAGAAAACTCGTAATGTACTGCTATGCAGATACACAACATTTAATGTAAATGCTATTATTGTTATCTTTCTGGTAAAAGAACAGAACACATAAACATGGGTAACTATAACCAATACGACTGGAAGGCGGCTGTAAAATAAATAGGAAACACATTCATAATGCACACAAAATTAGAAAGGCATAATATTATTGATTTGTTTTGTATGCTTCCGGTTATACAATATCCTTTTGAACCTGGAGCTATTCACTTCCATGGCTTGTGAAAACCTCGAGACTTGCATTTTACCTTCAACCTTTTTTTAGTACCTGGGGTATGTTTAAAAAGCAAGGGCTGTGTTCTGGCCCAGATTTTAAACAGTTTGATACCTTTGCCGTTGGCTGTTTTTGCATTGTATTTTACTGTAGGGATATATTTCACAAAAATAAAGCAATTGGCAACATTTCTAAAACCAGAGAAAAAAACTGAAATAGTTTCTTCAGCCCATTTATGCGGTGCAGTGTCTGCCGTCTTGTGGACATCTGGTGTGACATAATACAAAAGGCAATGACATTATAAAGCGTTTATATTCTATTTGTTTTCCATGCAGGCTTCCCAAGACACGCTCAATGGACAATTTGGTTTCCGCCTTCGAAAATGGCATGGCCCTCACTCGCACCTCCAGCGACCCTAACCTCAACAAGCACTGCCAAGAGGGACGGCCACCTCTGGAGCCGATTACAGGTCAGGGAGGCGCTTCGACTGACAGCACGGAGGACACCTCTGACACCGGCTTGGGCAGCGAGGATCAAGAAGTGGAGACCTGTGAGGAGACCCCACCCTCGGCATCTCCTGAGCCTAGCGAGGACGACGTGGATGTGAGGGTGGAACCCTGCTTGACCACACAACCTTTGCCATCCTTGATACATCCCATAACATTAAACCAGGCCCCTCCAATGCCACAAGCCCTGCCAATTTTGTACCAAGCTCAGCCTCAAATCACTAGTCCTGCCCTCCCACCCTCACCACAGGAAGTGCATGCTAGGACTGCTAATTCCACTTTGTCACTTGCTGCTACAGCAGATCCACTCAGTGCTCAAGTGTGTAATGGCACTGATATACTACAGGGCACCGAAGAGCCCCTTTGCTTCCCCTCACCTAGCGCTGTGGAGCTTTTGGCCATTAAGCAACACCCTTCTCTTGCCCCACTGGACGACTCTACAGAGACACTGATAGAGCAGGGTGCCACTCAGTCTGAGTTACATCTGGCTCACAGAGCCAGCACTAGTAAGGGCCAGAATTTGGGCCTGGCGCCACCTGATGATAAGAGGACTCCAACTGTTAAAAGTACTGATCTTGTCCCACTAAAGGCCACAGCGCCCTCTGCTGACTACACTCGTGCAGCACGGCGCCTGATCTCACAGAGCCAGCTGACGGGCCTCTCCTTGGTGGGCTCGCACTGGGACAGCATGCAGGGCCTGGTCCAGTCTGCCTGTGGAGGAACTCTTCAGCAAGGAGGCTTCCAGAGCCGCCGCCTGGCTAATAAGCTCCTCCGTGCCCAGGGAGTTACCTCCAGCAACGGCCAGTGCTGCCCCCCTCGGTCTCCTAGCAGTCCAGTCCAGTCCAACTGGATCTCAGCCATTAAAAACACAAGCTACGCTGCACTTTATGCGTCATCGTCCTCATCGTCAGCTTTGGGGCCTTCCTTCCGCCAGATCTTGCCGGCACCCCAAGCCTCGCCCTCTTTGGGCGGGTTCCCTGGGCTGCTTCAGGCTCCCGCGTACCTGGATGATGACGGCCTTCCAGTCGCGGTGGACGCTGTCCAGCAGCGTCTGCGCCAGATCGAAGCCAGCTATAAGCAGGAGGTGGAGGTGCTGCGGCGGCAGGTCAAACAGTTGCAGCTGAAGCTGGAGAGCAAGCAGTACTGCTCACCCCCGTCCGAACCTGATGTCGACTACGAGGATGACATTGTGAGTTTTGTTAACGTTCCAGAAAATAAGACTGTACACTGATAAACAGTATACATGGTCATCAGTACCACTGTGTTTAGGATGGGCATTTCAAATATATTTTGCTATTCAGATAAAATAATAGTATTCATGTCCTGACGAATGTTATGTTGTTAATTACTGTTATGAACATTTATTTATTGAAATTTTATTCATTTTGTTGAATTAGTGATGTATTTGTTATATACTACCTTATGTACCACCTTATATGCATGACTTACATGCATGGTTTTCACTGTAGAAATTTGGCTTTTTTTTCTTTTCTTTTTTTTACATTTTAGTGTTTAATGATTTTATTTGTTTAAGTATGTATCACTTAGGTGTTCTCTTAACGTTGGCTGCATGCGTCAACATCCTCTCCCAACGTACAATTGCACCATTATCCCTGTGTTATAATTACCATGCTATACCATGTCCCAAATATTAAGCTCCATTTTGTCATCTGGCAATAAGCAGTTTTCGGTGGCTATATGTTGTAATCAGTTTCTTGTTCTGATTGGTTGTGTTGATCTCTGACCTGTACTGTCTGCTCTTCTTCAGACGTGCCTACGGGAGTCGGATGACAGTGACAAAGAGGACTCTCTGTCAGACCACAGCGAGGACCGCCTCAGCGAGGGCAGCTGGGACCGCGTAGAGAGGAAGGATACCGAGGTCAGCCTCCCTCATAGCCTGCTGCAGGTTTCTGCCTTTCTGCTTCTCATATGGCGCTGATCTGAGAGCAGCTTCCTTTATTAGAACCTCCCTCTAAACTGTTATAAGGGAAAACTCTCTGAGTACTCTCTGATCAGCTGCAAAAATCACCTTCTGCTTGTCTCTGACTGCCTCTCTCCCTTACCTCCCTCAGGCTGTCTTTGAACCAGTTTTGCTTGTCACATTTGAGCTTGGCTGTTAAGGACTGTCTGTTTCTGTCCATTCTTGCAGGTTACTAGATGGGTACCAGACCACATGGCCTCACACTGCTTCAACTGTGACTGCGAGTTCTGGATCGCAAAGAGACGCCATCACTGCAGGTAGCACTTAAGTTTGCATTTTAAGTTTTTTTTTTGTTTTTTTTTTTAAATGTATAAAAATGATTCATGAAAAGACTGCATGTTAATGAGACATTGTCTTTGAGCAAACTAGCACAGTATAGTGGCCTGTTGTGCTTATTTAGCTCTGCAGTATTCATCAGATGTGAATGACTGAAGTTTGGAAGGCTATGCCCTAGTTTCAGGCAGAGTATTTATCATAATCTATGATGAGAACTGTAAAATGGATATAGGGCCTTAAGAGCCTTAAACTTTTTTGGTTTTACTTTTTCACCTTAGTTCCACTTGTAACATTTTTGTGGTTTTATTTCTCAAAAATCGTCGTAGTTAATTTTTACATGACTGTTTTCCTACTCTTTATGCCTTAGTCATAAATTTTTTTTTTCTTACTGTGGCTTCTAAGATTGATTTATGTAAATGACCTCTGTTCTGGCTGCCCTGTACTGTCTCATTCAGTAATCGGTCCAGCCTGAAACACTACTTATACATTTAATGAAATTTGGCAGGTCTAAATAAAAATGAACTGAAACGAAAGTGGTTAGGGTGTTGCCCCTGCGATCAGACGGTCGTGGGTTCGAATCCCAGGACTGCTAATGGCACCACTGAGGTTCCTTTGAGTAAGGTACCATCCCCACACACTGCTCCCCAGGGCGCTGCATCGCTGGCTGCCCACTGCTTCACTTGGCGAATGGATTAAATGCAGGGAGAGAATTTCACACTGTTCACCACTGTGCTGTGGTGTGTTCACATATGACAAATGAGACACTTTACACTAATAACCCTGGGTGCGTTGTCTCTCTTTGCTTTCAAAGGAACTGTGGAAACGTGTTCTGTAAAGACTGCTGCCACTTGAAGCTTCCCATTCCAGATCAGCAGCTGTACGACCCGGTACTGGTGTGTAACTCCTGCTACGACTTACTGCTGGAGAGCCGCACGCGTGAGCTCCGCTCTCAACAGCTCAAGAAGCCCATCGCCACAGCCTCCAGCTGAGCGTGCCAGTCACATCCAGTCACACTGTGGGCTGCCCAGGCCCCCCCCCTGCGTAGGTGCCCTTAGTGGTGCCTCCTGATTTTGGCAGAGGTCCCTGCCCACACTACTTCGTGAGGGAGAGATGAGGAGGACTCATGGGTCATTATGAGCTGTTGTGCTATGGTGGAGGGGCAAAGACTGGACTTGAGGAACCGGACAAATGTTCGGTTGGAGTCCAGAAGAGAGAGAGAGAGAGAGGGAAAAGGTGAAGTGTGACAGTCTTTTTTTTTTTTTTTTCTCTCTTTTCTTTTAACAGAGGTGAAGTGACTAATCTCTCTGGCTACGGAGCGCTCTCAGCTCCAGCCTGCCGGCGTCCTGCTGACTAATGGAATCAGTCCACCAGGGGGCGACCTGGCTAAAGTCAAATGTCCACTAATTCGAAACTGAGAGGGGCTTTCGTCTCAAAATCAGTTCACCGAATCAAACCTACGACCGTGCATCAGCGCCACACAGATTTAACCCTTTTGAACTCAGATACACATCTCTACGAAAATACACGCACCTCAAAGGACAATCTCTCATCTCCTCTCAAAGCTGGGGACTCTGAAGCCTTGTACTCATCCTAGCCGAGGCTGACCACTGGAAGAAAGGAAAGTAAGAAAGAAAGACATTGCTGCTACAGTATTTAAAAGAATTTAATTTTGTATCCTTACTTTTGTGCACTATAAGCTGTTGTAAATTTTGGAGGGAAATTGAGACCAAACCCAAGCAAAAGGGAGAAAATCCTGCAGTTTGTTTACTCGCTGTGGTCCGTTCTGGTGGGCTGTGCCTGTGCTAAGCTTGAATGTGGTGGGTTTTTTTTGTTGTTGTTTTTTTGTTTTTTGTTTTTTTTTCTGTTTGTGTGGGAGTTACTGAAAGACATGTTGCCATTTGACACTGATCTGAGGACACTTTGGTATGTTTTCTCAATATGGGTAAAGCGAAGGATCGGTTAGGAGGAGATTATCTTGGTTCAGTCTGGAAAATCTTTTCTGTGTAAGAGGCAGAGAGCAATTATCTTCACTATCCACATGCACCTGCTGGGTCGCGCGCTTGTCCTTTTCTGCTGTGTTTTTATCAACAGTTAAAAAAAAAAAAAAAAAAAATTATGCACCACGTTTTTCTGGACACTAAGTGAAACTGTAGCAATGTTATACTGTTCCTCCTAATCAAGGAATGACTCAAATATTAAGTAACAGAAAGTTAAAACCAGAGCCATCGCGTCGTTCGGACATGAGTAATGTTTTATTTTGTGTGTTTTTTCTCGATCTGAAAATTATACAATAGCATTATTTACCTAAAACCATGGGTTTTTTTTGGTTTGACTTCTTTTTCAATCAGAAATCGTTCCTTGAGATTGCTGTATGTGTATTGTTTGATGATGTTCATTGAAATAATAGTGCCATTTATTTTTCTTTTTTGTATGATTTGTATTTTTTGCCTTCTTTTCTCACAGAATACATCGTGTTACTCATCAGTAACAGTCTAACGTGTTCAAAGGTTCAACTAGTTAGCTAGCTAATGGGTATTTTCTGAGGTTCCGGTCAGATTCCACAATGTCTTATGGTCTTTCTTTCAATGGCAAAAATGATGAAGGAACGTTTTTGATTTAGAGAGTTAAAAAATAAAAAAAAATGAACCCAGAAATGTAATATAGTTATCTGTACTAGTGGCTAAAACTTGTCACTTAGTGAATAATTGTTGTAAAGAAATGCACTGTTCACGTCAAATCCCATGGGTTAAATAAAAAGATATGTCTATGAGAGCCACCTGTTTTTGTCTTTTTTTTAAAACCTAATGAATAAAACCCTTGACAAAAACAATGGAATCACCACACATGAAAGTTCAACCAGCTTTGGTTTTCATAGGAAATAAACAAATCACACATTTGACTGTTCTGGCTTCATGGAACACACCTCAAACAGAAGTCATTAAAGTCCTTGTTGGTGTAATAGTCGGGCATCTCAATACTTTTGTCTATAAATGCATTTGCCCCTTTACCATTTAATTGTGCACCAGTTTTGGAAAAAAGTGGAATCTGTTTTAAGTGTCACAGTTGTGGAAAAAATATGCTGGATAAATCATATCGTGAATCACTGCCATATCAGTTCTCACTGCATCATTTGAGTTTGTGCTTGACACTCGTGTGTGTGTGTGTGTGTGTGTGTGTGTGTGTGTGTGGTTATATCTAGGTAACGTTGCATCAGAGTAATGTTAGGTATGTTATCGACACAACACACTGTGTAATGATTGCTTTGCAAACCATAGTGTTTGAGAATCCACAGGCCACTCAAGCAGTCCATTATAGCCATGGTAGCCATATTTTCATGCCATGCTGTCAGGCTTTAAACAAATATATAACAATGAGAAAGATTAGGATGTGAGTGTAATGTTATATAACAACACACCTGTGTCCTAGAGGTTGCACAAAAGTCT
Source organism: Bryconaethiops microstoma (assembly GCA_037577275.1). Classification (NCBI taxonomy): domain Eukaryota; kingdom Metazoa; phylum Chordata; class Actinopteri; order Characiformes; family Alestidae; genus Bryconaethiops; species Bryconaethiops microstoma. Next base: position 9,999,573 of record JBBJLS010000082.1, read on the forward strand.
CAGCAGGCTCAACAGTTTGAGTGGCAGCTTAGGTTATAAGTGACAATAATGGGGGCAGCTGGTGTCCTGGTGGTTAGGGAGTTGCCCCTGCGATCGGAAGGTTGTGGGTTCGAATCCCAAGACTGCTAGTGGCACAACTGAGGCACCACTGAACACCATGGCTCCTCTGGCACTGCATCGCAGTCTGCCAAGGATATGTTCAAGAATCCTGTGATTATACTTCAGATCAGGATTTAAAGAACACATCTTTACTCCTTTTAACTTAATATAAGTCCCTGTGCTCTTTAAAGGTGCAAAAAGTGTAAAACAATATCTTAATTCAGTCTTTGTGTGAAGGCCTAGTGGGTAGGATACTTTCCTCCGGACCGAAAGGTTATAGGTTCGAATCCTACCTTCAGCACACCACCACTGGGTCCGTGAAGAAGACCCTTTATCCCAAGTTGCTCCAAGGAGACTGTCCCCTGTTGTTAGGGAATGGAAGTCGCTTTGGATAAAAATGACTGCTAAATGCCGTAAATGTAAATGTTACTGTCGCTTAGTCCTCTGCAGCGGGTGGCCTGGTGGTTAGGGAGTTGATCCTAGGATCGGAAGGTTGTGGGTTCAAATCTTAGTACTGCTAGAGGCACCACTGAGGTTCCCTTGAATAAGGTACCGTCCCCACACATTGCTCCCCGGCTGCTGTGTTGCTGGCTGCCCAAATCAAGTAGAGAAAACAAATATGCCATTAATAATAGCAATGCAGTTTGGTTTGTTGAAGGTATGAAGAGAGCATTTCGCACCTGGATGACATCATTTGCCCCTTAACCATTTTATTATGCACTAGGTCTGGCTAAAAATGGTGGAATCCATTTGTATCATGTTTGTTGTTGAAACAGTGGCTTTTTCAGCTGCTTTCATGTTTAGCAATTTCACTTTTTACATGCATTTAGGTGGGTTTTGAGCAAATATTGGGCTATGAAACAATCAGTCTGGCAACGCTTCCTCCGGAACTGGTCTGTTACCGAGACTAGGCTTTGACTAATTCCTGTGACTACAGAGGAGTTGGCAGACTGTGTGTTCTTTTCTGTTCTTTATCTTTTGTTTCCCTGCACCTTCCTGAATTCACAGAGCCGCTGGCCTCCCGAGATTACATTCTGCACTCGAGACCTATTGTTTTCTCTCGCCTGGCCCCGTGGCTTTCAGATCAAAGGAAGATGGGTGAATAAACAAATCATATGGGACCCGGATTATGGATGAACGGACGTAATTCCTGGAGTTCCGCGAGGTTCATGATATGCCATCAAAGGCGCTCATGGCATAAGGTCATTTACAAAGGAGTGTGCTGGAGCCTGTTTCCTAACAAAAAAGCCTATTGCAGGGGTGCCAAACTCCAGTCCTGCAGGAGTCTTTTAAGTGGAAAACATAAACTAAGCACGCTACATAGAGCCCCAAAAGGCTGCTGCACCTCCACTTTCGTACCATGTGAATACGCACTTAAAAAATAAAGGTGACAAATGGAACCAAAACGGGTTCTTTGGAGCCATATAAGAACCACTTTTAGAATCCTAAAGAACCTTTCAATCGGTAGTTCTTTAAATTCAAGATTCAAGATTCTTTATTTGTCACATGCAATGTACACACGTACAACACACAGCGAAATGCATCCTGAACTGCTCCTTTCTTATGACTGTGCAAACATTACAAAAATAGCACAATTTTAAATTAAAAAATCCAAATTTCTAAAACACGAATAATAAAAACAGTAAGTACAAGTAAAGTAAAAAGAAGTATAAAAGTAAATACAGTCTTAGATTTAAAAACACAAATCCGAACATTCCTAAAACACAAACAAAAAACACAAATCTAAAATAAAAAGGAAAACAGCTTAAACAAGGAGCATCACAAGATAAGGGTAAAATATGTAAGCTAAATGTTTTTTTTAGTTTTTAAAATTATAAGTATAGCAGCAATCTGGAAGATTTTTGTAATGAGAAGTGTAAAAAGCCTGTATTTGAGTTCAGTCATGTGACTGTAGAATAGGGAGTAACTATGGCTGTAGGGGGAGGAAAAACCCAAAAGGTTTCACACAGAAAACAGAAGGTCAAGATAAAAAATTGTAGGACTGAAAGGAGGAGCTTCACATGTGGTCTTCCTTATTTAAAAGTTTAAAAAGTCAATTTTTCGTCAGAGAAGTTTCAATACAGTAATAAACTGTCTTGTTTTTTTATTTCTTTATAGTTCATTGAAGAAATGTAATGTTTTGTTGTGTACAACAGAAGGAAAGGATGGATGATGTGTCACTGACAGTGATGCTCGTGCCTCCTTGGTGCAAACCTCTCACAGTCCCTGACCAAGGTGCTGAAATCCACACCCAGCCCTCAAACTTGCTATGCAGTGATATATAGACTCGGGAAGTAACCAGGAACAATCGCTCAATTCCATGTACTTCTTATTTTAGATCCTTTTGGTCTAAAATAAAATATTCATACTCCAGGGACAAGTGAGAGGTGCTTCACAAATTGCACCCAAAAAAAAAGATGATTTATGTGTGAAGACAATGATCTTTCTCCTCTGTTCTGCTTTAGCCATTAACATTCACATATTCTCTTCATTTGAGATTTAGTATTTTATTTGAGATCAAAAGGCTCCCAAAAAAGAAAACTTGTTCCTACTGCATCAGTAGGGTTTAGATATATTTATATATCCAGAGTTTTCTGAACTATTGCAGTGTGAGCTGTGTAAAAAAATAAGAAGTGCCTCCATGTGTGTTGTGAGTGCAGTAGTGTGTGTGTGTGTGTGTGTGTGTGTGTGTGTGTGTGTGAGTTTGTACAGCAGCTTCACTCCTGATTCAGTCTCTGATGGGATGAAACAGAGTCACACATGCACACGCTGTGCTCTTAACATCATTATTTTAATTGTTACAGTTGTAAAGTGTAGTTTAGGGTGCACGGAGCAAATAAGAAATCGGTGCATTGGTACAAAAGAAGGCTTTTTGATTACACCTCCACCCTCATTAAAAATGCAGCAGAAGGCCCCTGCTGCGCACTGTAGTCACTGTAGTTACTGCCAGTGAGTGGGTGGTCTGTAGGGTGCCAACATTTTCTCCCAGGGAAGTCTAAAACATGCCCGGCTCCGTCACGGTGTTCACACACACGTTGACCCTGTTCGCCCTGGTCCTCCCCTTCCCCTTCCTCCATCGGCTCCAGCTCGCCAGGTGCCAGACGTCCGTGCGGCTGAACGTGTAGACGATGGGGTTCCCGATGGAGTTGAGTAGGAGGAAGGCGTAGGCCACGTTCTTGTACACCAGCAGGCTCGTCTTGAGGGTCTCGGGGCACGAGCGGTGGGACGCGTCCCACAGCACTCCCGCCAGGAAGGGCGTGTAGGCCACGAGTGCCAGCGCCCAGATGATCCACGCCGTCCTGGTGACGCGCGTCTCTGCGCGCGCGATGCTGGCGCTCGCTCCGGAGCTCAGCTGCCTCAGCTTCACGATCACGGCCACGTAGGTGCAGGAGAGCACCGCGAACACCACGATGGTGTTGGGGACCACCACGAAGAGCAGGTAGTTAATGCAGAGCGGGCCGTAGAGTGTGGAGGTCTCGCCGCTGTCCTCACAGTCCCAGCCCAGCAGGGGCAGGCTGCCCACCAGCAGCGCCAGACTCCAGCACAGGCCCAGCACCTTCAGGACCCTGCTCTTCAGGTGCTCACGCCGCTTGCGCGCGCCTCGCACCGCCAGGTGGCGCTCCACGCCGATGGCCAGCACGCCGTACGTGCCCGAGAGCACTCCGGTGGTCAGCAGCGCGTACACGGGCAGCGGCACGTCGGTGGCGACCACCGAGTTGGCGGGGCTCAGCGCCGTGCGCACGCTCACGTACACCGAGGTGGAGCTTGTGAGCGCGTCCGAGAGCGCGAGGCTGCACAGCAGCGCGGCGAAGGGTCCCCGGTTTGGGCGGGCGAGCGCCACGACCACCGCCACGGCCGCGCCGTTCAGGAGCAGAGAGAGCAGACTGGCCGCGCTCACCACCGCCTCCAGCAGGACCACCGAGCCCAGGTCCCGCGCGCTGCCGCTCGAGTTCAGCACCGCCGCGCAGTCCATCTCGCTCCAGACCCGCTCCGGGGGAGGAGGGGAGCTCGGGCGAGGTTTAAAACAAAACTAAACCAACCGAGTGTGCATGTGATCGCCAAATATTTAACCGAGATAAGGACGAGGCGCCGCGTGCCTCTGTTGTCCGAGGGAGACCCAAAACAGCCTTCCACACCTGGAGCCATCTGTTACTCAACCTTACAGCAAAAGCGGCCACATCCACAACACAAGTCCTGAATTTACAACCACGGTCCTGAATTAACAGTTACATTATTGAATGAATGTATGAAATACTCAATAAACGGCTACAGTGCTGGATTGCGGCATAAAGGGATTTGCTACTTATGATCTGTTATTATATATTTTGTCTTTAAATGAAACCCGGTTCTTGAGTGCACTGAATGTCGATGTGTGCTCTACAATGACAATAAAGGAATCTATCTATTTGTTAACACGTGAAGTACTGAATTAACACCTAGTGCTGAATTATCGCATCAAGTACAGAATTAAAACCTGTTGTACAGAATTAATGCATGAACTACTAAATTGACACACAACCTTGAACGAATACTCACAGGGCTAAATGAACACATTAAGTACTAAATTAACACCTACAACTAACCCTGAATTAACACCTACAGTACAGAATTAACACCTACATTACTGAATTAACACACGTACTGAATTGACACATGAAGTACTGTATTAAATCCTGCTGTACAGAATAAATACGTGAAGTACTGAATACATCCAACCTCGAATTAACACATACAGTACAGAATTACCACCTATATTAACGAATTAACACACTAAGTAATAAATTAACACCGACAGTCATTAATACAGTACGGAATTAATACTTTCAGTGCTGAATTAACACCTGCAATACTGATTTAACACCTACAGTATAGCATTAATACTTACAGTCCTGAATTAACAAGTGCAGTACTGAATTAACACCTCCAGTATATTATTAACACATAGGTTAAATAAAAAGACACGTCTATGCAAGTTTTTGCTTCTTTTTGCTCCTCTTGACAAAACCGATGGAATCACCAAACATGGAAGTTCAACCATTTTTTTCCCTCGGAAATAAGTCACATATATGCAAAAAAAACATAAAAACTGCATTTTATAGCAAATGGCAAAAATGATGAAGGGACATTTTTGATTTATATTTTGATGTAATATAGTTATCTGTACTAGTGGCTAAAGCTTGTCACTTAGTGAATAATTTTTGTAAAGAAATGCACTGTTCACGTCAAATCCCATGGGTTAAATAAAAAGATATGTCTATGAGAGCCACCTGTTTCTGTCTTTTTTTAAAACCTAATGCAACCCTTGAAAAAACAATGCAATCCACACACGTGGAAGTTCAACCAGTTTTTTTTCCCTACAAACAAGTCACACATATGACACAAAAAAAGTACATTGCATAGCAGAAGATTCTGGCTTCATGAAACACACCTCAAACAGAAATTATTTTAATCAATCTTTTTAATTAATAGCACCTTTCCAGATCAAGTAGAGGAAACAAATATGCCATTAATTATAGTAAGGCAATTTAATTTGTTTCAGGTTCACTATATTGACGAAAGTATAGTTTTCAGGGGTTTTTGGGCTAGTCCCCTTACTTCCAATAAAGGATAATCTTAATGCTTCAGTACACCAAGACATTTTGGACAACGCCATGCTTCCAACTTTGTGGACACAGTTTGGGGAAGAACCTTTTCTATTCCAACCTGACTGTGTCCCAGTGCACATAACAAGGTCCATAAAGACATGGATGAGTTCAGTGTGGAAGAACTTGACTGGCCATCAGATAGCGCTACAGAATGAATGTGCACAAACTTCCACAGAAACTCTAAAATCTTGTTTAAAGCCTTCCAGGAAGAGTTGAAGCTGTTATAGCTGCAAACTTCATACTAACGTCTATTTATTTGAATACAATGTCGTTAAAGTCCCTGCTGGTGTAATGGTCAGGCATATAGTGTATTTAACAACACGAATGAATAAAGGACCAAGCCTTTCAGCAGAGAGCATGTAAGACGGGGGAGGAATGAAAAAGAAGACGTGGTTCAAGGATGAAGAAGAGTAGAGGTTGTGTGTGTGGTGGGTGTGGCTCTCATAACAGGATTAGTTCTGCAGCTCGCCACCAGTATCGGTCATCATATGGCACCATGCAAAGGGGCACATGCCCCAAAGTGCTGTGGGGTCCACCAGCACACACTCTCATTTCCTGATTACCCATCCACATCTTATTAGAGCACAGCTCTGTGTCCCTCCCCCACAACGGGCATTTTCACATGTATGACACTGAAGTGACTAACCAAAGTATTCTAACCAATTTGAATGATGTCATATTTAATTAGTAATACATGAGCCACTGAATTACCTACAGTGTTTCAGACTTAAAGAAGTATTTCACTGAAAAATCCTTACTGTCACCTCAAATATAGTCGAACAACTAAGATATGTCACAAGTCTGAAGTTTGTGTCTTTAGGTTTGGAACAAAAGTATGTCTATGTGTCCTAATATTTTTTTTGGTACAATGTAAGGCCACATTGACTGACTTCAGTTGGCCTTGTAACTTCACTCTAAAACTAAAGAATCATCGTCCCAACTGGACCCTGAAATATTCCAAACCTGATAAGACCCAACCGCTCAAGTTTGGACTTAAATTCCTAAATAGGTGTGACTTTGGTGGTGGTGGATCAGGTACAAATTTCAAGGTTGGCCTTACTTTGACCCTGCTTTAGTTCCTCTCTTTACTTCTTCCTCTCTACTTTCATAACTTTAACACATTTAACTTTAGTAGTGTCACATGGTCATGTTGACAGAATTTCTGTCCACAAGACCCACACTGGAAATGCAAATGTTTTGAAAAAAATTGCTTAAAAAAAAGTTTAAATTATTGTGTCAAAATAGAGCGTATTATAAAGTTTCTAAACTAAACTAATCTAAACTAAATGCTTGACTGCTTTTTTAAATTTCATCTAATGATGGCTGTTATTACCTCAAGATAATAATGATGCTAAATGATCAGGTTTTATTCAACACTTTGTGAGTGACAGTGGGTCGGTATGAGTCAGTTTAAACCTCAGTTTTAACATTTGTCTGAACTTAACCTTCGGTTGGGTTCAGACAAATGTTTGTCTTGAGTTTTGTTTGTCTTGATTCAGCACTTGAAGTAGATTGAGTTCTGTTTGGACAAGTTTTTTGTCTCAAAACCTGATTTTGATTTTGAGTAAAACTGGTCTGTATTTGGGTTCGGGCCAAAATTTCAGGCCTGTTTGAAGCTCCACTTTGGACACCAGTCTCCATCAACTACTACTTTTAGGGCAAATGGAGTATTGTATAAATGAGATTTTCAGTAAAACGTTCCTTTAACTTTTAACTTCAAGCATTTCTTCACTTGCCCATTGATTTCTGTTATAATGTGTTTCCAGTCAATGGTTTTCCTGTGTTCTTTCAAGTTCAGCTCCTTATTGCCATCCGCTGCAGAAACTGCAGAGAGAGGACAGGTGGTATATGGTGAATAATTCCTTTTATGCTGACAACCTGTGCAACCAACAGTTTTTGCTCCAGTGATTACATACCAATGTTGCTTGCCTGCACACACAGACTAAATCTGGACTGATTTTAATTCAGCCTTGTTGTTTGAGGACCTCCAGGCCAGCCTTTCTCTTTCATCCCTGCATCACTTTACTCATCCTCTCTCCTGCAGTGTGCTCTGCTGCATTTCTTTTCTCTTTCTGTAGGAAGGTCAGGCAGATGCTGCGTCTTTGTGTTGGTTATTTCAGTCTTCACACACCGCGCTGGAGGCCTAGAGGCCTATTCTCAGGGCGGGAGTTTATATATTTTTTCTGTTCCCAGGCGATGTTAGCCTTTGATGGCTCATTTTCTTCTCTGCTTCCCACCTCCCCCTTCACATGGCTGTCCAGCCAGGGGCCCTGGACAAACAAGCCCCAGCTTCTGCCCAATTTGTTCGGACAAAACGGGGGGATTTAGGGCCTACCGCCACTCTCACAGAGACAAGTGCTAAGTGTTTGTGTGCCAAGCTGAGACACACACACCCCACGCCTCCCCACTCAACGGGCAGCCGCTTGCTTTCTCTCAGACAGGTCACGCTGCCTGCCCTTTGGTGGCCTTTAGCTTTTAGCCGCAGACACCTGCTTCTTGCTTTGACTTCTTTTTGACCGACCCATCCCTTCTGTTCTAAAGCACAGCTCCAGCTTTGAGGGGTGTTGTGCATACTGTACTTCCCCTGTGAGTTGTTGGATTATCTCCGTAGTTTGGGTGGGTGGTTTGGAGAATATGATTTGGTGTTGCCTGAGATGAAGTGTGTGTGTGTGTGTGTGTGTGTGTGTGTGTGTGTGTGTGTGTGTGTGTGTGTGTGTGTGTGTGTGTGTTTGTG
>JBBJLS010000082.1:10020469-10034902 GCA_037577275.1 Bryconaethiops microstoma
AAAGACGGGGGGGGGGGGGGAAGCAAGGTTGTCTTTAGTGAATGCTGGGAGACACGGCTGGAGCTTGTTAAAGGCCTGGGAAGCTGAGGTTTTTGGGGTAAAGGGAACAACAGAAGGAGAGTCGGGTGTGACGGCCCCATTCAGAGCTTCCCCCTCCCTGGACTTCCCCGAATTACCACACCACTGGAGCTGCACACATGAATAAGACCACCATGGTTTTAGTGACGACTCGTTAACCTGCCGTCAGTAGGATCCGTCCCAATAAAGGTTTTCCCAGTGCTGGTTCTGGAGGCCCCACTGCCCTGTGCATTTTGGTCTTTTCTCTGCCCCCAACAGACCTGTGTTGGGGGCAGAGAAGTAAACAGTAAATGTCCAACGTTCCTCCTGAAATTGAGAATATTAATAGTCCCCACGCTGGTCAAGTCAGTAGTCAAGTCAAGTTTATTTATATAGCACATTATCATACACAAAGGTCATAGAAATATAGAATAGAATAATATTAAAATGGAATAAAACGAAAGAATAGAAGAAATACAAGAAAATAAATGAATGAATAAAAAGATTAAAAGTGCAGCGGAAATGCAGATATTTAAAAAAAGGTGGAGGAGAGAAGTGCAGTTTTAGCAGCTTTTAAAGCTCCAGCTGGTGCAGATCTGATACAGATGGGCATTTGGTTGGACAGCATAATGGATAAACACCATTTCACCAGGTTTAGTTTCAGATCTTCTCATCACTAGCTCAGCAGCTCCTGCAGATTTAAGAGACCCACCAGGATCATAAATATCACACATATCAGATATAGATAGATTTAGGTCCTAAACCACTGAGTGACTTGTACACAATGAGTAATGCTTTGAAATCAATTCTGTTCATGATGCTGGTACATCGCTGTGAAAATTTGATTGCAGGCATGAGAAGCATTAGTTAAGTCAGGTACAGATGTTGGATCTGTACTTCGTCTCGTTTCAAAGGTACTGGATGGAGCTCCATCACTACAGAGAATGCAGCTCTTCTGCTCTGCAGCCCAGGGATGGGCACTTTTATACCAAACCAATGCTATTCACTCAGCCTGGTACTCCAGCATCTCATTCTATTGTGAGTGCTCAATGAAGATTGTAGCCTTGAAAATAATTGAATTCCTGTATCTCCAATGAGTGCACCTGAGTAGCTGAAATCACTTACAATCACTTACAATACCAGTCAAAAGTTTGGACACACCTTCTCATTCAACAATTACCTTTTTTTATTATTGTTTTTATTATTGGCTACATTGTAGATTAATATTGAAAACATCACCTGCTTCTCTGATGACAGCTTTCATGAGGAAATCGACCTGGAATGGTATTTAATTAACAGGTGTTCTTTGTCTAGAGTTCATTAGTGGAATTTCTTACATTCTTAATGTGTTTGGGATCATCAGTTGTGATGATCGGGTTGGTACACAGTTAGTAATCCTATTCCACTACAGTTCTACTCCACATTATGGCAAGAACCACTTAACTAAGTAAAAAGAAACAACAGTCCATCTTTACCTTATTACAAAGCATATTCTAGTTTTTTAACTCTTTTTTGATTACTGCATAATTCCATGAGTTCCTTCATCATTTTGTTTGTTTTTAATATTAATCTACAATGTAGAAAATAATAAAAACAAAGAAAAACATTGAATGAGAAGGTGTGTCCAAACTTTTGACTGGTAGTGTATATCCAGTCAAAAATATGTAGAATAAACCAATATGAAACACACTATGCTATATACACAAAAGTCAGGTATAAATAAATACTATAGATAAGTAAGTACTTGGATAGGATCTCTCTTTAGGTGCCTTTTACATGAGTTGGTGTCAAGTTCTACATTGTGCACTATTTATGGGCTTATATATATATATATATATGTCACCATTTCTTACATAAATGTGACCATTCTCCAATTTCTTAATTTCTGCAAAACACCCACGGTTAGGAAATACATAGTGCAGCATGGAACTCACTTGGCTAAAACCTGTACCAAAGATAATAAGCTCATTAAAAAGCAAACCAGCCCAGGAGCAACACATTCAATCTGAATTCGCAGTCGTGTCCCGACTTACAGAGGTGAAGTAAAGTTGCCATTTTAGCTGAACTAAATCCACTTCCACCAAAGTAAATGCTTGGTTTTTTTTTTCCAAATTTTATGAAAATAGTAGAAAATGTGACATCATATTATTACCCAGGTGTACCTTCTGTCAACAGCAAGAAACGAAGAAGAGAAAGTTGCTCAGAACGAAACAGAGAAATCAGGACTCAGTTAGAAAGTGGTTACTTTGTGGGGTGCAGAAGAGAGATAGTTCAGACTGTGAGTGAGTCTCTGATTCTTACATAAGAAGCAAGATTCCTAAATAAGCACATATTTTCAAGTAAGCATAAATATTAAATTGATGATACAGGCGTCCCACAGTGCATATGCACCTTATAGAGTCTCCATAGGAAAACACCAGCAATAATTCACTGTAATTTGCTTTGGATAAAATCGTCTGCCAAATAAATGTAATATAATGCGATACGCAGCCACACATGGGTCTCAAGTCAACATACCCAACGCCTGTTGTTTTATAGAGGGATATAAAACCCCTTGGCAAGGGATTGTGGAGCAGTGGGACTGCTTTCTCTAAAATGTTGGAGCCTTATCCAGTACCTCTGAAGCACAAGTAATCAGTACCTGGCCACACCAAAGCTCTCCGGCAGAATACAATCAAAAAAAGTGAGGCAAACTACCTTAGAATTTTCTTGATTTCAGAAGAAACCTCACAAACCTTTGGACATGTCGCGTAAACCCAGGTTTTACCAATCAGCTATTGTCATAAATTTTTCTCTTTTTTTTTTCTTTCAAATTTTACATATACTGATCCTGGAGGAAATTGCTCGAGAAATTGCTTTCACCCGAGTGAAGCAGTGAAATACCGACAGTGGTGTCTGGGGAGCAGTGTGTGGGGATTGTACCTTAGTGGTGCTACTAGTAGACCTGGGATTCAAACCCATGGCCTTCTGAACTCCCTAAACACCAGCTGCCCAAAAATATATACATGTGTCTGACGAGCCGGGCTGCTGTTCATTTCTCACAGATTACACTATTGAAAAATCACTATTGATTCAAGAAATGTCTCTTAAGCTTTCAATGCTCAACTTCGGTTGTTGCTCCACAGCTACCCAGCACGCTGTAAAATACTGCAAAAATATGAAAAGGCATCACTGCATGTCTTTAGACTCCAAGAGCAAAGACCATGGTATGATCTCACGCACGGCTGTGTAGGCCAGTGCTAAGTTTTTGGCGGGAAAGCAGGCGAGTGTTAATTTGTAAGCTTTGCCGACAACCACAAATACATAAGAGTGTCTCATTGTGCACAAAGGCAGGCATGCACTTCAAAAGCGTCTTCGTTTTGCACCACAGCGTGCAAAAAACACACAGCCACACACCCACACTACAGCTCACACACCTTAAAAAAAAGACATTACAGCACCATGTCTCCAAAGTTAACATTTTCGGACTAAAAAAAGTCGTAAGGAAGTAACAATAGGTCTCCTGGAGACTGACACTGACTTATAGTGAGACACAGTTATCCCCACAGAGTGATTAAACTACTACTATGATTACAGATCAAATTATTCACATCCTGTTATGCTAAATCTGCCCTTAGTGCTTCAAGTTAGCTAGTTCAGCAGTTGTTATTGCTAAGTAAACTAGAGTCCCACTGCAGTCGAGGCCGCTGGCCTTAAAAAACAACAGTCCCTCCACCTGCTTGTTGACTTCAGCTCAAGCATATCACCAGCAGTTTTTGAATTTTTTCTTTTTTTTGTCAATAACGTTAATTCTTCTTAGCATGGCTGATAACCAAATGAGCATGGCCTGTGCTTTACACTCTAGCTCAACTCCCATGTCAGCTTCCTGTTTCCATTTTAGCCATTTCTCCGAACGCATACTTAGCTTAGCATGAAGCAGTCTTTCCTAATGTGTCACCCAGCGATTCTGTGATTAGATATTAGTCAAGTTTCGGCACACAGTTTGGTGATTTTCCCTGTTTTCTCTCATTCTTTCAGACTCTAGGTTCTTGTTGATGGGCCACTTTTCTTGACCCTGCAGGACCCAGATCTCAGCATGTTAAGGCATGGACTTGGTCTATGACTAGCACTGGGGCAGCTGGTGGCCTGGTGGTTAGGGAGTTGTCCCTGCAATCAGAAGGTTGTGGGTTTGAATCACAAGACTGCCAGTGGCACCTCTGAGGTACCCTTGGGCAAAGTACCGTCCCCACACACTGCTCCCTGGCTGCTTCGCTTGGTGAATGGGTTAAATACTGAGAAGTAATTTCGCATTGTTCGCACTGTGTGTTGTGGTGTGTTCACGTATGGTCACTTCATTTCAGCTGTAAATATTCTCAGCATCCATTTAGCTATCAGGAGTGTGGCAATACAGCCTCTCCATTCAAAAGTGGTAGACTGACAAATTTTATGGACTAGTATAAAATATACTTTTACAAAGAACACTCAAAAATGAATAGTGGAAACAATAGCATACCATTTACATACACAATATGGACAAAAGTACTTGTCTGTTTTTCAGGATCTGGGCTAGACCCTTTACTTCGAGTGAAGGATGATCTTAATGCTTCAGCATACCATGATATTTTGGACAATGCCATGCTGTGGACACAGTTTAGGGAAGAACCTTTTCCATTCCAGCATGACTGTGCCCCAGTGCACAAAGCAAGCTCCATAAAGTCATGTTTGGGTGAGTTCAGTGTGGAAGAACTTGACTGGGCCGCACAGAGTCCTGACCTCAACCCCATTCAACACCTTTGGGATGAACTGGAATGGAGATTGTGAGCCAGACCTTCTCGTCCAACATCAGTGTCTGATCTCATAAATGCTCTACAGAATGAATGGGCATAAATTCCCACAGAAACTCCAAAATCTTATGGAAAGCCTTCCAAGTAGAGTGGAAGCTGTTATAGCTTCAAAGGGGGACCAACTCCATATTAAAGTCTATGTATTTGAATGCAATGTCAATAAAGTCCCTGTTGGTGCAACGGTCAGCCGTCCCAATACTTTAGTGTGTTTAGTGCATGTAAACATTTTTTGTGACATCATAAAAACAGTTAACTTAAAACTAGCCGTTTTTGCAACTTAGTTTTGTTGGACTAAATGTGCTGGAGGGCGAAAGTTAGGTTTTGAAATTTTCACATCAAATTTCAAAGCTTACGAACAAAGAAAAAATATATTTTTTCTATGATACAAGCCCTTATATTATATTAGCACAACGAAAACAAATTTCCAGCAATGATGGGAGACTTACCCCTAGGTCTCTTGCATAATTACTGTTTGTAATGTAGGTCACGGGGCGCATTGTATCAAGAGATTTTGTGTGAGCTACCAGTTGCCTGCAAATTAAAGCACAAGTTATTTTCACTGTAGCCCAGTGCAAATCACTGAGGCAAGTCTAGGCCTAGGTTTGGCCTAAAATTGATGTAAAAAAGGTCAAACAAAACAAATTCAATGTGATCAGATATGTTTGCATAAAAAAACATCAAAGAAAAAGGGTAGAAAGAATGGATGCAATGCTTAATGACTTTTGTTGATATTTTCTAGCGCAGAGTACTAGGTGAAACAGAAAAACATTTTTTCAAAAATCATATGCATGTGATTCTAATGTAGTCTGAAGGGCTGAATCAGTGTAAAGGAAGGTTCCTGTGGTGGCCCACGACAGCACTTGTATTTCAGCTCCACCTGGTTAGTACTGTGTCTGAATAACAGACCTCAAGTGTGTATTCCAACAGTCACTGACACTGAACAAGTTGAGGCCTACACACATACCTTCCTGCATCTGACATAATACTATAGCAAATTCATGTTCACTTTAGACAGGACCAGCTTTAGTCACGCAAACAAAGAGACCACTGATCATTCATTTTGACTCATTTCTATCATTAAAAGGTTTTTATACATGTCAAACCTTTTTGCTCTTTATCTGAGGTCTCTATTGGTGAAAACTTGGTGTTCTAAAAAGTATTGGTTAGTTGGTGTAGACATTCACACGCAGCATTTACATCATAAATGCGTAACACAGGGCCAAAATAAAAATCAACTGGTGAATTACTGATCGTGTGCTAGAAGATAATAACAGACGATTCAGCTCTCGGCCCATTTTCTCAGCCCAAAGATCTCTGCACCCCTTATTCAATAGGACAGCAACTCAAAAAAAGTTCAAAAATATTTTCATGAGGTATTCATCGGTTCAGTAGCAGCTAGGTGTGAGATACTACTGCCCTCTGCAGTCGGCACACTTCAAGTGCAGAATTACCTGGCATACGTTTAGATCTTTTGTGTTCAAGACCCAATTTAGTCCAAAGAAACTAAAACATATTTGTTCAAGTTGTAGGGAAATCTTGTATGTAATACATATAAACAAGGTCAATTGTTGTATTGTATAATATATTTAAGAGAATGCAGTTAAGCAAGTACAGTTTTATGCCTATACTCTACTGCTCGAAACTAATTTTGTTTTGGGTACAATAATAACATACACAAAGTGGATTTAAATATAACGAATGTTTCACCAAATGTTACTCCGTGTTTTAAGAACTCTGTGAACAATAAGTTTTTAAATGTTGTAGTGTAATCATCTAATTAAATGACTTATGTGCCTTGAAAAATGATCTCCAATTTTGAAATATGATGAATTTTGCTATTCAATTTTATGTGAAATTCATTTTTGATGCTCGTCAGCTGTCTCAGGGAATTTAAAATAAAATAAAAGTAAAGCAAAGCATACAACTTGAAAGAAATTCTTTCTCTGCCTTTAACCCATTCATCAAGTGAAGCAGTGGACAGTCACCAACAGTGGCTACTCAGGTACCTTGGTCGAGGGCATTTGAACCAACAGCCTTCTGATCGCAGGGGCAACTCCCTAACCACTAGGCCACCATCAGGTCCTGTTCATCATTCTGGACACATCTAACTTATTTTATTTACAGTTTCCTAATGTCCTTAGTTATGCAGGGCTACCATAATTACCCTCATTTTACAGTTTTTACACAAATTGGCTTTATATATTGTTGAAAATGTTGATTCTAAGTATTTGAACAATTTTCTAAAGCAGAAAGACAAACATGTACTTTGCCTTAGATCTGGTAGCAATGCACCAAAAGAAGGTATTCATTAAATTGTGCACATTTTTTTATGTCGTACTTGAAATAGAAGGCTGCTGGAGGCATCTCAGCTGCCGGCTCATTGGCTACAGACCACATGACCACAGAGGGGTGGTTCTTATCCCTCCTCACCAGCTCCTCCATAACAACCAGGTGAAGGGCCAACGAGGCATTTTCATAGCTGCGTCTGAAGATGGACAGAGCATAGCCACAGAGAATTGGAAATCACTTGAAAATACTTCTTACTGTCAGTCACAGTCATGTGTAAACAGGGTATGTTAAAAGACAATCAAACATCTGTTGCTTGATGTTGCAGTGATCTCTTTGTTGCTAATATCTATTACATCACTGGGTGTACCCATGATGTGTAGGTAAAATACATCATAAGAGCTCAGTCTTATTCAGACACCCCAATGTGAATTCAGCTACATTAAAAAGCACCGCCAATACACTGGGATGCTCTGGGGCAGCCACACATAAGTCTAAGATCACCATGCCTACTACCAAGCAGTATAAAGCCTCTCTGCATTGGCTTGTTGAGGAGTGGAGCTGCTCTTGACTGATCAAGCTCCAAAAACCATTGAGGATGAGTGGAATTTGTGAACTAGGACTGATCAGCATCAGCACCTTAACTTACTAATGCTGAACGCTACCAATGTTCTACCTATGTTCCGTCTACTGTAAAGCCAATTAAGAGAAGTAGAGGCTTTTACTGAAGCAAAGAAGAGGGACAAGCTCAGATGAATACTCTTGTGGATCAGTAGCTGTCTACAAACCTTTGGACACCTAGCACACATCGGCCCATTGTATATTTGGTTGGTTCCAGACTTTTGGCTCACTATGTAATTTAAGTACAATTGAATACTTTTTGACAGGCAGAAAATGCAATAATAAAGATCATACATAAATTGCAAATATGCAAGCTACACCAAGTTAGTCCAGTGACTGATTTAAATGTTGACCACCTTCATAAAAGATCACTTACATGTCTTTGATGCCAACTCCTGGACACTCATCTATAACCACAATGCCATGGCGGTCGGCCATCTGCAGGATTTCCTCAGCATACGGGTAGTGACTTGTTCGGAATGAATTGGCACCCATCCACTTCATTAGATTGAAGTCTTTCACAATAAGAGGCCAGTCAAAACCCTTACCTCGAATCTACAGGCACAAAAGGATGAGTTAATTACATTACATTCATTTGGCAGACGCTTTTATCCAAATCGACTTACAATATGAGGAAACACTCAAGATGCAGAACAGTGTGAGAACCAGAGGAGAGTACTAAGTGCTAAAATCTTTACGTAGGAAGTGCAAGAAGATAGAAAGCGCATCAGGAGAGGCGATGATCTCTGAATAGATGAGTCTTCAGGAGGTTTTTGAAGATGAGTTGCCTTTGGCAGCTCATTTCACCAGCAGGGAACCAGGAATGAGACCAGTCTGGACTGGGTTTGCCTGGCAGAGCCAGGGATAGCAGAGCCAGACGATGTTTCTTTGAGGAGTAGAGGGAGCGAGTAGGAACATATGGCTGAAAGACAGGGCGCTGACCCAGATGTCACTCTGTAGGCAAGAGTTAGTGAGTTGAACTTAATTCAGGCAGCCATTAATACCAAATCAAGAACTGCTGTAACTGTGACTATACTTACAGTTACAGCAATGCTATAAATTGTACAGTATATGTGTGTGTGTGTGTGTGTGTGTGTGTGTGTGTGTGTGTGTGTGTGTGTGTGCGCAACACTTCATAGCTCAAAGTGAACATGCATTTTAAGCAATGATTTGAATGCATAAAAACTACTGAATTCAAAATGGGCTACTTTTACAGCTTAGTTTCCAATTTATAGACTCTTTGGACTAGGGGAGTGATTGTTAACATCTTACATCAAACTGTAATCTAGAAAAAAATGTTCATGATATGGATAACATTATAGAACATTAACAGCACCAGTTAATCATTTGGAACCAGTAGAAAATTATGTGATCTAGCAGTTTCAATTTGAAACCAATTTCTTTCAGAGGGAACAAATTGGCTGAGAACGCAGCAAAAGACAATTTAATCATATAACAACTAAAGTAAAGTAAAGTAAAGTAAAGTGGCCCCTTATAGTCACATGTGAACACACCACTGCACAGCACAAAGTGAACAATGTGAATTCTTCCTTTGCATTTAACCCATTCTCCGAGTGAAGCAGCGGGCTGCCACCAATGAGGGGCACCCGGGGAGCAGTGTGTGGGGACGGTACCTTGCTTGAGGGTACCTCAGTGGTACTACTATCAGACCTGGGATTCAAACCCACAACCTTCTGATCACAGGGGCAAGACCCTTACCACTAAGCCACCAGGAGCTCCAGCTGACTACGGCAAAACATAATTGTTCTGCCACATCAAAAGACACACAGCAAGTGGAGATTTTTATATATTTGAGAAGGAAAGAATCACAACCATAAGAGGAGGAAATGACCACTCAGCAAGGACTAGGCACTGCCAGTTTGCTGCCACTTGGTGGTACTCACATCTGCATCCTCATGCTTGTTGACTCCATGGAAGTAGAAAGGTTTGTTGTTGATGAGGAACTGAGTGCTGGTGACCTTCACAGTGCGAATCCCCACTGGCAGCACATACACATCCATCTCCCCACTCTCTGCTGTGAGCTGAACCTAAAGGAACCAGGGTTCATGAGTATCAAGCAAATATAGACCTAGAGAGGACCGTTAAAACTGGAAACATAGTTATTTTAACAGCCATGGTTTGTTTTTAGGCATGGACACAATAAAGAACAAATCACTAAGATGGTAAATTGAAAAGTATGGTGTTAAAAGTAGTCTCTCTGTATGGGTCCAAATGAATAATACTGATCAAACCAAACCTTCCTCCACTGCATACTCATACTTTCACTCTTACCTCCATGGAATACAGGTAGCCTGCATTTTGATGCATCAGGTAAGGCCACCACAGGTTGACATCTGGCACTTTCAGAACACCTAAGAATCCATTAGCAGTGGCCATGCATCGCCCGTCCTTTCCCGAAAGTGTCACCTTCACCATGGGCTTGGCACTGCCCACCACTGACACGTTGTAATACACCAACCCTACAACACATAATAAAGTGTAAAGTCTCCATTCTATCATATGTGAACACACAACACCACAGAACAGTGTGAACAATGTGAAATTATTTCTCTGTATTTAACCCATTACCCAAGTAAAGCAGCGTGCAGGAACACAGCACCTGGGGAGCAGTGTGTGGGAGCAATACCTCGCTTAATGTCCCTAGTGGTGGCACTAACACTCCTGGGATTCGAACCCAAGACCTTCTGATCACAGGGGCAACTCCCTAACCACTAGCCCTAACAGTGTTGAGAATAAGTTTCAACAGATTAGTAAGTGTATAGATTACTAGAATATCTACAGAAAATCTACTAGAATGTAAATAAATAAAGTGGGACCCCAATTTTATGCAATGCTATTCTTCATTCAATTACGACATATTGTCACTAACCAGTGCTGTCAGAGAAGTCTGTGTGCACGGTGATGTCATCGATGTACGCCTTCGGAGTTGTGTACAGCAGGACGGAGCGATGGATGCCCGCATAGTTGAAAAAATCAAACTTGTAGTTTTGAATGAAGTAGCCCTCAGGGTACCTGTTTTTTTTGTTTTTTTTTTAAATGGATATAAAACGTGTTAGTTATGTATGCTTGGAAACACCATTTTTGCTGCCAAAAATTATTCTTCTGAACTGACTTTATATGCTTAATTCTTTTGATGCTTTTATGCTTGTAAAGCCCATTCCTGTAAAGCTCATTAAATGACCTCAGTGTATGATGACGCAATGCAAATTAACCAAAAAGAAACATCATTATAATTACAAATTACTAAGAAATACTAGAAGCCAGTCAAGTTTTTGCAATTGTATATTTCCTTCAGGGAAATGCAAGCTATAAGGCATACTATACAGGTGTACAACTATATAAATAGTACTTTATAAATAAATGAAAAAAAAATTTAAAACCAATAGCATACAGAAACACAAACACAATTAACTTGCAAAAGTGTTTTAATTTGTACCTGTATTCTAAATGAAGCTTGTCGACTTCATTGGCAGTTAATCTCCCTTCATGTTCTGGACATAAATGATCTGGAATTATCTGACTAATGCTCTAAGCTGTATGACTGCTTTTTTTGTAAGGACAGTGTAGTTGGAAAGTGAGTACAAGCTTCATCTATAAGTCTAACATACTTCAGAATAAAGTAAAGAGGCCACAACCTTCTGATCACAGGGGCAACTCCCTAAATACTAGGCCACCAGCTGCCCCACAAAAATAGTGAAGCAGTGGGCTTTATCTTGCTCAAGGGTCCCTCAGTGGTGCAACTAGCAGTCCTGGGATTTGATCCCACAACCTTCTGATCACTGGGGCAACTCCCTAATCACTAGGCCACCAGCTACCACATCGCATTGTAACACAGTATGAGGGATTGTTTCCAAGCTATCTGAGCGTATTCACTCACTGATAAGTGGAGTAAGTGAAACATGATGAAACTGGTTAATATTTATTATTTAAGATTATAAAATCCCAGAAGAGGTCTTACTTCGTGCGATCATTCATATACTGGATGGTTCCTGGTGGGAGAGTGTGCAGATTGAGTGTGTTATTAACAGCGATTGTAATGCGACACGGCGTGTCTGGATCTTTCCGTATCACATGGTCAATTGCCGCCTCAAATGGAAGGTGGCCACCCTCATGCTCAGTCACCTTTTCCCCATTCACCCACTGTCAATATAAAGAATATGAAGGGATAAGAAAAATGATTGTTAGTCCTTGTGACTTTTATGGCATCTTGTCTGATGGTAAAATGGCAAACTATACAACAAACAAATCAGATCCTGGAACTGATAAAGCTAGATGTGGGTGCTCTTGCAGTCAAAAGTTTGGGCACCCTGGTAAAATTACCTTTAGTTGATTGTTAAAGTATGTGCACATTTTCTACAAAGAACATCTGTCCCAATTTTAATGCACATTTATTAATCGTTTTTGAAATGTAACACAATCGAAAAAATTTAAAAACTGAAAGGAAAAAAAAAAACCCACTAATAAATAAATAAAATTGACCCACATTCAAATAAGCAGAAATTGTGAGGCATCACCTACTGCAAAAAAAGCCTGTGTTAATTCAATAATAATTAAGGTACGATTAATTCAGACTCGTTTACATGGACATGGATAAATCATCAGTGGTGATTCACTAGATATTCTACTAATTACTACAATAAAAAGTATACTATAAAAGTGTCAACACATTCTGTACTTTACAAAAGCAGCTCTGTACTCATCAAGAATCAAAGCCTCGTTTAAGGTATTTTCACTGGGCGACAATGGTTAAGAGCTCAAGTTTCCATAGTTTTGATTACATGCATTGACCCTACATGCAATTGAATGCCTACAGTTCACCTTAAAGTAGTAGAATTTATTAACATCTGGATACTTTTGGACACAGAGCAGTTATGTCATGTTGTATCTCAAGTCACATGTCATCACATGGCTCTTTTATCTTTGTTTAGAGTTTTCAAGTCTCTAAATTGGTGTGTGACGTTATTTTAAAAGGAAAATGTAAAATTACAGGGTATTGGCACTATTAATACCAGCAACAGACACAAAATTCCATTACTGTACATTCCTACTTACAACCACTGAGTAGTAATGAGCACTTCCAACTCTGAGGACGATCCTCAAACCCTTGTCCTGAAGCCAGCGCTTAGGGATCCAAACTTCCTTCTCATACCACACCCAGCCAATAAAATCCCTCAACTGAGCTTCCTGAGTGAGATCATTGAAACTGGAGGGTACTGGCATGTCAATCACTTCACCTGTCTGGAGGCAAAAGGGCATAAACACAGTTGAACAAACAGATGCAAGCACACAAAATATGTTACTTCTAGCTAAATGAATGTTACTCAATATCAACATTTTGTGCAATCAAACTCAGAGGTGCAGACTTGATGTCAACCGTATTTACAAGTCAAGTAATGAGTAATAATTTCTCTAGTAAGCTATTTTACCTGCAGAACCTTATCAAATGCATCACTATATGAAAGCATGATCAATAATCTCTCACAACATGCAAACACAGCCTACAAATGACAGTATTCCGAATATAAAAAGTAAAAACAGCAACATACAATTCCACATTACCTACCTGTATTCGCAATTACAGCCTAAAATAGTCTGTACTTGACAGTACAGCCTAAAATGTATGTACTTGCAAATGTTGTAAACTGCAAACAGAGCCTCAGCTGACTTTGTTTGGTCAAAAGAAGGCAAAGTACAGCCGATTTGTGTCTAAGCGTGGATCCAATCCAATCTATAAAAGGAACATAAAGTAAGACAAACCCCCAATAACAGGGGTGGCTATTAATGATCAGAGCATAGGTCATTGGAGGGACCTAGAGATCAGGTGTCTATTCAATCTGGGATGTAAATAAATAAATTAATTCAACGTGTTTTAATGCAAACTGGTCAAAATGTTTTTTGCCAGTTGCGGTTATGGGAACATGGGGGGTTTGTAATATCTTACTTTATTGCCTAAAATGACCAGTGAGAATACAGAATGCTGTCTCAGTTTCATAAGCAATGTTGATGATGAAATAGCGGTAAAGGTGGAAATACATGAACCTCCCTACCGTAGACGGATTTTTAAAACAGCATTTAGTGCCAAACCTATAATCACAACTATCATAAACAGTGCCTCAGACATCAAGCACAGACTCTCCTCTCTTCTACTGTCTGACAAACTGTATCAAACCTTCCGCTCTGGTTCTGCACGAAGGTGCAACAGCTTCATACTGCAGGCCATCTGAGTTCGGAATATGCATAAAAGCCTAGTCCCTTGTTAACCAAGTACACTCCAGTGAACTACCTCACTTTATACCGTGTATACTGCTCCCATTGCACTCTGGACTTTCAGTAGCATTTTACCTCTGTTAACTGCCACTACAGGCACTTTCATGTCCTGGCACTTGATACGCCATAACTTACATTTACACAGTATGATTCTATGCTGCTAAATGTCTAAATAATCCATAATGTCCACACCGTACTGTTACACACACTGCTTTTTGTTGGATCAATTTATTGTTCTGTTTGTATTGTCTCTGGCATAACCTGCACTCTGTTTGATGTTGTATGTTGCACCGAGGTCCGTAAAGAAACAGCTGCTGATGACAATTAAGAAACCCTGAAATTCCCTTGGTAATATATA
>JBBJLS010000082.1:10039682-10049881 GCA_037577275.1 Bryconaethiops microstoma
CCCTCCTCTGCCTGAAGTGCGAGGAGTGTGGGAGAAGGAGAAGGCAGAGGAGAGGGCTGTTGGAGTAGTCGTGTCCTGTGGTGTGATCCAGGTCTCGGTGAGGGCCAGAAAGTGAAATGAGTAGAGGGACGCCAGTCCAGAGATAAAGTCATATATATATTGTAGCTGTACACATACTCAGAGCAGGTTTGATCAAATTATTCATCATTATTTCTTGTGGTAACTTTACTGGCATGTTGCCCACTTACTCTTATTTTAAACTTTATTTGCACAGTTCTGTATGTCGCACAACGTCTTAGGTCTTTTGCACTGTGTGTACATTGAGGAAGCTGAGCTTTGCCATTTCATCCTTCTTTATATTGCCATATGGTTGAGATGACAATAAGGTTGACTTTGACTTTGACTTTGACTTGACTGTACATGCACCTTTATCCCCCTTTGGTTGTTTGGTTTGTCAGTCAGATGGATAGAAATATACTTTATTGAGAGTATTTTATTTACTTCCATAGAAAGGAATTCAGATTGAGAGCAAAATATACACTATATAGACAAGCAAGTATTGGGACGCTTGACACAAAAGTGAGTTTATTGACAGTGCATTCAAAGAAGGAGTTGATCCCCCTTTGCAGCCATAACAGCTTCCACTCTTCTGGAAAGTCTTTCCAGAAGATTTCAGAATCTTTCTATTAGAATTTGTGCCCATTCATTCGGTAGACAATTTATGATGTCAGGCACAGATTTTGGACGAGAAGGCCTGGTTCACAATCCACATTCCAGTTCATTCCAAAGGTGTTGGTTGGATTCAGGTCAGGCCTCTGTGTGGGCCAGTCAAATTCTTCCACAATAAACTCATCCAACCATGTCTTTATGGGGCTTGTTTCATGCACAGGGGCACTGTCATGCTGGAATAGAAAAGGTTCTTCTATAAACCGTGTCCACAAAGTTGGAATTATGGCGTCCTCCAAAATGTCTTGGTCTGCTGAAGCATGAGACCACCGACATTCAGTAATTAAGAGATGTGTCCCAATATTTTTGTCCTCACAGTGTATGACGCAGTGCATTACACCTTGATTGACGTTGTCGTCAACCAATCATATTGCTGGACTTTGTCGTATAATACCGCCCTTTTTCCGTCTTCTCTCTCTTTTCTTTCACGCGTCCCTACCGTGAGGTGAGAGTAATGCCGCTTGAGCGCTCATTTTCACCAATTGTCACTATTTCTCTCTAGCTAAATGTTTCTGTTTGCGTGAAATGTGTTTAGTAAGCTTGAAATACAAGCTGTTATTTCTAGAAATTAAAATAGGCGTTTATTGAGGGTTAGTTAGCTTGTAGGCTAGCTGAAGGCCTCCCGGCGCCATATTTTTCCACATGTTGGGCAGAAATAGGCTCTTTCTGGCTGTTTACATTTACCAGTCATTCTATGAAATAATATTATTGGGAGCAGACTAAGTGAATGTTTACGAATCTAAAAGTCGATTAGCGAAATGGGTATCAGTCTGACCGCGTGGCTTTCGTAGTTAATAAAAATCACTGTTTAAACTCTGTTTCGACCGAAGTCTTTGCTTCTGTATCTCCAGGTAATCACCTTGTCTTTAAACCGGCTGTTATCCGATCCTTGGAAGCACTGCAAAGATGCCCAGGGAAGACAGGGCCACGTGGAAGTCCAACTACTTCTTGAAAATCATCGTAAGTGTTGACTCATACCTGTTTTGTCACATCCTTCACTGAGTTTTTTTTGAGTGCATTTTTTACTGTTTGTCAATGTGTCCAGCTACCAAGCAACTGAGGACACTCCAATGTGTACCCATATATGCCGTGTCTATATGTATATGTATATATGTATGTGTATATATAGTTATGTACTATATAGTACTGTTATGTATTGTAGTTATTATTCTACTGGTTATACTGCTTCTTTCTTCATATCATCACTGTTAAGAATCATGACTTGTTTCTAGAATGATGTGTTGCATGATAAACCACTGAGTAAATGTTTACACACAGTGCAGAGGTTCTAAAAACCGGACAGAATTTAAGGATGAGTTCCCCATTACATATAAACCTTCTTTCTCGTAGCCCTTCCTGAGCCCACTGCTCAGAGAAATGGTTTCACGATTCTCAAAACATGCACTGTTGAATACATACTCAGTTTCCATATTTATTTATGGCTTTCTTTTTTTTTTCTATAGCAACTGCTGAATGATTACCCAAAGTGCTTCATTGTGGGCGCAGACAATGTCGGCTCCAAGCAGATGCAGACCATTCGTCTGTCTCTGCGGGGCAAGGCTGTCGTGCTCATGGGCAAGAACACAATGATGCGCAAGGCTATCCGTGGCCACCTGGAGAACAACCCAGCACTGGAGAAGTATGTAAAGTTCTTTTTAGGTATTCGAAGCTGGAGTAAACATTGTGGTAGTAGATGTAGCAGTAATTGATCTGAACCCCCCCCCCAACAGCTGTGCAGGAAAAGTTACAGAACAGTTGGTACAGTGCTGTTTTGTCGTTCCCCCTGCAAAAATGAACTTGTTTCTATCTATCCCTGACTGTCTTTATCCCACGACTTTCAGGGACGCTTGGTCTCATACAGTATTTCATTAAATTCAATACTGCAAAAGTTTAATGTTTCACTTGGAGCTGTACTTGTGAGTAAATATAACCTGTTTTACAGGCTGCTGCCCCACATCCGTGGGAATGTTGGCTTTGTCTTCACCAAAGAGGACCTGACTGAGATCAGGGACATGCTGCTGGCCAACAAGGTAAGTTTATATACCCTTAATACTGCTTTCTTGTATTATAAGGCTATTGACACCCTGATTTAAAGTTTAACTTATGTTTTGGGCTCTTGAGGTACCTGCAGCTGCCCGTGCTGGTGCCATTGCCCCCTGTGAGGTGACTGTGCCTGCTCAAAACACTGGTCTGGGTCCTGAGAAGACCTCCTTCTTCCAGGCTTTGGGTATCACCACCAAGATCTCCAGAGGAACTATTGAAATCCTGGTACGGTGAAATTGTGCGTAGTTTTGCCTGTAGCTTAATTGTTTTGCTTTAACCTCTGTATGGATGTAATTGCTTCTCTGGACCTACTCTTTTGTGTCTAACTTTATTTTGTCTTTTCCAGAGCAATGTGCAGCTGATCAAACCTGGAGACAAGGTTGGTGCAAGCGAGGCCACGCTGCTCAACATGCTGAACATCTCTCCCTTCTCCTATGGATTAATCATCCAGCAGGTTTATGACAATGGCAGCGTCTACAGCCCTGAGGTTCTGGACATTACTGAAGATGCCTTGCACCAGAGGTTCCTAGAGGTGAGGGGGGGGAAACTATAGTATACAAACTGCCCGAACTTGCCATTTACATGTTAAGATGTTGCAGGTTTAGTTACACATCAGCAGATGAAGTGCTGGTTTGTCGTTCCCCCTGCATAAATGAACTTGTTTCCTTCTATCCCTGTCTGTTTGCAATTCAACAACTTGCAGGGACGCTTGGTTTCAAACATTTCTACCTGTAAATGTCATGCTTGTTTCAAGTCATACAGAACATTTAGCTTTTCACCTACTAGCAGCTTTATAGTATAGTCCATATTGAGGTATTCAGGCTGGCTATAATGGAATGCCGTTTTCTTTCAGGGTGTGAGGAACATTGCCAGTGTGTGTCTGGAGATTGGATACCCCACTCTTGCCTCCATCCCCCATTCCATCATCAATGGATACAAGAGGGTGCTGGCTGTTGCAGTGGAGACTGACTACTCCTTCCCCTTGGCTGATAAGGTGAAAGGCGCCTTCCCCTATTGTGTTGTGGGAACATGCCTCTTATTCTTTGCAGGTTTAGTTACACATCAGCTGATGAAGTGCTGGTTTGTCGTTCCCCCTGCATAAATAAACTTGTTTCCTTCTATCCCTGTCTGATTGCTACCTACAGCAGATAGGGACGCTAGGTCTCAGACATTTAATGTAACTGATGAGAAAGCCAGTCCAAACTGGTCAAGCCGTCACATGAATTCTCTCCAGCATGTCAGTTTAGATTGCTGTGCCTCCCAAACTTGGTCTTGGAGTACACACCACTCAGGAAGGCTGGGTATTCTGTTGACCAGATTAGCTGGATTGAGTGTGCTGGGCCCTCTCAAGATAACGTTTCGGGAAACATTGCTCTCCAAAAATACTTTTATGTTCGGTTGATTTGCTAAAAAAAAAAAGCCATCGCTGTGCAGCAACAAACGTTTTGGAATTTGAACTTGATAAGCTATATCTAAAGGTTGTGCAGTGTTTGCATGGTATAACTGGGCTGCATTTAAATGTAGTGACTGTTCATCCTCATTTTGATTGTGAAAGGGAAAACTAAACCTTTTTATTCTTTTTTTTTTTTTCAGGTGAAGGCTTTCCTGGCCGACCCATCTGCATTCGCTGCAGTAGCAGCTCCTGTGGCGGCGGCTGAAACTGCTGCTGCGGCCCCTGCTGCTGCCGTGGAAGCAGCCAAGGAGGAGTCTGAGGAGTCTGATGAGGACATGGGCTTTGGCCTGTTCGACTAAATGGCAGCAAACACCATAATCTGCTTGTTTAACACCAATAAAATCTGGGAAAACAAAATGGGTCTCTTTGTAATATGTTGAACATCACACCTTTTTGTTTAGTTTTGTTTTCCTCTCAAATGGTGGGCGGCTGGTGGTTAAGGACTTGCACTGCAATCGGAAGGTCATGGGTTTGAATCCCAAGACTGCCGGTCACAACACACTGCTCCCTGGTGAAAGAACTTCACACTGATCATGTGTGACTGCAAGGGCCTACTTTACTTTAAAATGTGGTCTTTGACTACTGATAGGTCCTCTGAAACTAGACAGGAGGAAGTCATTAACTTCAGTAGTATTTCAAGTAAACATAGTACTCTTGATGGCTGCATCCCAAAGAGCACATGTTGCAGAATGTCAGTAGTCCATTTGTAAAATGTCCTGGTGAGGGAGTTGTCCCTGTGACTGGAAGGTTGAATCCTTTGGGGCTGTCAGTGGCACTGCTGAGTATAAATTCAGTCTCTGATGTATGAAACTATCCTGAGGGAAATTAAGATAACAGGAATAAAAAGGGTAATAGACAAAAGATTAGAAGAACATTGTAACACTGACATTGCTGTGATTTAGTGAGCTGTACCAGCAGCTCAGTAGTTCATGAAAGTGTTAATGCAATTAAAAATAAAATTAAAGTAGCAGCATATAAGATTTGCATTCAGTGAGTTCAGTTATATTGCACAAATTTGAAATGATGACTTAAAATTGAAAAAGTTGTTTTTGATCAGCTTATTCTGCCTCTTGGCATCAGCTGCCTTCACCACACTGCTGCAGCTCACAACTGCAAAAACCAAAACAGGTTGTGGGTTTGAATCCCAGAACTGACAGTGGCACCACCCACTTTACTTTTTAAATGATGGGTCATTTGAAACTAGACATTATCTTCAGTATAACAAAAGCATGTTAAACAGCACATCAGTAGTCCATTGGTAAAGTGGCCTTGTCGGTAGGAAAGCGCCTCTATGATCAGCAGGTTGTGGGTTTATACCCCAGGACTGCCAGCGGTACCACGAAAGTACTCGAGCAAACTGCTGTACCCACATACAGAGGAAGAATTTCTCACTGTGTGCTTTGCCTAAGGGGCCACTTTCCTTTAAATTGTGCAGTAGTTTTGGCGCAGGGTGCGGGTGAAATCTCTGCGGCTGCGCAGTGAGTTGAGGCGGGATTTGCTCCGCGGGAGACTCGCCCAGATGTCCAGACGGGTGTGAGCTTTCAGCACAGTGAGCCCTTCTTCAGAAACACCTGCAGGTGAAGAGGAGCTGGAGGGGAGAGTCTGCAGGCCCCTCTGGGCTGGTGTTGGGCTCCGAGTTGGGAGGCATGGCGCGGGACTACGATTACCTCTTCAAGCTGCTCATCATCGGGGACAGTGGTAAGGAAAGTCCTTGGATGCGCGACGGGAAACAGGCCTCAGTGACATAAAATGTCACTGAGTGCCTTTGGCTCACGTTAAGCGTGCAGTTGTGGTGCTGTTTCAAAATATGATCTGTGTGGATAATTTTGGACTGCTGTTTTAGTCTAACCAGGCTCTTAACTAGTGTTTAAACCAGCTAAGTTTGGAGCAGGGAGCTGCTGGAGCTTGCTAGCGGACGTTGACTCGTCCTGGGCGGGGAAACAGCTGTCTTGTCCTCTGTATTTCATCTAAAAAAATGTTGGTCAGATGTTTTAAAAACAGAATGCTACAGAAAAACCTATTAACTTTCTAAAAAGGGTCATATACGTAATCCTCTGGTCAGTTTTGCGTTTAGTCTGATGGTGGAGGTGATGCTAGCTAGGTTATTAGCTAATGGGCATTCAGATACTCGTGTTTTTCAGTTGTTTTTATTTAATAAAAACTGAGTGGTTTAATGCCATAATGTTACACTGAAGCAGGATACACCTCTGGTTAGTTTGACTAGGGTGACTGATTTGTGTGAATGTATGAAATATGAATGAGCTCGTTAGTTGTCTGCTAAAAAAACACAATTCTTTATGAATACTTTATGAATGGATAACTGGACAGTGTGAATATAAGAGTTTATGCTGGTGAAAACAGTCTTTTCAGTCCACATATAATAATCCCAGTTCTTATATGTTGGTGAAATTCACTTATTTAAATTGCTTTGTCAGCTAAATGCCCTCAGCAAGTGCAGGTACATGTTCAAAAAACTACACGATACACATATATTCAATGTACACATACTACACATTACACATATAATCAGTGCACACATTATTCAATGTACTACATATTACACAATATTCAATGTGCACATACTATTCAATGTACTACATACTACACATTACACATGCACACACATCTCATGCAATATTCTTCTTGCTTATCTGTACACTAGACAGCTTGAAGATCTGTGTACTCTACTACCTAAATTTGTATCTGCTACTTTATTCCATTTCTTTCTCCCTAAATGTCTTTTGCACCGTTTCTTGTTACAATGTCTGTTTTAGTTTTTGTCTTCATGTTGTATGATTTTTCATGCTGTCCGTACACCTGGGACTGTAAGAAACTTGAGGTCACTTTGCTATGCACTTGGCTTTCCAAGTGTGTATGTGATAAACCTCATAATCAGCCTCAGGCTCCTGTCTTTTAAACCTGGTGCATTACTTTTAATGTCTTCTTTCCACAGGTGTAGGAAAAAGCAGTCTGCTGCTAAGGTTCGCAGACAACACATTTTCAGGTGAGACAGTGCTCAGTGTCATTCTCTTCTCAGCTGTCAGCATAACAACCCTTTGCACACAATGGCTCAGTATGCAGCCACAACCTAGTTTACAAACAGTTAATTGGAAACTTGGTATGTGTGACATGGAAGTATTAAAGTCAACATGAAAATAGGTGCACATTGGCAAGGTTTCAGACTTTACTGCTCAAACAAGAGCTATAATCAAACAAAATGTACCTTTAGATTATATAGTTGCCTTTCATCTCCCTGGTTTGACATGTCTGACAGCAAACAGCCACATCGCTGTGACCTTAGATCTGTAAAATCATTGCACTGATGCATTTCAGGTAGCTATATCACCACCATCGGCGTGGACTTCAAGATCCGGACAGTAGAGATAAATGGAGAGAAGGTGAAGCTGCAGATTTGGGACACAGCTGGACAGGAGAGGTTCCGTACCATCACTTCCACGTAAGTACCTTCTGCCTTGTTTTACCTCAGCCAGGGTGTGGGACAGGCTGCCAACAACGGGTGTCATTTACAACTAGGACTAGGCAATAAGTAGGTTCCTTATTAGAAGCATGATAAATTGTCTCTTTTTGAGCAAATAATTGAAATCGTCATCACTTAAAAACATTGATAAATTTTGTTTCATTACAAAGAGATTCCTTTTATTTGGACTTGGAGCAGTGCAATGTGTGATACTTGTCTGTTCCAGTTTCTTAAACATCAGAGAAAAACTGCATATGATGATACATGTTGCAGATAAGGATGACTCAAATTATCATAATTCTAATAATCTTGCTGTGTTGCCCACTCCATTTATTTATTTTTTTTCTTATCACTTTTTCTTTTAGTTCATAACCAAGAAAGCATTGTGTTGAATGGATACAGCTTAAGTTCCATCCAAGTAGGGTTAGCATGATTTCATTTAAACTTATTGTGATCATAGAACACGCACACACACAAACATCCATGCCACCCGCTCATGCTAGTTCAGGCTAAAAGCATTTAAGTTGGCACATGTGTGAATGTGTGATGCCTTAAGGAGGAGGAGAATTTAGGCAAAAGGTTTATTTGCCGTACTATCTTGTATATATACTTCATTATAAATCTGTTCTTAAGATAAGTTCTTAGCAATGTAATCTAAAGCCCTTAGTACACCGGCACTGTAAGTCGGAAACTTGAGTTGATCTTCACAAACTGTCAGATTTCATGAAACATTACTTATTTGAATTTGAAGAGAAAATCCAGATGAAATAAAACTTTAAAGAATGATGAGAGAGCTGTAATGAATTTTGATTGAACAAAAACTGGCGTAAACCTATTTAAGAAACTAAGGCGTATTCATAATATTGTTGTATGAAAATTCCACCTATTTTTAATGCTCTATTTGAAAGCCAGTTACCATTATCTTACATGAACCATCTCATCAAGAAAATGGAGGGAACCGCAGTTCAAAGCAGCCTCACTTCCTTTTTCAGACAGCATAAAACCACAAGTCTGAGCTACCTTCCTTTTAGCCTACTCTGTAAATTCAGTTTCAAAACACTAAAGTTGGGTTTAAAGACCAAACTATTCTGTTTAGCGTTTGTCTTTTTTTGTGTGTGTGTTTGTGTAGTTTGACACAGGCTGTGCTAGTTCTTGCACTGATGTGATTTTCTTACAACTATAGATTAAGACTATATTATCTCCCACATTTGTGCCTAAAATTGTCTAGGAAATTGTCTAGACATGGTGTAGAATCAAAGAAAAGCTAAATAATGTGGTCTTGCAAGAACACACTGATTGCTTCAGTGTATACAGTACAAGTAGGTGTATGGAAGATGCCTAGAATAAAGGAAATAATGTTCATGAGGAATGAAAAGGTCCTTGAGGGACATCTAGAATAATTTACGTTTTCACTGTAACCCTTTTCTTGTTCTCTGAACGGTCAAAGTGCTGTGTACTGTTAAACAAGAATGCATGCACTTGAACGTACACACACAAACTTGCTGAGTTGCATGCATTGGCTCAATGAGGTGAACAGAAGCTTGTTGTTGTTGATGAAGTTTGCTGGTATGCTGGTGTGCAGTGGTGTGGTCTCTCATTAGAGTAAGTAGATTTCAGCCATCCAGTACCCTTCTATGACTGTCTGTCTCAACAGCAGTGGCAAAGAAATGCCACCCTCAAGCAGGGCTGCTGTCGTAGGCCAAAAATAATGGAGTTTGTGTGTGTACTAAACATGTGTTCTGTTTCCTGTCAGATTCCTCTCATCCCTCTATAACTGACTCTCATCCCTCTATAACTATGCAAACAGAGTTTTAAATCTGTTCTCTGTGTTTGCAAAGTTAGCAGCAAAAATACTTTACAGGCTCTTTTTTTCCTCATCTCAGATGACCACTTCCTGTGTGTTACAGAAACGGTTACAGGAAATGATGCAGCCACAGGTCACCACACTTATCCTTCCACACAACCCCTTTCTCTATATTACTTGAGACAAACACAATCACATCTCAGCAAAGTGGTCTTTTTCCACAATCCTTTCGATTGTCTGACCCCTCCCACCCCCGGCCTTGCCTATAGATCTTGACTGATGTAAATAGTATTATTGTCAATGTAGTAGATTTTAATCATTTTGATAACGAAAATGAGGAGGAAGTTTTTCCTTTTTCTGTGGTTTGTTGTGTTTTTATCATTTTAAAACTGTTAGGATCGGTAAGTGACTTAGGCTAGGGTGTGTTTCGACTTACACCAAAATTCGGGATACATCAGTGTCGAAGGAAAGACTCTGTGTCGTAACCCGAGGACCCCCTGCATATCTCCAGATGTTTGTAGACACCTGCTTTTTCAAATTTCTTTTGAAATAAATAGGTGGGTAATGGTACAGAAAGGTCATGGTTCGGTTCACACTATAGTTCTGACATCACGGTTGGGTATGGTTCACGATACAGCGAAGTTAAGCAACAAAAAGTTCTAAAGAATGAGGCTTGGTTTGTTTTCGTTTATTTT
>JBBJLS010000082.1:10057747-10068437 GCA_037577275.1 Bryconaethiops microstoma
AAGAAAGAATTTCATTGCACAGAGAAAATGCTACTTTTTTTTTTTCTGTACATATGACAATAAACGCTTTGAATCTTGAATCTTGAATCTTGAAATTCCTACACAAGCACCTCATTCTGCTTTATGAGGTACTGATTAGTGATCACCTGAATCAAATATTATTTAGTGAGGAAAAGTATAAAAACACTGCTGTCATCAACGCTCTCCTGTTACAATGTGACCAGTTGTATGTGAAAACACTACAAGAAGTTTGTCAAAGATAATTATTGCCATTTTGTTTACGAGTGAAGAAGAGATTTGTTTTCTTTGAATTATTCAAGTTCTGTAAACACTACATCATTTCTCTTATTTTGATGTTTGGTCGTTTCCTTTAAAATTATGCTTTGAAGAACAACATTTTAATTTGGAAATATTGTCAGCAGTTCTTAAAAACGAAGGCAAAGCTGTTCAGTTCAATACCTACACCTATAAAAGATAAAACCAGGAGAAACAACATTTTGCAGTGGTCCCTTATTTTTTCAGCGCTGTACAGTCCATATGTGCTTATAGATCATTTGCACAGCATGGGTAATAATAGGGAATGTGTCCTTTTGCTGTTAGAAGAGTGGAAGGCTTATCACTGGACATAGGAACAAGGATTCACTACCATTCAACCACATAAGGCCTGACTCGCAGTCAGCGTGCCAATTTAGCGCAAAGGTTTTCACTGGAGTTGAGGTCAGGGCTCCATGCAGGATAATCACACCAAGCTCTGCAAACTGTATGTGTTTTGTGCACAAAGTATTGTCCTGGAACAGGAAAGGGCCTTTCCTAAACTATTGTCACAACGCTCAAAGCACACAACTCTGTAGAAAGTCATTGTTTGCTATAGCATCAAGATTTCCCTTCAGTGGAACTATAAGCCCAGGCCAAACTAAACTCTAAAGTTGACAATGTGCATTAGGGCAGACAACCCTGCGCTAGCATCCACCAAACGCAGATCCGTCTATCAGGTTGCCAAATAGTGAAGAATGATTGATCATTTGAGATAATACATTCCCAGCTGTTTTTCACTACTCCAGTCGCCACTTAGTGTTACACATGGTGATCTTAGGCCTGTAGCTTTATGTAGCAATGAACATGACCTAATTCTTCTAATTAGAAGGCATGCCCAAATGCTTTTGGCCCTATGGCCCAAGTGCATCACTTGGCCACATTTGAATACACAGTTGATTACTATTTATTCATTCATTCATTCATTTTCTATAACTGCTTAATCCTTACTAGGGTCATGGGTACCCAGAGCCCATCCTAAGGCCAACGGGCGTGAGGCAGAGACTCACCAATATGGGCAGACTGTTCATATATTTTTGTCATAGTTCCAATCTCATAGCTTAAATAAGTATCCCTGTTTCTGAGATAACTCTGCAGTGCTGTTGCTATGGTGTTCCCTCATCACCAGGGAAACCAAATACCTGCAGGCCACTGTCATACAGCAAAAGACTATGCAGTGGCTGTGATGCTGGATCTTTATCTTTAAAAGCCACAGACAGAACCCTGACACTTCTATATCTTGGTATGAACTGATCAAGTGCAAAGATTTGTTGTGTAGATACACAATGTAGACAAAAATATTGGGACACACCTGTTATTCAGGGTTTGGACTAGGTCCCTTAATTTCAGCCAAGGGCAATCTTCAGCATACCAAGTAATTTTGGACAACGCCATGCTTCCAGTTTTGTGGATGGTCAGACGTCCCAGTACTTTTGTCCATATAAGTTAGATTGTCACACTTAAGGAGTGGAATACTACTTCAGCATGACAAATAGTGACGCTTTAAAAAATGAGGATAGGAAAAGGGGTGAAATACATGCCAAAAAACTGTATCAAAAAACCCTCCATGAGTTTCCGTGTGGGACCATTTCCCCCACGCTCATCTGAATGATTGAAGAAAAATGATTCTGTGCTGAAAATTCTCATGAATCTGTTTAAATTCTCATCTATAACCCAAAGATACATCTTTTATTTTATGATTGCAGTTAGATGCAATGCCATGCCGTATATATATAGGAAATAATGTTTGCACATTATAGTTTTTAGCTGCAAAAAAAGGCAAATTCATAATGAATTGTCACAAAAAGTAGTGCATATACTGCACACATAATACATGCCTATGTTGTCTCTTCAGCCTATGGCTATTTAGCTCTGCCCATTCATGCCCAAGTTGTTTTTGGAAAACGGGACAATTTATTAAGAAAACACTCTTTACATAGAAAGTATGCAGTCAAGCTCACACAAGTCAGAGGATCTCTCACCTCATCTATACCATTACCCACCACAGACACAGTAGATGTTTTGCTGCACTTTTCCCCTGATAATTTATATCATGCAGTCTTAAACCTAATAAGGACAGCAATCTCATAATATGAAGATGTTAAACTACCAGTAAAACACTTCTGTTGCTTGAAATGACCTATGACAGTAATTTCTGAAACCAGTTATCATTCTAAGAAACTTAGCAAGTAGTTTTATGATTCAAAAGTTTCTTGAAAGCAGAAATCCCAGCTGAATAAGTAACATGTCATTAGTAGTAGTACATGTAGTCTTACATATTAAAATCAAATTGGAAAATATTTTTTTAACTTTTTTATGTACGAATCTCGCTAGTAATAATAAATGGCCTTTCCATCTGGTTTAAATTAATGTAACTGTTTTTATTAATATGTATTACATTGCAAGGAATATGAATAAAAAAGAACTTTATTTATACATGTCAGAACTGAATTTGCACATTAACATTAGAAGCTAGGTTCCATCCATCCGAAATACACTATATTCACAGAAGTATTGGGATGCCTGACCATTACACCAACAGGGAGTTTAAAGACATTGGATACAAATATGTAGACAGACTTTAATACTGCCTTTGTCCCCCGTTTGGAGGTATAACAGCTTCCACTCTTCATGGAAGGCTTTCCACAAGATTTTGTGCCCATTCATTCTGTAGAGCATATATGAGATCAGGCACTGATGTTGGAGAAGGCCTGACTCGCAATCTCCATTCCAGTTAATCCCAAAGGTGTTGGATGGGGTTGAGGTCAGGGCTCTGTATGGGCCAGTCAAGTTCTTCCACACCAAAATCATCCAACCATGTCTTTATGGACCTTAGTTTGTGTGCTGGAATAGAAAAGGTTCTTCCCCAAATTGCATGGCGTTGTTTAAAATGTCTTGATATGCTGAAACATTAAGATTGCCCTTCACTGGAAGTACGGAGTCTAACCCAAACCCTAAATACCAGGTGTGTCCCAATACATTTGTCCATATCGTGTATATTAATAAGTAGAATTCCAGAGTGTCAGAATTTAATGTATTTTTTTATGCCAGAATTACTTTATTTTATTAAATCACATTTCTGATACCAAAAACTACAATTTACAATATTAACTTTTAGTGAGGGCTGTTTTTTATGCACATTCAGCCCACTGTGAGATTCTGGGAGGTACTGAACGTCATTGCGTCATTACGTAATATGCCCATGGAGCGAATCAGCTGTCAGAGAGACCGCGGCAAATTTGAAAGTTGTCAGGAAGCGACGGCACTTTCCCTGGCAGCGATGTTTTTGTAAACACGGTGAAATATTTTTATACAGGCGAAACATTTCCTCGGTTTAATTAAAAACACTCTTGTGGACATTCGGTAAGCACAATTTTATTACATAAATATCCATGAGTGTGACATTTGGCAACGGATGGGTTAAAGTGTCTAATTAGCCTAACGGTCACTAATGTCGACATTTTAGCTGCTCTGGTTTAACCTCGCATCTCTAACAGTAAAACTTTATAACAGTAAAACTTTGTTTTATATTTATAAAACATTTTGGTTAGTGTTTTATGTTTTAGTGTTTTCATAAAAAATAATATTTTGTTGTGATTCTAGAAACTTATTCTAGAGACTTAGCTTACTGAGTCTGTGTCATTAGGTGACCTGCTAAAGGCTCCCCATGTTTTGACACAGACACAATGTGGACAAAAGTATTGGGACACACCTGTTGTTCAGGCTTTGCACTAGGCTCCTTATTTCTTTGTGGACAGTTTGGAGAAGACCCTTTGGAGAGGACCCCTCTATTCCAGTATTACTGTGCCCCAGTGCGCTATGTTTATAAAGACATGGCTGGATGAGTTCGGTGTGGAAGAACTTGACTGGCCCGTACAGAGCCCCGACCTCATCCCCATCCAATACCTTTGGGATGAACTGGAATGGAGATTGCGAGTCAGGCCTTCTCGTCCAACATCAGTGCCTGTCCTCATAAATGCTCTACAGAAATAATGGGAACAAATTCCCACAGAAACACTCCAAAATCTTATGGAAAGCCTTCCAAGAAGAGTGAAAGCCGTTACAGCTGTAAAGGAGGGACCAGCTCAATAATAAAGTCTATGTATTTGAATACAGTCCCTGGTCAGGCGTCCCAATACTTTTGTCCATATGGTGTAATCTTAGTTCAGTTTTTATGTTTACAAAATTGGATTCACTGTGTGTGTTAAATATGTTGTCATTTTCAGCATTTGTTTCCTTTTGAACTTAACAGACTGCATACTACCAACTTAAACAGTGCAGGGAAAAATAGTACACCACCGTTAGAAGCACATTTGATAATGAAGTGTGCTGTTTAGGACACAGCCACTGGGTTAGTCACTGGCTGTGCTTGCTTACTGTTATCACTCAGCCCATTTATAGAAACACCCTTATATGTCCTTATATGGCTGACTATCTGTAAAGTGAAGTGGACCCACAACACACAGTGTGAATATTGTGAAATTCTTTCTCTGTGTTTAACCCATTCATCAAGTGAAGCAGTGGACAGCTAGTGAATCAGCGCATGGGGAGCAGTATGGGGATCATACCTTAATCATGGGGACCTCAGTGGTGCAACTAGCTGACTTGGGATTCAAACCCATGACCGTCTGATCACAGGGGCAACACTCTAACCACCAGCCACTCCGCTGATAGTTTAGATGTTCTGCTTGTTGCTATGGAATGCTAATAAAATTAAATATAATTGTATTTCCTAAAATTTTCATGTTATGTGATATTTGTTAGCATAATTAAAGTTAATACATCCATTCTTTTTGAGTGCTCAGAAGAGTCTTACAAACCTGACATTACCTTACGTTGATTGGACTGTTCTGTTCTTTTTCTACATCTAAAGTGACTCCAGTAGGAACCTTACACTGTGCTGTAAACCTTAACCACGTGGAAACCACATGTTAAGAAAGGAAATGTACAATTTATTCATGTAAAATAATTGAAGAGAAATTGTACTTTCAAAGCAGTTTGGAGTACCTAAACATTGCAGGAAACTGTCAGATCCTGGATACCATGAGAGAAAGATATAGATTAAAAAAATTAAAAGAAACTGTTTGGCAACATACAGTCTGTTATGACAGCTATTTCACACATGTAATGTTCATAATCAAATCTATTAAATAAACTGAAACGCTATATCACAGTGTGTCAAATCACATCAGATTCAAATTTTATTTGTCACATGCACAATCATACATAGTACAGCGTGTAGTGAAATGGTTATTGCAGTGCGATGCCCAACTGTAAGGATTAAAATGAAAATGTAACCATAGAATAGAAGTAAAAAATTAAATAAAAAGAAAAAGATATATGTTTGAATAGAATGTGAATAAAAGTATATAATAGTATGTTAATGTCATGGCACACTGGCCCTGCTGACCCAGTGTATTCCCTCTAGAAATGTTGAAGTTCAAGTATGGAGGACACGGCAGTGTTAAAGACTTGGCCTTGGTGGATCCCATCACAAGCCGCTGCTCTCGTCTTAACCAGCTCTTACAAGTAAGCAGTTCGGACCTGTTTTGGAAATCAGTGTTGACTGTAGCTGTGTTCATTTCAGATGCCTGTTTATAAAGAATTTGGCACTTTTCTTTATCTGATATTGTGTGTAATTGTTGTTTAGGGAAAGACCAGTGGCCCCACTGGAGGAATTGGGTTGACGAGAGAGAGCCTACTGGATTCTCTGCTGTTGCTCTATCAGGAGTGCAGCTCTCCAGAGCTCATGAAGATCAAACATGTGGCCAACTTTGTCCGCAAATGTAAGTTCTTGCTTCAGTACCACGGAAGTTGCACCACATGTCTAAAGTGTGTTGTGATATGCTCATCTTTCTTCCTAAATCAAGAGTACTAACAAGGCGTTTGATTGCAGTAACAAACCCTACTCATGAGTAGGCTTTGTGCTGGATGTTGGAACATTGCTGTAGGGATTTGATTGTATTCATCCAGCATTAGAGGCTTTGGACATGGTAATATTAGGCTCATGTGTGACTACTCCAGACTGCCCCATTGTATTTTCTGTGTAGATAATACAAGCTATGTGCGCGATTGTGCGTGTGAGAGCAAGAGGAGCACCTTAAAGTAGTTGAATTCACTACTAAAAATGGGGGTCTGGATACTTTCAGGCAAATATTAAACATGTTCTGGTGAGAAATTCAAATTGCATTGCTGCTCCAAGGTAAATGTTATCATATGTAAGATGTAACAAGTTCACAAACCCATGCATGCATGTTTGTTTTGCCACTCCTGTTAGTAATATTGTGGGTATGGATGTTTTCATTCTTTTGTGTGTCAGTCTCTGATGTGGTGGCTGAGCTCCAACAGCTGCAGCCAGGTAAGAGTGATTTCCAGGTCAAGGGAGTGGTGGGCCGCGGTCGCTTTGCTGAGGTGCAGGTAGTGAAGGAGAAGGCCACGGGGGATGTATATGCCATGAAAGTCATGGACAAAAACTGGCTGCGCACTCAGGACAATGTGAGTCACTTTAATACTACCTCTGTCACTCACATACACGCGTAGACTTGCCAAGACAAAATTTTCAACAAATCTGACATTTCATTTATTTTGTTGACCTTTTGTTGACTCTCTGTCTGTCTCTCATGTGGTGGAAAGGGTACAAAAAGTTATTTTTTAAAAATTATTTGCCTGCCCTCTAGGTGGCATTCTATGAGGAGGAACGTGCCATCCTAGCTCTCAGCTGCAGCCCATGGATTCCACAGTTACAGCATGCCTTTCAGGACCAGGATAACATTTACCTGGTGAGTGTCGTAACTTGTTCCTAAGTTGAATCACTTGAGCTGGTTTTTGGCTTGTCCATATTCTATACAAAGCACTGTCAAATAATTAAACAAAATGTAGAAAACACAGCTTGTAAAGCACTCAATTCGGATGTATAATGCACTATATAATTAACTGTTCCATCCTTGCCCTGGAGTTCTTGAGATTGTATTCTTCTTTACAGACACACATCTGTAGAGCTTGCAGGTCTGTCTGTATGGAACGAGTGGGCATTTTTGTGATCAGTGTTATAGAGAGACAACTCTATAAGAGACGACATGGATTTTTAGCTCCGCTCTTTCTTCAGTGGAGGCCCTTTTATGGACACTGGATCTGAAGCTACAGTGCTCTAGTTCTCTGTGTGCATGGCTCACTTAGTTCAGGTCGTACCGACCCAGAGAGGGAGCGAATAAAAGCTTTTAATTCACTTCTGAGAAATGGAAAGAGAGAGTAAACATATTCTCAGAGAATATGAATGGGAGAAAGATAAAAAGAGCCATGTCAGAATAAACTACATGTGCCAGGAGGAAAAAAAACCCCCACAAAACATAAGATAAAAAAATTGGTCTCTGCAGTTAGCCGTAGTTGCTCTTTTCTTGTCGTAATCCATGTGACCAGCAGAGGGTACCCTAGCTATCATTACTCCAACCTCATCTTTGAAATACTGACACTTGCTTTCAGATCTTCCCAGGCTCCCTCAGCACAAGAGACTTTGGTCTAAGAGACCGCACAGCTTTGCTCGAAGCCTACACCAGATTATATTTGTTTAAAAGTAATGAATGGTTTGTCCTCTCATAATTGGATAAAATCTACAGATTCATACAGATCATGATTGCCTGAGGGGATGTTGAAATCTGGATTGTACTCTTTTCCGTACTGGTCCTTAGGGACATTGCACCACTCCACGGTGGTTAATGGGCTTGCGGTAGCTAACAAGAGTAATAGATCTGTGGGTGGAAGAGACTAGCTGTTTATGGGGTCTCCTGTGTGGCAGTGCATAAAGCTGCAACTAGGGCTACGTAATATTTTATCTGCAATACTGTTAACGCGGAAGGCTGCAACATGTAAACAAGCTTCTGACCAATCACAATGCTTTTTCACAGGGCGTTCATATAA
Organism: Bryconaethiops microstoma; assembly: GCA_037577275.1. Classification (NCBI taxonomy): domain Eukaryota; kingdom Metazoa; phylum Chordata; class Actinopteri; order Characiformes; family Alestidae; genus Bryconaethiops; species Bryconaethiops microstoma. The sequence continues at coordinate 10,065,974 of JBBJLS010000082.1, forward strand.
TCCAACAAAAGTCAAATTATTTTTTAAGCCAATCTTTCATCATTAATGACACTGATGGGCTGAAGTATTTTTAAAGGGCCCGTATTCTACATTTTCCTTCTATTTTATTTTTCCAGAATGTTTGTGAACCAAAAATGTAATTCCTTATCCATCATTATTTATTCTTACATGACCATCTTCCAACCTTTGTTTTTCCTTTAGAATTAAACAGGCTTTTCTGTCACTGTGCTTTAGGGACTTCTAGATGTAAATGATCTTATTTCTGATTGTCTCCCCTGTATTCCAGCAACAAGGGGCTAAAACTCGGAACTGCAGCAAGAATGGGCATAACTAAACTGCCGTAGGCTGAACAAGGAAATATATGTAGATGTGTTAGATTGTGACATCACAAAAACTGTGATTAAAAAATGGGCTGTTTAGTTTCCAGTGGATGGGAGAGTGAGGGTACATTTTAGAACTTTAAAATATTTTTACTTCAGACCTTTTTTAATTACAGAAAATTGATATGTGCACTTTAATATATTGAAAGGCATCACAATTGCAGTACGTGACAGTAAAATCTCAGTACTAATATTCCTAGGTGCCACTTATTTATGCATATAATGAATCTCAAGGCTATCGTTTAATTCCTCAACTAATTGAACACCTACTTTTACCTCTTATTTTCCTCAGGTTTTGTCTTGTCTGTGCAACAAGCAGTTTCTTTTATCATGGTGTTACGAAGAAACCGTATCTCCCTGTACCACTTTAGTCGAGACCTCAATAATTTTTCTAATGATGGGCAACTAATGTTTGCCCTTTTGGGTAAATCTTTGACCAACTGTCACTGTATGGTGTAACCATTATTTTTATGAATAGAAATCTGGGCAATACTGATCAATTTCAATATCATGTTTTCCAGATATGGCACAGTATCACTGTGATCAGATGATATTTAAATTTGTATTAGTCAGGTTAATGTATTCATTCTTCTTGAGTACTTATATTGTTTGCCAAACAAATGTCTTACAAACACAACATCTTGTTTTGATTGGACTGTTTTGTTACATTCTCTTAAAATGACACCAAAGAAAACCTTACAGTGTTCTAAACATTTGAACCAAAAAAGACAATGTATTTTTAAAGACTGCTATAGTAGATAGGTACATGCAGGACCTTGTAAGACAAAATAAAATCAATTTCTTGATGTGATTATATCAGTTAGGAATCCATGTTGGTATTTTGTAATCCCTGAAAAGATCCAGGGCTATTAAAACAATGGCCCAAACTTCCTCATGTCCCTGGACCAGCAATAATCAGGACTGTATCAAAAAATGGTTCTACAATTTTGTATTTTATTTAGATTCTTGTATTTTATTATTGTGTAATAGAGCTTAAATCGGGCCCAAAAAATGAAACCCGACCCTACCTGAGCCCGTGAAACTTGTGTCCGAGCCCAGCCTGGCTCGACACATTAACTGTAATTATAAGCCCGAGCCCGATTTAAACCCGACAATTGTTTAATATGTGGGCTGTTATAACACACGTTCTCAACTGTGGGTGCGTTCGTAAACTGACACTCCGAGTAATGATTAAAAAAACCAAATGCTTGATCACTGCCCGCGGGCCGGGCTCAGGCTGGGCAGAGAATCTAAACTCTACTGACAGGTCTGCAAACATCAGGAAAGATTTAACAGACTGCAGAGCCTGACCTAGTCTCTTATAACCATATGTATATCTTGTAACAAGAGTACACAACTGAAGATGAGTGACTTCGGCTTACATATATATGTAGATTTATCAAAAAAAGTTTTGTTATGATTAAGCTCAATTTAGGGATCGATGAGAGAAACAGGAAATTGCATTGGTGGTCTTGTCATCACCATCTAGGTCTGAGAATTGCTACAATAATTTTAATATTTATGCCAATAATTTTAATATTGATATGAATACCAGTAACAATATTTTCTATATTATGTTTTATTATGTTTGTTGAATTATGTCGATTTATGTTTTTTTCCCAATAAATTTCTTTTCAATTACAAACTGGAGGTGAGTGTGACATATATCATATTTGAGTGTGAGGAATATGCATATATTTACAGATTGTCATGGTTTGCTGTCTAACCGAGAAATTATGATGTTAACAACATGCTTACAGAAGGTAATTTAGACATCAAGTCTGCAGTGAGTATTTTGTAAGAAGGATGGCTATGGGCTCATGACTGCTAAGACTGACAACAGTTATAATGTTTGTTACATTGATTTTCTCAGTGAAAATAACACAGGTCAACAGGTCAAAATCATCAGAGATAAGTTTATGAGGGTTTTGTAGTGTTTTTCATGCTGATTTCAAATCTGTGTTTAGTTTTTCCTTAGCACGTGCAGTTTTTGTGATGAAACTAGTGCTATATTGCATGATAGTGGTATAATTAGCATATAATAATCATATACTAAGTGTTTTTGAAGAAACAGTGGTAGCTGA
>JBBJLS010000082.1:10068537-10081945 GCA_037577275.1 Bryconaethiops microstoma
ACACACACACACACACACACACACACACACACACACACACACACACACACACACACACACACACACACACAGCCTAATTCATTGTCCTATATGCTCTATAAAAAATGGTGCATACTTTGAAGGAGGCCATAGAAAACCACTTTTGCTTCCCTAAAGAACCATTAGAAGGCTTTAAAAACATTCATACAATGTAAAGATAGAATAAACCAATATATTATTATGAGGAGGTTCCTTAAACCTTAAAAAGATTTGTCACTCACGTTTCATTTACAAAGAAAGATTCCATCATTTGAAAGCTTCTTTAGCGAAGCAAAAGTGGCTCTTCTATGTTCTCATGTAAAAAAAAAAACATTTTCTGGTACCCTAACCATGTTTGAAAAAGAGATTTGAGAGTGTTTAGAACATTAAAGGCTCTCAGAACCTCTCAGAAGACTTTTTGTTTTTGCCAGTTGAAAGATTCTTTATGGAATATAAAGTCTTGTTCTATGGCAGTGGTCACCAACACTGGTCCTGGAGATTTACCTTTCTCAGACATCTGGTTCCAGCCACAATCTGCAACACCTGCTCTGGATAATGAATGTCTTCAGAAGTCCCTGACTGGTGCGTTAAGTTAAGAGGGGGGTGGGGGCAGCATGTTTGATGCAGGTTGGAGCTAAACATACCAGGAAAGTAGATCTGCAGGACCAGGGTTGGTGACCACTGTTGAATGGCATTTGTAGTACCTTTATTCCTTGAGAGTTTTTCCTAGGACACTTACATGATGGGGAGGATGAAAAAAAAACATTTAAAAAGGTTATTTGCACTCATATGTCTCATTTACAAACATTTGTAAAGAGCCATCAATTCGAAGGTTCTTCAAAGAACCGAAAATGGTCCTTCTATATCACCCCCACTAAAAAATAAACAAATGAGTTAATAAATTGGCACCTTATTGTGAGTGTGTTTGTTTAAATTAAAACAGACACAGCATGTTCTTCAGGGGCTTGATGAGTCTAATAGTTTGGAGTGTGACTGTGTACTCCTCTCCATATTTGTCCATCACAAGCAAAGGCAGATAAATAAGAAGAGGTTACGCAAGTGTTATTTAATGTCAGAATGATGAGGGCATCAGTGAACTCCTGGTTTATCCGAACTGAGCCTGTCAACTTGAGCTTTCGTCACGGCCGCCTCGCTGAACAAAAGCATCCGCTGTTCGCATTACACTCATTATGCCTCATCGTTCTTAGATGTATTTCACAGTTGTTTATGATTGACCTGGGTGAACTGAATTTAGAAGTAGTATTCAGAAAGCACTTTTGTCCAAAAACAGTAATAAAAGAAAAACTGCCAGCCTGAAAACTGTAAGAATGCACAGAATGTGTCATGAATTCATAGGGTTTCATATTCAAATCAAGCTTCTTCTTCATTTAAGTACAAAATATTTCTTCATGCTTTCTGGCTGAGAACAAAGAAGGGAAGCAGACACTTTCCAGTAAATGTGTACATTACTTTAACATATGCCATTATCATAATATGTATATTCCCTGGTCGTGGGGTTTGCCGAGCTGTGTATTTGCTCTTTAGCGAAGTCACTGGTGGCCCTGAGCCCACCCACATGACAGCTTACCCACCCACATACCCACAGCCACCAATCGTGAACATTTATTCTGTGTGTAGCTCAATTTAATGTGGCATCTTGGCTGGGATTTCTCCACAGGTGGTAAAGTCCATTACATTCTGATTTAATCATTTTAGCTAAGTCCACCTTTAGGTTGGTTCAGCCCCCCACCATCATTTTTCATTCATTTCCATCTAGTTTTGCATAAAACTAAAAATTGAATAATAAACATGGAAACATGGCATAAGCAAATGTGTCATGTTAGTGATGGATTATCCTCAGTATATTTTAATATCCTTAGTATACTTCAAGCTTCTTCAGTTCAGTTGACTTCAGACACCATTTTTAAATCTGTTTCTATAGTAGAATTTAAAGAATAGGATGTTTCACAGCAAAACATCAACATGTACCAAACTACCTGCCACAATCATTTTTATAGACGGTCAATTGACATTTTTTTGTCAGTTGAAGGGCTGATTTGTGAAGTTTTAGATATTACAATTGTACATAAGTAATGGTCTGAGTTGAACGCAGTATATTGTCACCACAAGTACAATCTCCATAATTGTAACTTAAGGTAGCACAGGGAAAGGAAAAAAATATTCTTCACTTATAATGGAGGTTCATATAAAGCCATTTTATTTAAAAAAAATAACTGTGGAACATTTTAGTTGGTCTAGTCATCATAAAATTTAGACACCATGTGAACAGTAGTTTATATATTTTAAAAACTATTTTAAAAAGAAAATTGATACAAATGTCTTACACCAAGAGTGACAAAATAAGTTTTACTGGGGACGCTATCTAGCCTTCAGATTTGAGTTGTGAGTGTACAATGTGCTGTTTTGCCCTGTTGTATGTAAATGACCCATCCATGCACTGCATCGCCTATTAGAACTTAGATCAGGCCCAAAAAATGAAACCCAACCCTACCCAAGCCCAGCCCGGCCCGACACATTAACTGTAATTATCGGCGCGAGCCCGATTTAAACCCGACAATTTTTTAATACGTGAGCCGTTATACCACACGTTCTCAACTGTGGGTGCGTTCGTAAACTGACACTCCGAGTAATGATTAAAAAAACCAAATGCTTGATCACGGTCCGGCCCGGTCCGGCCCAGCCCGGCCCAAGGATAGTGGCAGGAAATATCGTCCCGGGCCGGGTTCGGGCAGAGAATCTAAACTCTATTGTGTAATGTTTTTGTGTTTGTATATACTGAAAACCAGCCATAATTCTTTATTTTTCTTACTTCTCTTTTTCCTTAGAATGAAGCTGTCTGTTTCGTTATAGTTATATGAACAAATGACGTCTATTCTAAATCCTCTGCATGGTGCCTTGTTCAAAAAGCAGTTTGGGCTGAAACACCCCTTTTAACTTAAATGTGAAAAGATGATGTAATTGGGGTAGATCTTGTGACATCACAAAAACACAATTTATATTATAGCACACTGCTGCAACCTTGCTCTCTGCTGTATATATTTAGTTGATAAAGATTGCAGCGGTTTTTAGCGTCCCAGCTGACGTATTACATAATTAAAGGTTTGTGGTTTTACTTGTGGAGCTGGAACTAGTGAAATCCCACCAGAGACTGATATGTATTAGTTTTGCATATTTTGTGTATGCGTGTGTGCATGTGTTGTGCCATCCCCACCACACCTATTGCAGGTGGTTTGGGACACACGCAAACAGTGAAGCCGTGTTTATGAGCCCCGGCTCATTATTGGTGGGGTGTGGTGGGATTTGAAAGGCTGCAGAATAGAAGCGGGATTCTCCTGAGAGTAAACAAGGACTGGGCTAACAGCACAGGAATGATTTTCTCATTCCAGACCCAAACTCCCCCTTTATATCACCCTCTCCCCTAGCTGAAGCTCACACATTCGCATCACACATGCACACGCGCATGCACAAAAAATGTCTTTTGCTTGAGCATTGGGCTCCAAAGACCCTTTCTACCTTGTTGCTAGGTAACATGGACTAGAATGCTGCGGTTGCCGTTTATGCTCTGCCAGCTTTGCCTCCCATTCATGGTGTGTGTGTGTGTGTGTGTGTGTGTGTGTGTGTGTGTGTGTGTGTGTGTGTGTGTGTGTGTGTGTGTGTGTGTGTGTAAGCTCTCATGCATAAGCTGGCTGGGTGAGAGGGAAGCAGGACACACACACAGGTTTTCTTTCACTGTGCTATAGCAATGCAGAATGACCATTCTGAAGACCTTGTACCTCTGTGTGGCTTTGTGGTTGAAATGTAGCCTCAGGATGTTTAACACTGATGTTGTGTGGGTGTGTGTGTCCTGCTTCACTCTCAGTCTGGCTGAAAAGCCTGAGCTGAAGGCTGATGCTCTGTGTGAATGTGTTTGTCTGATATGATGTGTAATCAGCGCCATCACGCCACACTGAATCAGCCATATCGCATCCAGCTGCACTCAGGATGAAGCAAGCAGCTGCCATGCAGTCTCTCAGAATAGACTAGATCGCTCAGATCAGATGTATTTTCTGATCTATGTGCGTGTGTGCGTATGGGCTTACATTTTTTACCTTGCCACAGTTAGATTCTTTTATGACTCTTTAGAAAATTATTCAGCGATCCAAACATTCTGAAATTGTTTTTATTTGATTCTGACTTCTGTTGTAAACATGACTGGAGGATGTATTCCCACAATAGCTCCTCCAAGTTTCCTGAAAAGCCAGTGGATGCTACTGTTTGTCACTTCTGTTTCTGGGCGCACTTGAATTTAAGTAGTGTCAAAAACTGACTGTATTAGCACATGGTTCAAACATGAGCTAGGATATGACCTGTGCTGTTATTGCAGCTCCAAAAAATAAAAAAGACAAATTTTTAATCAGTAAGAGTTTAAAAAATGAGTTTGATGTGGGTCTTCAGCCCATAGTTTTCAAAAAGATTTTAGAAAAAACAGTTTTAAATGATTGTTGCATGATGTCACAAATTAATGCATTTACATTAGTCAAAGTTTGAAGACTATAAAGTACTCAGCTGTTTGAACTCCGAGGGGAAGTTCAGCTGACCACCTGGGAGCGAGGATTGAGAGCAGGCTTGGCACTTGTCTTGAAGGTTGGTGGGTAAAGGCAAGCCATACATTAGTTTTTTACCACTGCTGCCAGCTAGGGAGGAGGTGGGTACAGGTATTGCTTTATAGATGAGCATCAGAAAAGAGTATACAGTGGAGCAATGTGGATAAACCTAGAAAAGTTAAAGGCAAGTTGTGCTGTTCCATTCTGGGGCACTTTCTAGGGCTTGATGGCATGCATTAGGAGACCTGGGTGGCCTCGCTAGTAAGTAGCTGTTTAATTATCCAAATGTTGAAGAGCAGAAACTTCCACGACCAGGTTGGATTTGCATTGTGACCATACTAAAGCTACTATGCCAAATGTTTCAGTGTTTGGATTTCCAAAAATAAATATAAACTTTTTTCAGTCTTATTATGATTTTAAGTAGTTCTAAAATTTCAAAATCAATGTCTTGTGTGTTCACACAGTTTGTTTGGTTATGCTTCTGGTTATGTGTCTCCCTGTTGCTAAGCAACAGCAGCATCTGTCAATCAGCTATCCTAGCAAGCTATCTTTTTGATTTGTATAGCCAGAAAAAAAGGCTGGTTGGTGAAAAATCAGACAAACCACAATTTTCCACTTATCCCAGATGTCGTTGATAAACCAGTTCTTTTTATCATTCAAATGACAAATTAATCACTAAGCCAATTCATCGAGAACATATATTTCTGTTGATTTTTTAAAAATTTATGATTTAATTGGATTTCTATATCAAGTCATCATGATATCCTTAAAATAAAGCAAAGGGAGAACATGGCAAATTGTAATAAATTCTGAAATTTACACACATTTTTCAAAGACTGCTTGAGGGATTTCCACTAGTGGCTTATGTTTGGACCATATTGTCTTTTCTAAAGATGCTAGGGGGTCCATTTCACCCACTAGCTATGTGTCCGTTATCACACGATGCTACCAACCTGGCATGTGCTTCTCTACATCTTTTCAAACTGAAATTAATTCCGTGGGAGAGATCCAAGGGCCACTCCACCCACCCAGAGAGAATGAGGCCCTTATATACCCCCCAGACATGGATGACAGTGACCTCACCAAGGACTGAACTTACAGTCTCTCAAAGAAAACAACAGTACATAGAATGTGGTACCGCTTAGAAGCCCCCAAATTTATCAGTGTTTTCTAGCGGACATGTGACTGCATGATGTGTACCCAAGTGAAGAAAAGTCGGCTTCTGCATGGGATTAGACATTCGGCACAACATAGCTAATAGTAAGTCATACTGTATCCTAAACTACATAGGCAGCTCTGCTCCAGTCCAGCCTGCTGCTTAATGAAGAGCTGAATGCGGTTTGAGTGAGATGAAAGTTTCATGTATTTATTGCAAACAGTCAACAAACTGGGTGACTATTGACATCTACTGTTTGTTAGCAATGTTAGCCTCTTAGCTCTACTGCTAGATTTTAGAAATACAATTTGGACTCCAAACATGATAAAGCCCATCAACTACTTTTGGGGTAAGTGGATTTTTTTCCCTTCCCCCCAGAAATGTTCCTTTAACCATTGTCAACTAGCAAATGTGATGTTGAGTGCAAACTCAGTGTGGGTCCGTCTGACCGTGTGGTCCGATTAATCAGCACAAAAAATGCATATGATGTAGGCTGCTTGATTGCTTCGTGTTCTCTTTATTTATATTCGCACAAAAAACAATGTGGAGCGCATAAACCGTGAGATGCACAGCATCTTGCATAACACATCTCTACCTTTGGATAAAAAGAGAAAAAACACCTTTGTTTACAATGTGTCCCCCTAATTCTGTTGTATGGCTCAATTGTGTGTTGTTTCGTGTGCATGCATGTGTGTGCAATATACATGCACGTCTGTGTGTGGGAGTCAGAGTCCGTCTGCTTGTCATGAAAACACAAAGATAATCGGATGCTGAAGACACCTTCCGTCAGAGTATGCGTGTTCATCTTAGTCACCCTCTTCACATGGCTAACATGCCTTATGAATAATGCAAGAGTGGGAGTATTGAATATTAGTTCAATGATTATGCTAATAAATCTGCTTATATATGCACAGATTTAGTTTTTGATTTACAAATATAACCAAACCAAAGGGTATGAAGCACAGGCAGCTCCCTCACACATCTGTATCGAAACCACTTATTGGTAAATTAACTCTTCAGACTGAAAGTTTTGCTGTAGGCTGATAGCACTGAAATAAAACATTCATTCACCTTTTAATAATTCACTGTATACATTTCCATGTTATTAGATTTGTACCAGATCTGCTGGCTGCAGTTGTTATAAAGCAGCCCTTATTGATAGACATGATTATACTGAAAGAGCACACATGAAAGTATTCAACTGGGTAGAAAAAGCATTAAGATGTGAAATGGCCCCTTGAGTTTGCCTTACCAGCATTACAAGAACCTATTTAAATTCAAGTAATATTTCCAATGAGTTCCTGTTAAGTAGCTTGGCACTTATGTATTATTCTTTTTTCTGTTTGTCTGAGCAGTTTTTCTTTCTTTTTATAGCAAACTTGCTTGTCTCACAGAAAACTTAGGCCTGTCTCATGGTGCTGTTTAAGTCGGTTAATTAATTGGTTAATTTGCATTTGCAAGGCTAATTGTGAACAATGATTTGTCCGTTCTGTTTGTTGGTGATTAAACATGACTGAACATTCTCAAGATGGTTTCTCTGAGGACTGCCAAATTTTGCTAGTTAAAAAATGGCCAATAAAATTGCCATTTAGGATGTCCACAGTTTTTGGCAGATACGTTTATACTTTTTTCACTTTCCTTAGTCCAGATAAAAGCAAATGTGCACGTTGTTACATTTTAGTTTGGTTTGATTAGTGTTTACACTGATATATCTTGACTGACATGTCTTGTTCTGTCTTGTGATATTCTAGAGCTATACATCATGCCGGGCAAGGTATTTTCATGGCTTTGTGTGACACAAAGCAATTCTATCGATTGAGTTACTGACTGCTTTTACAAAACTGAAAAAATGTGTACAAAAGATAAGTTATAATCCTTACATAAGACATAAAAATGATGGGAACCTGCATTATCAGAGTAATTTTGGAGCAGTAGAAAAATGTAACAAATGTTTAATTCATCCTAAATTTTGTTGAAAAATCATCCAAGCTGAAGTTTTGCTTCTTTAGTTTTTTCTTGAGGAGCTACCAGCCAACTTCGCTAACAAGACCAGAAGTCAATAGTCAACCAAACAGTTTCTGTAAATATATCCCTGAATCTTCTCTAAACGCATTCCAGCCCTTAATTAAGGTGGTGTAGTTTAGGACCAAGTGTGCCTTAATGTGAGCTCTTAAACCACATCAGCAAGTCTGCACCGCCTTAATGGTGAGTTAGATGTGTTTTAAGCGGGTTTACAGAAGTTTTGGCAATGTATTTGTGGAAAATATTTGGGTGAGTACTGACTTCTTGTGTTTAACAACATTGGCCATGTTGGTCCAGCAGTAAACTAAACAAGCAAAGCTCTCTTGTCTGTCCAGCTACATCTGGAGTAAGTAGAAATTTCCAAATTGTGAAATGTTCCTTTCACTAGTCTCATGCTCACTGCACTTCATATACAAATTAATGTGTAAATGATCAATGATATTTTCAATTATATATCACTCATATATAGAGATGTTGATATCAGCCACAAAAATGTGCTGAATACTGTTTTTGTTACTGGCCAAAGAATTCCTCATAGATGCGAATTAATGGGGGGAATTCTTGGGAACTAGCCATTTAAGGTAATGCTTACTCTCACTGGACATTTTATTCATACCTTTGTAGTTCCCAGACAAACTCCACAGATTTTCAGCGATTTAACAGTGCATCAGGACCACTTAGTTGTAAATCCTCCTGCTGTGGGTCTTCAATAGTGAGTTGTAAACATATGTGCTGTGACTGGGGACAGGTTGTGTGTGTCATGCAGTAATCTCTCCTGAGCGTACCATGATATTTTGTATTTGTATCTGCAGGTGATGGAGTACCTGCCAGGAGGGGACCTCATGGCTCTGCTGAACAGATATGAGGATCAGTTTGACGAGTCAATGGCTCAGTTTTACCTGGCAGAGCTGGTGCAGGCCATTCATGCCGTGCACCAGATGGGTTACATACATAGGTAAGCTGCTCTTCATCAATGCAAATCAATACTGTCTGTGTCCCTTTTTACAACTGGTCATGTTTGCATCCGGAACTATATATGTTAAAACAGTGTATTGTATGCAAGACAATCAGACTTCTTTTATGCATTCACACCTACATTTTTATGTGGGTGAACCCTATAATAATATAACCCATATACTCAAGACAAGTGTATGATGGTCATTGGTCATACTATCAATGATGCAATTTGTGGTAAAGTAAAAAATGTGCTCATAGGACCAAACAAATTGGATGCTTTTAAGCCAAAACATTTCCTAACTCTTATCCCTTTTCTTTTCTGTTTCTGTGTTTGTTATTCTATAGTTCTCCCACTCTTTTCTTCTTAGTTTTATTAACACACGCTCTTTCACTTTTGGCAGAGATGTGAAACCAGAGAACGTTCTTATTGACCGTACGGGACACATTAAGCTGGTGGATTTTGGCTCTGCTGCTAAACTGACTGCAAATAAAACGGTAATCTTTAACAATTACAAATGATTGATGTAATAAAACTGATTGTCCTAAAATGAAAATCTAGTGCTTTTTGGTTTCAGCTTGAATGTGAAATTTTCTAGTGTATTTTTGTATTAAAACTGAGCATGTTACGAAAAATAGTTCATTGTATAATTTTCAAAATGTACTTCTCCCCTCAGTCTGTACAGTCCATATATGTAAAGCTAACCTGTCAAAAACAACCCATTTTTAATGAACTGAGTCACAGTGAGGTCTGCTTTTTAAATGAGAAGAGTAGTCACTTACATATGTCTTAAAAGTCATGGGAAAATGGTCATGTAACAATATAGTAAATCCCCACTTATCTCGGGGGTTACGTTCCAAGAGCACCGGCGTATAGTGAAAAAACCAGCTTAATACATTACCCTTAAAGAAAATGTAAAGGTAAACCTGTATCCGTACTGTACAGTGTACACTGAACTGCTGACTCCCACAGTGCTAGAATGTAAAATACTGATATTACCCCTGTATAGACTGCACTGTAATTCATGCACGTGCGTTTTCTTTGGTATGCGCTGTCGTTTCCTTTGGTATAAGCAGGATAAATACAGTAATAAATTAATCTAATTTACAGTAATAAAATTACAGGGCTTTAAGCACAACAAAACGAAAAACACGAGAACACTCAAGAAGCTCCATGAGGGAAATTCTGGACTGCAGCTGCCAGAGATGCGTCATAGGGCAGCAGCCAATCAGCAGCAAGGAGAAATAAAAAAAACCTCCAGCCTCTGAGTACAGCTGACTGTGATGTCCGGGCCTTGTACGCCACGCCCCCTCATCGTTGTGCTAGTTGTTTATGTTTGGACGGACGAAGCCCGGACATCATGAAAGCAAAAAAAAATGTGGAGGATGTGTGCAGTTTCTGCGAATGTGTGAGGGGTTCCACGAGCAATTATTAGTTTGATTCTCAGAAAAAATCTGACTGAAGCCGCGACTCCTGAACCGCGTATAAGCAGGGGTTTACTGTACATTGTTACTAGCACTTAAAACCACATAAGCACCATTGGAGGGGCAGGGAACAAAATCAAATGTCAGTTGATCAGTATTTGTATTGCTGTAATGGATGATGAATTTAATCTTTATTGTTAACACTGATACTGTTGTTCAGGTGAGCTCCTCCAGGCTTCCAGTGGGCACTCAGGACTTCCTGGCCCCAGAGGTTCTCTCTGCCCTGAGTGGAGGCCCACATTGTACCTATGGGCCTGAATGTGACTGGTGGTCTCTGGGGGTTATAGCTTATGAGATGATCTACATTAAGTCACCTTTCACCGATGGCACCTCAGTCAAAACCATTAACAACATCATGAACTTCCAAGTAAGACCAACAGCATCTGCTGTTGCTTTCTTACACTCATTAAAGAACAAATAATGTTGTCTACATTATGACTTTGTCTAATATAATGTACCAGAATTGTGCGAGGGTATTTTATACACAATTTGAGCTTTGGGTTTAAAAATAGAACGAGCATGACCAGGAGCATCTGCTCCATTATCACATTTAGGTTAGGTAGATTTAATCCCATTTTCTATACTTTATGAATGTTTTTGTATTGGTATAAGTAGATATAAAAAACTTTTCGGATATCAATACTTGCCTGCAATTCCAGCATCTCTAACATTTAATAGACATATGCATTTCACTTGTGCAAGTACTGTTCTCACATCTGCATAGATGTAGGTGTGTACAATTTTGTTCTCACACTTACTGTGTGTAGTTCTTTTCATCCCAGCATTACCTGAAGTTCCCTGAGGAACCCAAGGCCAGCTCGCAATTTGTGGACCTTTTACAGAGTTTGTTATGCGGGGCACGGGATAGATTGGGTTACGACGGCCTGCGCTCTCACCCCTTCTTCTCCAATGTGGACTGGAGCAGCCTCAGACATGGTAAGATCTACCAGTCACATGTAGTAGCTAAACTGCAGTCTGCAGGAACTTATGCAGACTGCAGTTTATTTATTTGGAATTCTTATTTGGAATTCATTGTCTAATCACACAGACTGCAGGACTGGCCATTTAAGATCAGTATAAACTTGAGTTCTTAGGAAGATTAGAATGTGCTGTGTATTGGCTTTGTTTTATCGGCAACCAGAAAGAGCGAGTCTCGCTGTTTTTTCTGCCTTTCATTGACCTTGGTATTAGATTGACTGTTTTAGGCTTTAAATTAATGTGGAATGCAAAGGTTGATGTTGAAATTGTAGAAAGAAAGCTATAGCTATTGGCCTTTCGTTGATTTGCGCCCCTAATGATCTTACTCTTGTGTGTTATTGGAGAATATGCTTAAATGGGATGTAATGAGAGAGAGAGAGAGACAGACACACACAGATTGCAGTGCAGATTAGGAGGGCAGTATGAAGCTAAAGACTGGGACTCTGAATTAAGCAATTAAGCCTTAGGCACACAAGGCTGAGTGCTCTCATATCTTCTCAGTAACAGAGCCGGGGCCGGAGAGGGCTGTACACATGTATAACACATGTACTAGTCTTAATGTTTGTGCCATTTGATGTACACATGGATGATGATTCATACATTTTTGTATTAACTTTGTTACATTATGTCATCTATGAGTATAAACATCATTATCTGGCCTGTTTTCCCAGGGGCTATGGGGATTTCTGTACTATTAGGCAGGTTATGAGGCATGCTTGTGCACCCAGAGGGACATGTATCCATCTTCTGTTTACACAATACATTTTACAGTTACACGCGCACATATTTTCAGCTTTGAAAGTTGTTTTTTTTTTTTTTTTTTTTTTTTTCAAGCATGTGAATTCTAACTAACTTTGGCATTTGTATTGTAGTATTCGTGACTGGCTGTTTGGTTAACTATGGAGAATTAAAAAATGTTAATACTTCTACAATGTTTGATGTCATGGCAGTTTGTCACATGCTAATTTAAAGTCATTACATCCAATAGTTTAATACCTAGTTTGACATTTTTTGGTAATGGTAACATGGCGCTGTTATATTACTGAACATAACCTGTCATGGCTGTTCATGGCATGGTTATATCAGTTTAGCAGGACTTGTAAAAACAAAAATGGACTTGGACTGAAATTGACTTGGAGCTCTTGGGCTGCCTCTTCAGATGAACCAATAAGCTAATAGATATATTCAGAGGACTAGATGCTGAGGTTTTTCTTCTCAGAGAATGATGTGCCAATGTGTCAGTTTAATAAAAAATATTTTTGTTATTTTTGGATACAGCCAATATCAGTTAAAGTAGCAAGTCTAATTTCAGTTAAAAACATGCTGTCTCTGACTTTAATTGCATTTGTAGCAATGCATGCTTAGTAAGGAGATCTATACATACTTTCTCACAGTTCTATTTTAAACATATAATGCCAACTGAGTTTCACTCAGTTGGCACTGACACATCATAACACTTATTACTGGATTAGAAGAAAACATTTAGGCCTTTTTGACTGTGAGAAACTGTATTAAAATTGTAATTTAGTGGTGAGTACTAAACTGCAACTTTGTAAGTATTAAGTGTAAGGGTTAATATGGAGTAAGTAAAATTGAAGTATGGGCCCAGATGGTGCTCTTTAAGGTTTGGACACACACTTGCACGTAAACTGTAATCTAATGAGATTGACCCAATTTGGCAGGTTGCCACATTCTCGCTAGAAGGAGGAGGAGAAAGGGTGTGGGGGTGGTAGACAGAAGCATGTGTGTGGATCTGCTTAGTGGAAAGAAATGATTAATGATGGTAACTTTTATGTATTCCTGTCAAATTTTAACCCTCTAAGGCCCGAGGCCTTTCTGGCACTTTGAGGCAATTTGCTACACCTTTACATTTTTAAGTATTTCATCTCACTAAAAACATCTATGCAAAAAGTGACTCATATGGTTATATTCTGGAAAACCTCAGCAACAATAATATGTGAGTAAAGTGAATGTAATGAAATTAATGAAATATGTCTGAGCAAGACTTTTGAAGTTTGAACTTTGTAAACATATGTGTTGGCTACAGAAAGGTAAGAAGAGCATTCAAAAATGTTAAGTTTAAGTGTAGTTTGTGAAAGAATAAGACTACCTACTTTTCTCTGCTCTTTCACATGCATATTCACTAGATGGGTGTTTCACACCTGTAACTTCCCCCTCCCCCGTCAATGGC
>JBBJLS010000082.1:10082045-10093228 GCA_037577275.1 Bryconaethiops microstoma
GAAGCAGCAAAGCAGCCCCAGACCATCACACTACCACCACCATGCTTGACTGTTGGTATGATGTTCTTTTTCTGAAAAGCTGTGTTATTTTTACGCCAGATGTAACGGGACACACACCTCTCAAAAAGTTCAACTTTTGTTTCATCAGCCCACAGAATATTGTCCCAAAAGGCTTGGGGATCATCCAGATGTTTTTTGGCAAAAGTCAGATGACCTTTTATGTTCTTTTTGGTCAGCAGTGGTTTTTGCCTGAAACTCTCCCATGCATGCCATGTCTCTTTCTTATGGTTGAGTCATGAACACTGATCTCAACTGAGACAAATGAGGTCTGCAGTTTAGATGTTCTTCTGGGTTCTTTTGTGACTTCTTGGACGAGTCGTCGCTGAGCTGTTGGGGTAATTTTTGTAGGCCGGCCACTCCTAGGAAGGTTCACCAGTGTTACATATTTTCTCCATTTGTGAACAATGACCCTCACCGTGGTTCGCTGGAGTCCCAGAGCTTTAGACATGGCTTTGTAATCTTTTCCAGACCTTTTCTGGGAAGGGGGGCAAATACTTTTTCACAGCACTGTATATAGTGGGGGGATTTGTTCTGCTAAGTCTCAGTAGGCAGCAAGGTTTTGGAAAGTGAGACGTTGCTCTAAAGGCAGAGTCTGCTAAAGGTCTTCTCTGGAGGAAAATAGGCAGAACCTCTAATCTTGTTAGAGCCAGAGGTGTCGCTTCACAAACAGCTGAGCCACTTCAAGGCCCTCACCAAAAAACCCTGGAACTGTGTATGTATTTGCGTGTTCGTGTGTTCAGCCACCCACACTCAAAACCAATGGGCTTTTCCGTTTTGCACTTCTTTAAGTGCCGCCAGCAGTTCTCTGATGCAAGGACAGGCTCAACAGCTTGAGCCTCCTTGTCCCCCAAGGGGCGCACCAGTTGGCATCGTTTTGTCGGAGCGTGGACGTCTGCGGTCAAGCAGCCCCTGCTGTGCCCTCACAGCCTGGCGTGGGCACAACTACCGCCCCAGCCACAGTGACTGAACCTGAGTTTTGCCATTAACTGACATATTCTAGGTTCTGACCTCATAACCTGACGCCAGTTGGACTGTGTTCTGTTCTGAATATGCCAGACGGTTGCTGTCTAAGGCAGATACAGCCTACTCAAGTATAGCATTACTTATGCTCCTTGTCCACTGCTGCCTACCAGGTTAGAGCAATTTTATGATCTCTTGACAAGCTCAACAGTCTTGACTGTTGATTATATTTTTGGATTCACAATAGTTCTCTCCTACCTGACTCAAGCCACAAAAGGGCAGACGAATTGCATTTTGGGCCAGTTTTGTGTGTAAAACATTGGCCTTGGGTCAAGTTTTTGTAAATAATCACTTTTTAATGTAGTGGTGATTTCTTTCTCTCTCTCTAGCCTGTGCATGCACATCTCATTCACCATAGTCCATAACTTGCCACCAGAACAGCTGCAGCCCTTTCCCAATAGTCTTCACACACACTGCATTACACTGTATGGTTTATACTGAATTTGTTTATACTTTGGTTTATACTTATTTGTTTCACTCGCACTATTTGTTAAAGAAAGAAGTCTTTAATGTGTACTTGAATCCAAGATGTAAATTTTCTCTCTATATTTCTGTCCCCTTTTCTCTCTTTCTTTCTCCTTTTCACTCTCTCTTTTGCTCTCGCTGTTTGCCTCATCATACAGCGGTAATTAACAAAGAGAACGATGTTAAGCTCCTGTAGGAGTCTTCTGATAGTCTGTCTAGGAGCACACAATAGATCTCTCACAGGTAGAGAATAAGGTATTGTGTGAGCTTTCACATCACAGCTCTTTATGGAATTAGATGAGTGGGTCCAAAAAAACAAATCATCTCTTTTATACAGTCTCATTCAGCCATCAAATCTGCTGTTTCCATCTATTAAGCTCAGTGGAACTCTCTCCAACTTGTTCTTCTGCATATATTCAATAATTTGGACTTATCTGGAATAAACATGCTTTGGAGCGGTTGCCTGGACACAGACCCTGGCCTCAGTTCTGGATCAGAAAACAGAGATAATTGCTGTAAGAAAATGGGACAACTAGCTAGCCATCAACATTGTTTTTCAGAAGCAAGGGCAGGATGATATGGAACCTTATTGCCATGTTATTGGTGAATAAAATGATCACGATGGTGTGCTTGGTATTGCTACAGTGCGATGCCACTATGCTAATCTGACATTTCCTCTCAATAAAGACTACTAAGCTTGGGTGTCTTTAATTTAAACACTTTACTTAAGAGCATTTAAAACTGTAGTCTGACCAAAAAAAAAAAAAAAAAAAATCTAATTACACTCATACACTTGCCTCTAAAGCAGTCAATTAGCCAAGACAAGTTTTGCTTCTTTGCTTTAAACTGGGGCTACAGGAGTAGTGCATGCTCGACACATCTCTCAGCTCACTCTAACTGCGTCCAATTCTTGTTCAGTTTTATAGCTCACAGAAGTTCATAGTGTATTATAAACCACTTCAACAAGTCTGCACCATTTTAATGAAGAGCTTGATGTGCTTTGAGCAAGCTGAAAAAGGTTGGTGATACGACAAAAAACCCCCCCAAAATTTAATAATAATTTCTGTGAAAACATACCATCATACCAAACGTACCAAATGGACCAAGTTTTATTACAGTGTCAAATTTTTTTATTTTTTTTCTTCTTCTTCCGGCTGAAGTTTTGTTCAGTTGTCTTGATTGGTATGTTTGAATTCTTTTGCACAGTAAGCATAACAGAGCCATCTGCGGGGAAGAGTCCGTTAGTGCACAGTTGGCTTTTCTCTCTCTGGGATGGTCCTCTCTCCCCCGTTCACTTAGCACAATGCTAATCAGTGTGAGCTGATGTAACTGAATAGTCAGTTAATGTAAGATAAGATAGGATAAACCTTTATTAGTCCCAGTAATAGTGGGACATTTGCATAGTCATGACAGAAAGTGGACAGTACAAAGGTAAGAGCAGCAAAAATTAAAAACAGAAAAATAGAATAAAAACTATACCAGCAGTACTGTATAAAGTACACTATACAAACAGTCTAGAAATATGTACGTGTGTGCTCCTCCAAGCACACTGAGCCATCCAATGATGTTGCATTAGCAGTAGTTCAGGTGTCTTGGTGGAGTCATGTGCTCTCCTTCAACAAAAGAATGGGTGGTTTCATGATTGGGGAAGTTCAAATAGTGGATGAAATTGAACATGACTAAAATTGGGGAGAAAATCAAAAGAAAACAAAAAAAAGACATGAGACCTCTGTATTCTCATTTGTGACTTCTGCCTCACAACATATGTGTGATAACTGTCTACGATTGTACATTTGAAATTTGATTAAATATGATCATTAAAACTGATACACCGTGGCATATACGTAACTGTTACATGCCTACTTCGCACACACACAAAGTTGCCCCCCCTTATTTCTATTTATTTCTGTATTTTTTCCTCTCTCTCTTTTTTTTTTTTTTTTTTTCCTTCACTGGCCTTTTATTTTTGTACTTGTTCTTGTTTGGCCATTAGGGGGGAAGCTTAGGGTTCTGGGTTGACTTCAGGTCAGTGTGTGTAAAGCGTTGAGAAATAAGAACAGCCTGCTTCAGTCAAGTGCATCTTCTCTTCCTCCCTAAAATAATAATAAAAAAAATCTGTTCACTTTCTGTCTCTGGCTGGTTTCTGATTGCTATATTATGTCCCTTGCCCTGGGGGTTCTGCTCTGCTGGCTAGCTGTCAGTCATGTGGTCCAACCATGAATACACAGCTGCTGGGCTTTAGTTTGTTGGATCAGACTCTCTACCTCTTATCCTCTATATCCTCTTGCATATCCTCTTTTTCTTCAACACTCCTTCTGTTTACTATTCCCCCCGCCCCCCTGCTTCGTCACTCTGTGTTCTTCTTTCTCTCACTGGTTTGCACTCTCTCACTCTCTCTCTTTCTCTCCTTCTTTCTTCTCTATCTCTTTCATTGACTTGAACTGTATCTTTTTCTATACCCCCTCTCATTCTTCCTTTCTTTCCCTCTTTTTTCCTCTCTATCTCACTCTTTCACTCTTCAGTCACTCTCTTTTACACCATTTCATATTTCTCAGTTTCTCTCTCTCTCTCTCTCTCTCTCACTCTCTCTCTCTTTCTCTCTATCACTATCTCTCTCACTCACACTCTCTCTCTCTCTGATTTGTACATCTGCAGTGCTGCTCTATCAGTAATTGCTGCTGTCATATGGCTAATGGGTGTTGGGGTTTTAGGCTATATTTTTAGGTCTTGGTCATGTGTCACTAGTCACTTCTCCAAAACTTATTCATTCCTAACAGAAGTTGCGTTGGGGGAAAATAGCTTTTTCGTGTCTGCTGTTTTGCTCTCATTTATTGGGCACTTTTTATTCTAGCCGTTATAGGTGTAAAATTAGTTCAGTCTTTTTTGATTGGCAGAATTGCTCGACTGGACTGATAGTCATCTGTGATCAAGTGGCTGTGCATTCAAATGAGCCATTTCTTTTTGAAGTCTACCACTTAAAAAGCACAGGTTACAAGTTGTAAATGGGTTGTGCACAGCGGTTTGTCTAAATGGCAAGAGCAAGGCCTAGCATGTACCTCCAAGCTACTGCATCTTTTTTCAAACTGCTTCCGTTGCAGCATCATTTGACTGCGGACTTAGACAAGAGCGCTACCTGCCAATTTGTTTTTCATCAGCTAACAGATGCTTACTAGCCTTTCATGGAGTGATATGAGGAGGGGAGAACTATCCTATCCAACCAGTCAGATTAAGGCCCGCTTTGGTCTCTTGGACTCCTGGCTGTGAATGGTTTCCTGACAAAAGAGTCAACATTTAGACAGTTATGCCACTTTGGAGCTCAGATTATTATTTAGTCAGAAATATTTTAATGGCAACCTAGAGTACTGATTTTCTGCTCTTTGTTAAAGTTGTGGTTGAACTGTTTTGAGTTTGTTAGAGCAGGGCTTCTCAAAAAATGTTCAGCCAGTGATGCTTTCATGGCCCCCCACGATCCAAATCACATTAAACAAATTTGTAGCTGCTTAAATTAATGTCTCCAGTGGTTATTTTATTAGAATAAGCAGATTACTTAGTATTTAAGTTAAAAGGTATGCAGCATGATGTTACACTGTTACTATGATAAATTTTGCCACAATATGCTTTTATGCTTTTCTGAATATTTTGTGATTATTTTCAATACTTAACAATGACTCGGAAAAGCAGTGTTTCATTGTAAAGAACGTAACTAGCCCTGATTTGGTCCAAATTGTAGTGCAGTATGGAAAGTAAAAAGCTCAGATTAATGACAAATCATTACAATTTTTTTTTGTTGTTAATTTTGTCTGGACCTACCTATCAAAAAGTTAAACATTATGATATTAACCATGTGCACTGAAAAATACTCTTTATTTTGCATATAACCCATGTCATGTAATAAAGTAATTTCATAAAATGTAATAAAATCAGGAATCTTCCTGGCTATATGTCATAGACTCCACTTTGAAAGCCATGTGCTTATAACAAGTGAGAACACTGCGCTGCAATCCCTCGGTTGGACCAAACAAGACCCCTGATCAAGTCCGTCATGTTCCACATCCAAACTCTGGTGCAGTTTATTTGAAAACACGAACCACCTAAACAGACCAGTCAGAACAAACGGTCTCCTGTCTGCAGAACAGTTTTGTGTTGTGCATAAAAAACACATTTTGACTCTGTTTTGACACGCGAGTGTGTTTATTATCTCTCCATGTGCTCTGAATTGGTAATTATAGATCTGATGGTTCTGGTTTTTAATGAGGCTGAGGCATGTTTGAAACCTTTATGAAAATACTTGAAATGCGCACACATTTGACTGCACACATCAGTATGTATTAATTCTCCTAAGTTTGTTTTTTAAAATAGTTTCTCAGCAGAATATTGCCCTGGTACTGAAATGCAAATTTGTCAAATGGCCAGTGTGGCTGCAGATCTTCGTTCCAAAGAGGCAGGAGCCCAACTTGTCAACTGTTTGAGGACTCTGGAGACAGGAAGGCTCCTAATTGGTGGATATGAAAACCTACAGCACACTGGCCCTTTGCATTACAACACCAGAGATGACCCTGTTGAATACCATCTCAGTACTGGAGCTGATACTGATTCTGCATCACCATCGGGGCTCCTCTAAAACATGCTTGTAAGACATTTTTATCTGATAATTCACAGAAGAAGCCTACGTCTGTGACTGTGTACCTTGGGTTTTGTTATGTTTTATGCATTTGTACATGGGGACAAAGTGGCTAGTCGGGCACAGCTGCTTATCTGGCTCAGTGCACTCTGACTAGAACCTGGCAAGGGTACTCTACAGCTTCAAGTGTGGGTTCTCTTAATAAAGTAGCAGCTGTTCAGATTGCACAGATGCGTGCACAAAGACACAAACCTAGGATGGATGTAACTACACACATAAGAGATAGGTAACCAACACAAACCCTTTTTTGTGTGTGTGTTTGTGTTCCTGTGTGCGCATGCAGTTGGCTCAGGCAGTGATAGAAAGCCTCTCTGCATGAATTTGTGCTAGGTTGTCAGGGTTAAGAGATTTAAGAAGAAAATGACTTATGCCTGTGTCCCTATCTAAGAGGTTCTAAATTGCTTGGTTTAAGGTGATAACCTGCTGCTAGTGGGCACAGTTCTCTCTACATCCGTATTTACTGTGCCAGTGATCTGCAATTATCTCTCAGAGTTGTCCTCATGTGGTTCACAGAAAATCTGACTCCTGTAGAAAAGAGCCCAGCTGATAAGAAAATTCTGAGCTGAAGCTGATGGGCCATATTGCCGTATCTGTCTGCCAATATTGTCATGTATATCTAAGCTTTAGTGGATGGAAGACGAGTTAAACTACTGGTAAAAGAGAGAAGAACATGCACTCAAAACAGTACATCATCCTGTTTTGTGATGGTAGACCACAGCATGGCATTAGCATTTTAAAAGCTAGTTTAAAAGTAATGAGTTAAATATAACCCATTATTTTAACCTTGGGTTTACTTTAACAATGGTATCATTAGTGGTGAAATTCATTTTCATGAATTTCACCACTAATGATATTCAGCTTAGTCAGTTAATTTTCCTACTGGTTTATGCTGTTGTGAGTGAATGATAAGACTTCATCTCCCTCCTTGTCTACTGACGTCTTTGTTGCTGTAAGTAAAGTATTGAATTTACTATCCAGCTTTTGTCCATACCAATACAAAACATGAACATATATACTGCCAAGACAAAATTGTTTTGATTTCTTCAGTGTAATAATAGCTTGAAGAACAGTAAGTCTATAGAAATATTGAAATATTTTCATTGACATTTCAGCAGACATGAATGATCTCTTTTAGAAAAAGGCGTTTGAGGCAGTTTTGCCTAGGATGTGCTTAACAGCCTGCAGAACCTAGCATCTTTTAGTGAATAACCCGATAGTAGCACTAAAGCACATAAGGGAGTGTTCTGAACATCCAGCTGTTCGGCTTCGAACCTGTCCTAATTGGAACATGCAAAAATGGCTGGATATTCAACTTACAGACATTACACCCTGCACATAAGGTCTATAAAATCTGCAGTCTGAATGACCAAAATGACTGTTAAATGATTTTAAAAATTCCCAGGGCGTACTCTGACTGAGTGATTCACTTGTTTAAGGCTCCAGCAGAGGGGAGAGAAAGCATTAAACAAAAATTGAGCCGTACCGCTCAAATACACGGATTTAGGCTCTTCTTGTTAAGACTCACTTCAGACAAGTTTGGTAATTGTGTCTGTACAAATTAGAATTTTAAATAATCTACTTTAGTGCTTTTTTGGGCACATAAGAATTCCAGTTCCATGAATAATCAGTATTTCTGTCTGTCTCTCTGTTTCTCTGTCTCTCTCTGTGTTTATCTGTCTCTCTCTGTTTTTCTATCTATCATCTATCCATCCATCTATCCATCCATCTGTCATCTATCCATCTACCTGTCCATCTGTCTATATATCTTGTGCATAAATGTGTCCATGAAAACTGTTTTTCATTATTTAATTGTATCCTGTACTGATTTCTGATACAGTGGGGATTTATCCTCCTCACATGTCAGGATTCCAGAGAGCACCAAAAAGATATTTGCGAACTTCTGCACAATTTTCTCCCACAATCCAAACAAGTCAGAAATGTTCACAAACTCTCCAAGCTTGGTTGTGATATTCTGGGTTACAAGTGGCAAGAGATGAATAATGAATTCAGAGTGAGATCAAATGCAAGCGGAAAGTGTGGCTTGACTTAGGCATTATGTGGCATTGTGTGTGTTCTTTTCCACGACTCCTCTTTTCCTTGAAAGCATACATCATGACTAATATTTTTTGTCCTTACTGTTTTAACCTTTTTCTTCTCTGTGATTTCAGATCAGTGGCGGCAGGCCTCAACTCTCCTGCCAAGACCAACTCCATGGAAAAAAAACTGCACCTCAAAAGCAAAGAACTTCAAGACACTCAAGACAAATGTCACAAGGTAGGATTGGCCTGTGTGTGTGTGTATGCATTTTGGCACATACGTATATATTAGGGCTGTCCTGATAAATGAATGAAATGCAGTAATGAAATAAAATCATTTACAGTTCAGATTAATTGCAAAATATATAGGCAGTAACTGAAACATAACAAACGCTGCTTACTCATAATATTTTGAGGCAGGAAGGCACCTGGTTATGTTCAAATCAGTTTGTCACAAAGACAGTTTGGTTGCAGTTGTCTTTAATTGATTAGACAGCAATACATCAAGACAACTACTCAACTTTTTTGGACACAGTTGTATATACTGACCAGCTGCAACATTTAAAACCACTGACCGGTTAGGTGAATAACATTGGCATTTGAATTACAGTGGCACCTGTCAAGGGGTGTGATGGACAAGAAGTGAACAGTTAGTTCTTAAAATTTTGTTTAGATGTATTGGAAGCAGGAAAAATGTGACAAGTGTAATGACGTTATAATCTGAGTGACGTTAACAAGGGCCAAATTGTGATGGTTAGATGACTTCAGACAGTTCTTCTGGGGTATTCCAGGTATGCAGTAGTCAGTACCTACCAAAAGTAGGTATTAGAAGGAAGGACAACTGATTAATTGGTAACAGGATCACGGGCACCCAGGGCTTATTGATGCACCAAGGCTAGCATGTCTTGTTCAATATCGTTATGGCGTTAACGTTAATGCTGACTATGATGGAAAGGCGCCAGAACACAGAGTGCATTGCAGTGTGCAGACCAGTCAGTGTGCCCATGCTGACCCGTGTACCCCACTGAAAACACCTACAATGAGCAAGTGAACATCAGACTTCAAATTACTAAAAAAAAAACCAGATCTCTATCTAATCGAGCATCTGTGGGATATGCTGGACAAACTAGCCCAATACATGGAGGCCCCACTTAACAACCTACAGGACTTAAAGGAGCTGCTGCTAACATCTTGTGAAGTCCATGGAGGGATGAGAAGGACCTACACAATATTAGGCAGGTATTTGGGATAGGCAAACTGTCCAATAGTTAAATGCTTATTTTTACTGGGATATTAGCTTAAAAATGCTTTCCTCTACACAGCTGACTAAGGATCTATAAATAAAGTAAATGTTTGTATGCCTAGGTGGGGAAGGCTATAAAAAGATGGCTAAATGCTTCTAGTCTGCATTTCTTAAATGCTGTTTTAATAGTTTGCTGCTGAATTTTTGTTTTACTTCTTTTCACTTCAGAAATCAATGCAATTTACATTTACGGCATTTATGCAATTTATAATTGTGCCAGGGGTGTCTAACATTTTTCAAACAGTGTGTGTGTGTGTATACATTGAGAATGAGATGGCGTTATTTTATGCTAATTCACTATGTAAGTACAGATTGGTTAAACATGCATAGGAGTAACCTTTATTTTTGGCGCCTACTGTTGATCCAACCTTCTGTTTGATTAATAACCAAAAGTAATTTATCGCTTTTCACAACTTAGTTTAACTACCAGTAAGTTGCCTTCTGGGTTTATGTGTGAGCTGGTATATGTCTGCTTGTGTGGTCTTGTGTGTGAATGTGTGGGTTCCATAAGTGTGTAATCAGTGTTGTACTGTACAGTGACCTAGTGTACATGCATAGTCCACAATAGCCTGCTGGTATCTGTTGAACCAGATACATTTAGACATTTAGGGCTGGGTATCATTCAAAGCTTTTATGATGCAAACAAATAACCAAGCTATCAAGCTGCTGGTAAGTATTACTTACTGCCACAGACTGCAGAGCACTTGTGCAGCATTTAAAGGCATAGTTAAACCCTACATGACAATGTGGCTAAAAATGAATGGAAACTAGTCGTTATAGCCTGATGTCATTTTAATAATACCTAAGCCTATTCCCTTTCATTCGTCAGCAACTTTGGCATTATTGACTGCGCTATTCCTTCCAGAAGCCCTAAAGGTTATATCTTGCTTGCATATAATTTAAACAGCCAGTCAGCCTAGATCTTGAAAAAGCCATTCTTATTGGCCTGCTGATGTTGATAACACCAATTGCTTTTTGTACTTAAAAATTGGTACTGAGTGACAGAAATTTTAGAAACTTTGTAGTCTTGGAGTAATTTGTCCTGTAATATAAAAAGTATTGATGTATATAAATGTGTGTGCCCAAGGAAATGTATAATTATTTTGAACCGGATCTAGTTTGGATTGGCCTGTTTTCTTACTGAAGAGAAAAACATTGGATAATTTAAAATATACATTTCATCAAAAGGATTCATTCTATTATATTATGTAAGTAAACAATCATGACTGACCTAAAGTATGAGCATTATAGATATTCTTACGTGAAAGCACTGATAAACAAGTGATTCGGATTCTGTCCTTGAGCGACGCTGTAAAATGCATTTAGATCTGGTGCTTGTGTTTGTGGCGACACAGATGGAGCAGGAGATCTCACGCTTCCAGCGTAAGATGACAGACCTGGAATCTGTGCTCCAGCAGAAGGATGTGGAGCTCAAAGCCTCGGAGACTCAGAGGAGCATCCTGGAGCAGGACCTCGCCACTTACATCACAGAGTGCAGCGTAAGTGAATTCAACTCTTGTCACAGCTGTCTCTGCCGGAATGGTCACTTAGACGTGTGTGTGTGTGTGTGTGTGTGTGTGTGTGTGTGTGTGTTTGTGTGTGTATGTGTGTGTATGTG
>JBBJLS010000082.1:10104387-10115999 GCA_037577275.1 Bryconaethiops microstoma
GTCCCCACACACTGCTCCCCGGGCGCCTCATTGGCGGCAGCCCACTGCTTCACTTGGTGAATGGGTTAAATGCAGAGTAATCATTTCACTGTGTGTTGTACTTGTATGACTATGCATGTGATAAATAAAGATTCTTCTTCTTCTTCATCACCCTTTTCTCAGAGAAAGTCTTCTGATTTCGGCCTTTGCAGCATTTTTATTTTCGGGTTTCAGCATTTTTATTTGCTCACCCTCTCAAATCGTAAATAACATCCATTTGCAGTGCCCTTAAGTGTTGGTTTCAGAGTATGAAATGATTTGCAAATGCCCTTGACTGATGTTTTGAGGCCTTATGTATTTCAGACCAATGCAGAGCAGCAGCTGAAGGTCCAGGAGCTGCAGGATAAGCTGTCTAAGGTAGTGTTCATCAATCCAAACAAGTACATCAGTATGTTTTTGGAAACAAACAGGTTCTTTGGTCATGACGGAGAGTGGGTGTTCAGGCCGAAACGTGCTAAATTGTGTTTTATTTTAATTGTGTGGGTTTTTTACACATATATATAAACCACAATGGGGCGCTACTGGGTATATGTGGTTCATGTCTTACTATGTTGACATGCTGTGATTATGTGGTATTTGTGATATTCATTAAACTGATAGCATGCATGCCATTCATTAAACCTCCACAGGCAGTGAAGGCCAGCACTGAGGCCACAGAGTTGCTGCAGAACATCCGTCAAGCCAAAGAGAGACTGGAGCGTGAGCTGGAGCGGCTCCGTAGTAAATCTGACCCCAGCGACACCTTACGTAGACGCCTGCGCGAGACTGAGGTACAAGACAGCACTGCTCCCATAAACCTACAGCAGCAACAATATTAATTTAAACAGCTTCTGTTCAAATACTACACACCTTATTTTGTATGTATGTGCGCCGAGTTGTTCGCTTTTTTGTTTACACTTTATTTTCTTATTTACACTATAGTTACATGACCATAACTATATAGTGGGTCAGAGGCACCCACTATGTTGGTGTGCTCTGAAACTTTATCATTGCTGATTGTAGCCCTCTATTGCTGCACAATTTATTAGTCCTCTCTACCTAGTCCATCAACGTAATTGCTGATTATTTATAACATATTGCTTTAGCGCTGGACCACTCTCAGCGCAGCAGTGAAGTAGTGACATTATGGTGTGTGTTACTGGTACAAGTCTACCTGGTTCAGTGGCATTACTGTGGCTTTTCACACACCTCTATGTCACTGCTGAGTTGCGAACAGCCTGCCGGTCAGAAATATCCAGACAACAGTGTTCCTGTGGTCTGAAGCTAATCACTGATAAAGAGCCAAAGCTGGAACGTCAACTCATGTATTCAAGTGTTTTCCACATTTTTGTGATTTCCATGAAATAATTATCATGGAGGTATCAGTATCATGGAGGTCTAGTCTCTGCTTGGCACTGATGAATTGTGTGGAAGCACACAACTAGTTACATAACTATTTTGTATGTTTTATATGTTTGAACATATCCGTATTTTAATTAATGAAATTGGACTGATATAACATGTTTCAAACATTTGTACAATTTAAGGCTGCCATGGATCGGTAGGTTTTTACATTAACATTTTTTTCATTAATAGTGAATTGGCCGTATGATTACTTTGCAGTTTTAGTTATAAACATGGATTTTATATGTCAATATAAACGTTTTCAGCAGTTTAAACATTCTCCACTAGGTGGAGCTATAAGCCTTCAATTTACTTTTGATGGAGGACACCCACACCAGCTGGACCTCAGTAATGCCCTCATTTTTATTGTTACAGATTTCACATGAACTAAAATGTTAACTGTGTATGATTTCTTGATTAGTCATGAAAAAAATTGCTAGCTTACTTGATTATTAATATAATCAACTTTGACGGTCCTAGTGCTGTTACATAAAATAAAATGTATATGTGTAAATGTGTAATATAAAATGAAAATGTGCGTATATTTATGTGTGCAGGAGGGCAGAAAGACTCTGGAGAATCAGGTGAAAAGACTGGAGATGGTGGAGCGCCGGGAGAATAAACTGAAAGATGACATACAAACGAAATCCCAGCAGATTCAGCAGATGGCCGAGAAGATCCTAGTAAGCCCCCTTTCTCTCTCTCTCTCTCTCTCTCTCTCTCAGATGTTCCTCCGTTATACCCTTACCTTATCTCCTTTTCTTCTCAGTCCATCCTCTTAGGCCCCTCTTTCCAAGTCTAAATCATGTCCTTTTATTTGCATCCACCCTAGACACGCACACTGTAATCTCTCTCTCTCTCTCTCTCTCTCTCTCTCTCTTTCTCTCTCTCTCTCTCTATTTCTCGTTTAATCTCTTTATTACCCCACTCCCTATGTGTTCCCTCGCGCTTTACACGTTTCCACTTTGGAAAAGAGCACACACATTCACACCCGCTCATAGCTGCTCATGCCTCTCTAACAGGATGTCCTGTCTGCTGCCATACACACACATGCACATTCCTCTCACTGGGGACCACACTTGCTCCAACATGAACGGCCTCAGATACCATTTGGTGACCAATACGCAACTTTTTAAAGCATGTTTTCCTTTTTTATATTTTGTCTATTTTTTCTGAAAGTTATTTATCTTTCTAAGTTATATGTATTTCTTAATGTAAAAAGATGCTGCAGACATTTTCCAACAGTTTTTGTGCCTCACTGGGAGTGTCTTTCTGACTGTGTATGTGTGTGTGCAGGAATTGGAAGAGAATCTGAGGGAAACTCAGGCCACAGCCCAGAGAATGGAGGCCCATCTAGTTCAGAAGGAAAGATTGTATGAGGACAAGATCAAGGTAGGTGTGGGGCAATGTATTGATGATTAATTGTGTTTTGTAAAATGGAATTTAAATAAGCAATTAAAGAATTTGGAAATTGTGAAGTACTTTAGATATATTAGATATTTTCAACACGTTTATGAAATCAGAGTCAGTTTTTTGACTCTGTCTGACAGGAAACAAACTATTGTTTTTCCATCGAAATGCTGTCTAGTCAATAGAAGTAGCTTTCAATGAGGCTTTCATATGATAACTGCAGCCACATGGGCTTGGTTGTTATCAGCTGCAAAATCGAACAGATTCTTCTGCAATGGTCACAATAGAACTCTGTTTATAGGCTACAGTATCTGTACTAATACCAGGTTCAGTCTCTAGTGCAGGTCCAAGGAGGTTTTGTGCTGCTCTGGATTACTGCTTACCATGCTCTTAGTTGTGCTTTCAGTAAGTTCAATCATTTCGAGCAGAATTGGTGAAGATGGCTATAAATTTAAGGTGACAATTTGAGGTTGTTATACAACTTAATGTTCCTTAATAAAATAAATGATATGACCAGTGTGAAATGTGGACACTTGACCATCATTCCTACATGAGCTTGTTGGTCATTCTATTCCAAAACAATGAGCATTAATGTGAGTTGGTCTCCCCTTTACAACCACTATTTTTCAAGGAAGGCTTTCCACAAGATTTTGTTAAGCATCTATGGGAATTTGTGCCCATTTAGTCTAAAAAGAGTTTGTGAGGTCTGGCACTAATGTTCTCAGATGGCTCACAAACAGTAGTTTTGTTGTTCCCAAAGTGTTCAGTTGGGTTGAGGTCAGGGGTCTATGCAGCTATGCCACTCCAGTTCCTCCACACCCTGTTTATCAAACCACTTGTCTTGATGGACTTCGCTTTGTTGAACAGTTCGGGGACCAAAATCGAATGACTGTGTCCCTGTTCACAAAGGTGGAAGCATATAGTCATCTGAAATGTCTTTGTATGCTGTAACTTTAACTTTACCCATCACTGGAACCAAGGGGTTTCAGTTCAAACTGAAAATCAGCCCCTGACCATTATGTCTCCTCCACCAAACGTGTTTTATGCTGGCATTATGTATTCTGGAAGGTGACATTCTGGTATCCACCAAGCCCAGATCTGTCCATCAGACTGCCAGATAGTGAAGTATGATTCATAGCGAACCGTGAGTCCACTGGTGACTTTGCACAAAGTGCTCTTAGGCTTGAGTGCAGCACCTAACCCAAGGAAACCCATTTCATGTAGCTCCTGACACACAGTTGGCTGATGTTGCTTCCAGGGCCAGTTTGGAATGGTTTTGTAACGCTAATAAGGCATTTTCATGCACTCAGCTCTGTCTGTATGGTAAAACGCATCATGACTGAGCTGTTGTCTGTTCTACTGCCACTATCTGGAAACACCTAACATCTAAACTCTAATTAGGTGCGGTATCCTTTTCCATATAATGTAGAAATCAGTTTTTAAAATGTGCTTGCATAATATCTCTGAAGTAGCTATAGATGTGCTTAGGTAATTAAACCAAACTTGTATACCATCTGATTCCATAAAGAGTGTAAAATGTAATAATACAGTTCTTAATGGCATCTTAGTAGTGTGCATTTGTCTCATACACTGTTTTTGCACTGTATGACTTACTGATTACTGTATCTATGATGTTTGTGTGTGCGTGTGTGTGTGTGGTGTTTAGGTACTAGAGGCTCAGATGAAAGCGGACCTGGCTGATAAAGACGTTCTGGAGGCCAAACGAGCTCAGCAGGAAGAGGAGGCACGTGAGAAAGGCAAACTCCTCAGTGAACAGAAAGCTGTAAGAATCTCCTCTCACCTCCTCCTCTCCTCCACCCAGCTCTACTCTGTAAACAGGCAGCCAATGTCTTACACTCCTTCTATATTTACCCTTCCACCCTTTCCAGAACTGCAAGCTTTGCTTTGCTGGCTTATGGTAGAAGTAGTTTGTGTTGGAATAACTGTGCACATTTTTTGGGTTACCATCTGCTTATTGTGTGTATGTTTGTGTTTGTGCCTGCACAGATTTTCTGACATGTTGGTGGGCTTAATCCTGTTTGTTTTTCAAGCGCACATTGTAGTTTGTGCTGTGGAAACAGATTTGAGCTTGGCTTTAAGGGCTTTCAATCATTATGCTAATCTTAATGAATTGCTTTATCGAGCTCACATCTTAGCCCATGATCTTGTTAACCTGTTGAGCTTGAGCTGGTTATAATGACTTATAGTATCTTATGGTTATCGCAATAAATTACTTTACCTATATGCAGAGTACAGCGCATTACATTAAGCTCAGAAATGTTAGCCTTTTCACCACTACATTTAAGAAAAACAGAGACGTAATGGTTGTACTTTGAAGATAAATCATGTAGGAGTACCTTGGAAGCTGTATATTGTATAATAGCCTCTGTGATTTCAGTATACTGGCACCGTGTTGCAATGGACTTCCAAATATTATCTTCTTTCAAGTGCTTCCATGTTGTGTTGCAGTACAAAGACTAGTGTGGTACCACTGCATTACCTTTGTGGAATAATGCTATTTGTCTGTGATATTTACTATGTGTGTTTGTGTTTGCATTTGTATTCTCTGTAGACCATCAATGCCATGGAGAATAAGATGAAGAGTCTGGAGCAGCGTATTGCAGAACTCTCTGAGGCCAACAAACTGGCAGCCAACAGCAGTATCTATACACAAAAAAACATGTAAGGACCCTCAAACAAAAGCATGATTTAAAACTGCAAACCCAAGCCTAAACTTATTCAACAAGTTCAAGATATAAAGAGTTTTTTGTAGTTCCAATGAAAATATTTAGTTGTATGCTAAAGTTTGGGTAACCCTGGTCAGTTTATGTGTTTTGTTGATTTTTAAAGTAAAAACTATTCCAAAAGATTAACTTCCCAGGAAAAATAAAAGCACTATTGACTTATAATGTCATAATAAAAAATATAATGTAATGGACCATTTTGTTCCATTTTGATACAATCATTAATTATTAATTTTACAAAGTGTAATAAAACAGGTGAGGTGAAATAATGTGTGAAAAAGAAACACAATGACAAACATAGCAGAAATGAAGATACAATAATTTATCCTAACAGTGATGATGTTTTATAATATCATCACTGTTATGCACACTTTTGGGATAAGTGTGCATAAAAGTGCATATATGTAGCTTATGTGCAATCAATGTCCAAATCCAAATATAAGATTTGGTGGTGACTTGATGTTTTTCTGAAAAGTTATGCAATTTTTGGGTTGTTTTTAACAGGAAAGCCCAGGAGGAGATGATCTCAGAGCTGCGTCAGCAGAAGTTCTACCTGGAGTCCCAGGCAGGGAAGCTGGAGGCTCAGAATGCCAAGTTGGAAGAACACCTGGAGAAGATGAGTCAGCAGGAACAGAGCAAAAAGAGCCGCCTGATAGAGCTAGAGACCAGACTCCGTGAGGTGAGAGTGAGTTATAAGGGTAGAGAAGTAGAAAGAAACAGGGGGACTTGAGTAGGAGGGAGAAGAAGACATGGTGGCTGAAAAGGAGAGGGAGAGAAGGGGGTCGAGAAGCAGCTAGAGATAGGGGCCGAGAAGGAAAGGAAGCAAGACCGAACAGGGTTTGAGAGGTGGATGTAATACTTTAAGTAGCAGAGAGAGACAAGGGTTTTGGATGAGAGAGATAAAAGTAGGATGATGCAGAGTGACATGAGACAGATATGAGGGAGAGAGAATAACGGAGCCTTCTTATATAGATGTGATATGTGAAGAAAGACAATAATGTGGCTGAAGAAATATGTATAACTGGCTTAAAAAAAAATTTTTGTTCTGAGTTACAAAGTGGACTCTGAAAGACTCAAACATGGGTGAATACCAGGCTTTAGGCAGTTTTGGTAAGCTATTTTAAAAGATTTAGAATTTGTAGATTCTCTGAGATTAAGGTGCTTGCACTTGACAGGACTCCAAAATAAATTCCTGCTAACACCTGAGTGTGAGAAACAAATCTTTTTCTTGTGACCAATCAGTCATAGTGTTCTTGCTCAACTAAGATTCTGCCAGTAAATTATTTATAGTTTTTTTAAAAATTGATTTAACCTAAGTTAATTCATGAGTTCAAGTTTCAGCGTTGTTCTGTTTTGCTATAATGTAAATTCTAAAGACCCTTTCAGTTCAGATGTGGTGCATAATGATCTAATGAGTTCGGTGGAATTGTTGCTGACTGGGGGGAAAAATCACTCTGAAAGTGTGTGCATGTGCCTTTGTGTATGTATAGATGGGTCTGGAACATGAGGAGCAGAAGCTTGAGCTGAAGCGGCAAGTGACTGAGCTTACGCTGTCTCTGCAAGAGAGGGAGTCTCAGATTAGCAGCCTGCAGGCCGCACGTCACGCACTGGAGAGCCAACTACAGCAGGCCAAGACTGAACTGGAGGAGACCACTGCAGAGGCTGAGGAGGAGATTACTGCTCTCAGAGTAAGACACACACTATACAGGCCAGAGGACAGATGTACTGCTCTTCGAGCGAAACATGAATTATGGCACATACTTTTAAAGACACTTGTCATGTTAATATTTCCAATATTTTTAATGTATACACTTTAGATTGAAGTATTATAAACTAGACATTTGGGATGTAATGTTTAATACATGATAAATATTGTATTATATGTGTTTTTTGTCATTAAGCTGTTGAACACACTAGATCAGAATCAGAAAACTTTGTTGAAGGAGAAAATTGATTATTCATGTAATAATAATTTTATACATTACTCGATGAAGGCATTTTATTGACTGAAACTGACAGTTTTTAATAATTATTCAAGCGATTAGTTTGCAGTTTGTATAAAGAGGGAATCTGCTTTTCATTATAAAGCCAAGTATACAATCGAGGCATATAAAGTAAAGAATATGCCACTTGAATGTCTGCTATAGTCTACAAATGTCTACATTGTATTAAACCCTGTGTAGAAAGTGAATATACAGTGCTTGCTTTAGTCCTAACCATGAAGTAAAAGTACAACATCCATCTCTGACAACACATTTCTGCATGCTTATTGCACAGCTGTGTATTACAGTGTTTATTTGAGAAAAAATAAAACACATGTCTGTGCAAATGGTACAGATTTTTTTAAGCTTTATTTTTCTAACATGTGAAACTAAAATAAACAGAATTTGTGGGCTAAATTAAAGCCATTATTAAGTGTGTTTATTTCCACTTAGAAATTCTGTATCACATTTGACCAGGGTTATTCAAACCTTTTTAACTAAATTATTAGTTATTTGCTTGACAAACACACACAGTCCTCATTTTGCTGACATTGTATCTGCCCTTCTCACTCAGGCTCACAGAGATGAGATTCAGCGCAAGTTTGACGCCCTGAGGGACAGCTGCTCGGTAGGTAATACACATGCGCACTCTCTCTCTCTCTCTCTCTCTCTCTCTCTCAAACTAACACACTCGCTATGCTGTATCTTGAGTGACATGACCATCGATAGTGTAGACCAGCTTTTTGGTGTTTTGCTTTTTTGTTTTGTGTTAGTGCAGGTGGAATAGCCCTAGGAAAAAAAAAAAGAATAAGTTTTTCACCAGCTTGACATCTGAATTTGACAGTGTCCCATAGATAAAAAGAGAGTGGGAGAGAACTGAGAAAGAAAAAGGTGTGAACAGCATTGCATGGTGTGCTGTGTGCCAATAGCACATCACTAACGTGCTGTGGATGCACTGCCAACCAGCTCCTTAAACCTGAGTATTTTCCACATGACCTTGGAGCACTGCGGAAACGGCTGTAGAACTCACCAGCTTCCATCAGACAGAACGTGGTAAACCTAGCCAAAAACACATGAGGAAAGACTAATACATGAGGAGAAAGGAGCTGAAAGTTTACAGGGAAGTTACTTGACTGCTGTAAGTGTTGGTTAGCCTCTATTTTTGTGATGGCAACATTTACATCTAGCAGCACTAGATCAAATCAGTTTTTCTTTGTGGATTGCAAATACATTTTTTGGTGGCCAATATTTGTATAATCCTTGTTTCAAAATATAATAAAAATCATAAACAGCAGCTACTCAAGGTTGGGCAATACCCTGGGATATCAACAGTAATAGGTGTACTTGGGTTTAACTACAATGTAAACAGTTTCTCTAATCACATATGTCAGTATATTTTTAAAAATAATTTTCTATTCCTAATTGTACCAAAGAAATCAAATAAAAAGGAATCATATTGCAACTGCAGTGTGAAACCGTGAAATTGCACTGTGTACCTGATACATTGAATCAAATTGTACTGAATGGATTTATAAGATCAGACATTTACTGTCCAAGTCCAAAAATGGTGGTGATCGCAACAAAAATGACTGATGTATGGTCGTAATGCAGCATAACCCCCCGTTTTACTATTAAGGTGAAGTTATTTCTTCAAAGTTATTCGTGGAAAGCAGCCAGGTAAATTCAGACAGGTGTTTTGGTTAAGACTATGTAAATGGGGCGCTGTGATTGCAGGTGATCACAGACCTGGAGGAGCAGCTGACGCAGCTGACCCAAGAAAATGCCGAACTGAACCGGCAGAACTTTTACCTATCCAAGCAGCTGGACGAGGTGACGGATGAGAGCGAGGAGAGACTACAGCTCAGCCAGGATGTTGACCGCCTGCGCCGGGAGGTGGCTGACAGGGAAATGCATCTCAACAACCAGAAACAGGTACAATGCATACACACAGTGTCCTACCACATGACTGACAATTATTGTTCTGTGCCATAGAAAAATGACACAGGTACTCAAAGTTTGCAGATAGTTCTAAATTTGGATTAGCAACATTACATTTACTGGCTTAACAAAACATCTTTAGATACACTTGTACTCATGCTTCAACATCTATAAACCTGACAAGCAAACCAACCATTTTGACAAGCGCCTGATTTACATCCTCACAGAACATTGAGACACTAAAGACGACCTGCAGCATGCTGGAGGAGCAGGTGGTGGAGCTGGAGACGCTGAACGACGAGCTTCTGGAGAAGGAGCGGCAGTGGGAGAACTGGCGGGCTGCCCTGGAGGACGAAAAAGAGCAGGCCGAGCGCCGAACCCGTGACCTGCAGCGTCTCCTCGACAACGAGAAGCAGAACCGGCTACGTGCTGACCAACGCAGCACCGAGTCCCGACAGGCCGTAGAGTTGGCCGTCCGAGAACACAAGGCTGAAATCTTGGCCCTGCAGCAGGCCCTTAAAGAGCAAAGGCTCAAGGCTGAGAGCCTCTCTGACACTGTGAGTCGAACACACGTTTTCTGTATCTTGTGCTATCAAGGGTCCAAATTATACAGTTTTTGTTTTTGTTCTAACAGCAAGAGACACAAGCGAGTCACAAGTCTAGGCTGAAACATATTGAGCAGATTTTAGCTCTGATTTTCAGTCGAATAAAATAAACTACAGCCACCCCTTTTAAATATCCCAATTTACACTCTGCAACAGGCTGCTTGCCGTAACAACACGCATTGTGGCTTTGACTTAAATATGTTAGTGCAGTGTCTAAAAGGGAGATCATGTGTAAATATCTTAATGAGTTTAACTTCATAATAGTTTTCTCATATGGCCTGGAGTGAACTGTGTGTTTCCAACTATAACAGTTTATACAGACAAGGAAGATTTTCATGATAGGCCCATTAAAAGTCTTGTTCACTTGCCGAATCTATGACACTCTCTTCCGCCTCTCTAATTCCCACTTTCACCTTTTCTCTGCCTTTTTTTAGAACCTGTTTTATTAATATAAGAAATGACATTTGCCAGCAGTCAGGAGATTATTTTCCTGTCTCTTGTGTAAACCAGCAGATGATCTTTCTTCAGCAGCACAAATGCAAATGTTGCTAATAATGAATAAAAACTGGTGGGGACTACTTAGCATTATGTAAATCACATAATTATAAGTGTCCCTGTAGCTGTTGCTTATGAAGCCTGAACAATATACCAGCAACACGATATTCCAACATTTTACTATAATTTGAAAGTTCAAATTTGCAGATTAGTTTTAGACTATTGATTTATTGTGAGTTGATTTATGTTATTCTGGCACAACATTGTTTCCAAAAAGGTTGGGTTTAAAGAAAAATAGAATGTGATGATTTGCAAATCATGTAAACCCATATTTAATTGAAAATGGTATACAATGCATACAAACGTATCAAATGTCTAAAATGAGAAATGTTATTGTTTTTTAGAAAATCTATGCTTATTTGGAATTTGATGCCAGCAGAAACTTTAGACAGGTGCATTTTTACCACTGTGTTGCATCACCTCTACCTTTAACAACACTCTGTAAATGTTTGGCAACTAGGGAGACCAATTGCTGGAGTTTTGAAAGTGAAATGTTGTCCAGTTTTTGTCTGATATAGGATTTCAGCTGCTCAACAGTTTGGTATCTGAACTGCTGACAGGCCAGTTTAGCACCTGGTCTTTTCTACTATGGAGCCATTCTATTGTGATATGTGCAGAATATGATTTGGTATTGTTTGGCTAAATTAAGCAGGGCCTTCCTTGAAAAAAGACATCAGCTGGATGGTGGTGAAAACCTGTTCAGCATTAATGGTATCTTCTTAGATACCCATGCCATGTGCACTAATGTACCCCGCATGCCATTTTAAACCCCAAGAGAAGACGCCAGCATTTCTGAACCGTGTTTATATATTGTTTCTTCTTTGCATAAGTTTTAACTTGAAGTCATGTACACAGCAATGAACTGTGCTCCCAGACAGTTGTCGCTGAAAAAGCTGACACGGGTGAGAAAAGCGATCCAAAAAAGGACAAAGAAACTGCTTTGCTCGAAATAATCA
>JBBJLS010000082.1:10140711-10159362 GCA_037577275.1 Bryconaethiops microstoma
CTCTCTCTTGCTCTCTCTCTCTCTCTCTCTCTCTCTCTCTCTCTCTCTCTCTCTCTCTCTCTCTCTCTCTCTCTCTCATACACTGTCTCTCTCTCTCTCTGTCTCTCTCTCTGTGTGTGTGCACTACCCTTAATGTCTGGCAAACAGCCTGCTGGCCCTGTTGAAGGAACAGGGACTTTGTTATACTTCAGGATGTCCTTTGACACTTGTATATAAACTGATGTTTGACTTTTTCTTTTTTTTGTTTTTGCTTGTTTTTGTTTTTTAACACTGTAAAGGGGAATACTAAGGCTGGTTAAGCCATGTCTATTTTTGTTAATGAAGAAAAGCGAGATGCTTGTTTGTAAAGACGCCTTCTTGAATGTCAAATCTAAATATGTGGACCTCGTACAACGTCCATGCGTTTGCTTCAAAGTGAAACATTTTGCTCGAATCCGGCTGGTGTATGTGATCGTCTCATCCAAGCAAATTTACATATTGGCTAAAGAATTGTATAACTTGAACATTTCTACCATTTTGCTAATATACAAGCTTCATCCAAGTTGTAAGATATGTATCTATAGTGTTTAACTGTTTTTTTGGTTTTGTTTTTGTTTTTTTAATCGGAGTGCCAGAAGATGATTAAGCATTACGACAAGGATTGTTTGCTTTTTTGAATAAGCGGCACAGGAAAACGTAACGAATGGCGTATACTTGGGCCTACGCTGACCTTTGACCCTCAGGATCAGAATGAATGGGTTGCTGAAATTAGAAATAGAAATAGTAATTCTATTTGAGCTAATGATATACTGAAGTGTCACTGAATGATGCACTGAAACAAGTGGCCTGCAAAAGAGCAGATTATCCATAGTGACTTCTCAACTATACCGTTTTAAACAGTGCTGGGTCAAACACGAAACACTATGATAGCCATTCGTGTAGTGCAGTCTCACTCTGTAGCATGTAAAACTATGTGAGGAACAAACCATACAAGTCGTTTTATGTTTCTGCCTCTCGTTTCCTTGATGCACTTCCTCCATTGTGCTCCTAATGCTGATGTCTGAGAACTGCTGATCAGAGAAGTAGGTTTCCTTGTAGTTTTTACTTTCTTTTTTATGTCAAATCGCATTAACTATAACTATTATTAAAAGGAGCTCTATCTTTCTTTGGGGTTTGTTGTCATTTGATGGGTTTAACCTGATGGGGTAGCTGGTGGCCTAGTGGTTAGGAAGTTGTCCCTGTGATCAGGTCATGGGTTTGAATCTCAGGACTGCTAGTGGCACCACTGAGGTACCCTTGAGTGATGTACCGCCCCCACACACTGCTCCCATTTGTCATATGTGTTCCTGTTCACATATGACAAATGGACACTTTACTTACTTACTTTCACTTTACCTTCTGTGAGGTGACAAGCAATATTCTTTTCCAGACACCTGATGGAAAAACTTTCGGCACAGCACCAGGGTCCCAATGGTTAAGTGAAAAATGACATCTACAGTTTTACACTTATCCTGAATTTTGTTGGTCTAAAACTACCTATAAAATTTGACAAAACTATGGTGCACTGCTAAAAACAGAACAGTGGCCATCTTTTTTTTTTCTTTTTTTTTTAACCGAGAACAGTCATACAGTATGACACCCCATTACTGTTTCAGTTCCAAGGGAACGGAAGTTGCGTCTGCTAAATGCCATAAATGTAAGTTATATCATGAACTAAATCATGAACTGTTAAATTATATCAAATAGAATATAACTTACATTTATGGCATTGAGTATATGCTTTTATCCAAAGCGACTTCCATTCTATAAAAACTAAA
This sequence comes from Bryconaethiops microstoma, assembly GCA_037577275.1. Taxonomy (NCBI): domain Eukaryota; kingdom Metazoa; phylum Chordata; class Actinopteri; order Characiformes; family Alestidae; genus Bryconaethiops; species Bryconaethiops microstoma. The sequence continues at coordinate 10,142,508 of JBBJLS010000082.1, forward strand.
CCATGAGCTGTTCTAGGCTATTAAGTATATATATAATGATTGCATAATCCTTGTGCTAATTACACAGTGGTAATTGGTGAGGTAACATTCAAGAGTTTAAAAGAATCAAATCTTACACATTATTTCCCACTTATTGCTGATCAATCATGACCTATTTGATGTTCATATTTAGCTTATTTAGCTTAGTGCTGCAGCTATGAAGCTAAATATTGCTAAGAAACAAGTCAACAGCAAAGACCACAATATTTATATCACCAAAACTACTCAACCTGATCAAACTACATCCAGTAAGGATTGTGGATTTGGTTTAGGATTCTGTAACCCTGTATCTGATAACCGCTTTGTGAAGATCAGCCTTGAGGTTGTGTAATGAAATTTTGATTTTCATAGCTCAATGTAAGTCACTCCACATTGACAAGTCTAATCCATCTTCATTACACTCTGTATTTTAAGAGAGTTGAAAGAGGTCTGGGGATTTATTGTTGCAGAAATGCTCAGGTATTTAACTGCACTACTTGCCGTCTCCGAAGAACTTAATGCAGCTAGATCAGTCAACCTGTCTTCTGCTCTGATTCATCTTGACCTTTCTGCAGCCTTCGAAACAGTTAACCATCAGATCCTCCTGGCTACTCGTTCCAGCCTTGGGATATCAGGCACAGCCTGGCAATGGTTTGCTTCCTACCTTGGTGACCCGAGGTACCAGGTAGCATGGCATGGTTCCCAGTCTACCCAGTGAAGATTGTCCGTTGGTGTTCCGCAGGGCTCAGTCCATGGACCATTTCTCTTTTTTCTATATACTTGTTCTCTGAGATGTAATAGCCACACATGGTTTTTCCTACCACTTTTATGCAGATGACACTCAATCTATTCTCTCTTTCCCCTCCAGTGATGATCAGGTCTTGACCCATATCTCAGACTGTCTGGCTGACATCTCCTCTTGGATGGTGGCCCACCAGCTCAAGCTGAATCCCAGCAAAACCAAGCTTCTTTTCATCAAAGGGTGTCCCTCACCAAGCCACAACTTCTGTTTCTTTTGAGAACTGTGTTATTGTCCCCTCAAAGAAAGTAAGAAATCTTGGTGTCATGCTAGATGAAGAATTGTCATTCTTGTTGCACGTTGACCACCTCTCCAGTACATGCAGATCCCTTCTTTACAACATCGGTAGAATCCGACCCTTTCACCACTGAAGCTATGCAGTTACTTGTCCAGTCTGTGGTTAACTCTCTACGGGCTGGACTTTCACTGAAGGTAACGAGACACTTCAGCTGATTCAGAATGCAGCTGCGAGGAGAGTCTTCAATGTTCCTAAATTCTCATACACTGCGCCTCTACTACGGAACCTTCACTGGCTCCCTGTGGCCACTCACATTAAGTTTTTGCCTTCAAGGCCAAGAACAGACTTGTACCTCCTTACTTATCAGCACTGATCAAGCAGCGTCACTTCTCGTCCTCTCAGAGCTTCCAGTACTGCTTGTCTTGAACCTCCGTTGCTCAAAAGAGGAAGACATGCATGAAGATTCTTTTTAGTGTTGGCCCCCTAGTGATGGAACGAACTCTCTTCCAATCAGATATGCGGAGTCCCTCGCTGTCGTCAAGCATCGTCTGAAGACCCACCTCTTCAAGGAGCACCTTGGTGACTAACCAGTCCCCTCGTTTATCTTATACATCATTTTATTTATATTTAAACCTCAGGCCCTTACCCTCTTAACTGTTTTTCCTTACTTGTGTACTAACTTTTCTTTTGACAGGGTTTATTAAGGTGTGTAACTGAGCTGACAGTAACTTGGTGTAAAAGCAGGTATTGATTTTAGTATAGCTTTACAAATATGAAGAACAGATGTAGACTACTTAAGCACTGATGTACGTCGCTCTGGATAAGAGCATCTGTTAAATGAGTTTGTGTTTGTTTGCAAGGTTAGCCTCAGCTGCAATTAACATGGAAAACACGATTTATTTTTTTTTTTGCTGAACTGTTCAGCTATTAACAGAAAATGCTCCATGGCTTAGTGGTCAGACTGGCTCTAAAAACGAAACAAAAATGACACTAGTGTGTGTGCGCGCGCCCCAGTCTATAAAACAACCACAGATGAATGAACCGGAAGCCAGTTTAACTTCAAAAGGATTTCTCAAAGATCCAAAAAATCTCACCCCGACCCACAGAAGCATACTCAGAGACCACGAGGTTTGGCTTGGCAGTGTGTTGTGCTTTTTATTTCATTCACTCAAACATTTCAGAGCTCCACAGACTCCAAAAGCAGCAGCAGCAGCAGAAGGACAGGAAAAAGGAAGAGTGTGATGAGCTTTCACCAACACGTGCGCACGTACACGTCTTGTGTCCTACAGGCAAGTGAAGCAACGCAAAACACATTTGAGACGTTAGTGAGCCATACACGGGATCTGCTCCTGTTTGTCTCACTGTGAGTCCAAGTAGCCAGGCTTTCTCTGTCCATTATATCTGTTCAGCAAACACTCATCACTTGAGGTCTGCAAAAGCTTCAGAATCTCAAGTCAATCATTCAAATTCAAAGCTTTACAATATACATTGCTCTTTCTGTTGACTGTACACATGGCATTATATACAGACATTTCCTATTCACATGAGCACAGCTGTTCCAAACACACTGTGCCTATTTAAATGCTTTGTTGCGCAGCTTAATAAAACCAACCCAGAATCCACTTGTCAGGAGTTCATGACCATCGTTGTGTTATTAATAATAAATTATGTCAATTATGTGATGCCTTTTCATAAGACTTGGAAGTCTGCCCCCACCTAAACCGATACCATATGGCTAAGGAACATGTTAAAGGAAACAGTTTGGGTGGTGCTGGAAGTTACACCAACATAACCTAAGATTATTATAACAGGACAGTATGGTCCTAGCTCAGAATGTAAAGGGCTGTGTTCAGTTGGAACTGGCAGTAATGGGTTTCTCCAGTTCCATGTCTGCGGGGGGTAGTGCAGGGGGCACGGCTGAGGGCCGCATATGACCGTAACAGGTCTGGCACGCGCGGTTAGGCTCATACAGCTGCTGACTCGCTGCTGCCACCTTCTGGTCACAGCAGCTGGCACAGAACACATTTCCACAATTCCTAAAGGGGAGACAGTGAGGTTTAATTAGATAGAATTGAAGTTTCTTTAATATGTAATGAAATCATATCGCCACAGTTAGCACTATGCCCAAAACACTTACCTCAAACTGCATCATGTTAAGCATGAAACAGTTTGCTTATGTGGTTTGTGACACTATAGCATTCTTTTGCCCATTTTTATAGATAACAGTATGACTAACATACGCAGCAGCAGAAACCACATAAGCAAGTAAGTTTAAGATTCATAACTCAAAGCAGATTGAGGCGAATGTATAGTGATTTACAGCTAATTTATACTTTAGTGAAGATCTGTGCTGTCCACAACATGGACATCACCTATATCTGCACCATGTGAATCTTTGGAGCATGTGCATCAGGTAAATTTTCACTGCCTCAGTAATATTGGGAGTGGGTTGAAATCCAAACAACTAATGCAAAATCACATAGCTGTCTGATTTTTTTTTTATATATATATATATATATATAAATACTTCATATTTATAGCTCACTGGGTGGATTGTACCTTTCCACAATAGCATCAGTTTTAAAATGCAAAAGGTGTCATTTCATTTATAGTTTGAAGCGACTGCTGTTCTTGTTTTGGATCAGACAGGTTTGAAATGGAAAAGAACTGAATGGCAGGCAGATGGATATATATAACAGAAATAAACAAAGGGAAAGGGGAGTCTCACCAGGCTTCCTCAACAGGTTCTCTAGCACTGTGGGGAGAAAGGAAGGAGATAGAGGACAGGATGAAAAGTCGGGGGGAAAAAAGAGAATTTGAAAGGATAGACAAAGCCTTTAACCATGCGAAAACACAGTATTTAGGACACGCTGGTCCATAATCTAAGACTAAACTACGTCAGACCTCACTGTGGAGAACACAGACTTGATTTAAAGTGGGCACAGTTGGGGATTAGGAGTATTGTGCTTCGGGCAGTGTGCAACACCTCACTCAACACATTGAAGAACATGTGGGTGCATATATGTTTTCACCTGCAGTGCTGTTTTCTGGCAGCCAGCCAAACCTTGCTCTCACACCCATAGCAGTGGGTTGGTAGATGACCTGGGTACAACCGTGAAACCTAAAAACAAAGAATGCACCGTCAGTACCAGATGGCCAAATGGCAATAGCAAAGCATGCCTGTGAATTTATTTCTAAAAGAAATTGAAAAATGGCCTTCTCAACAATTATGTTTTTCAGCAGCCAACAAGGTCTCCGAATGCTTCTCCAAGTCATGTTTGAGAGAATGCCGTAATGTAAATCTGCATCAAGGTGATGAGGGGGGATCCTCTAGAAGAACCCCAAAGCTCCAAATGATTTTTTTTTCGGTTGGCCCAAGTTGTTTAATTGTATTGATGTCCTGACAATTACTCTAAACTGTATAAAATAATTACGAAAATCTTATGAGTGTCTCCATGACTGTAAAGGCCCTAATCAAATATCTCTTGAATTTACAGCGTCTCATCACCTGTCGGTCATGCTGCTCCTCTTGCTCCCAGCTCTTGTCATTGAAGAGCTCAGTGCTGCAGCGAGACAGACACACAGCCTCCACATTATTCTCCTGGTCTGGTACAGGCATCTGCAGAGTGTCAGGAAAGAAGGCAAACAGGGTTAATACAGCAATAATAACTGGGTGAAGAGAAAAAACATAGCATCCTTCCTAGAGGGTGAAAAGGCCTTCACACCAAGCTGACTGGTGCATGTCGTATGCAGTCAGGCTGTTGGAAAGCGGTGGCCAATGACTGCAGTCAATACGGTGTGTAGAAGCACTACTGCCTCTAATTGTCAGTCTTTTTTTTCCCCCCCTTCTTGTCAGCCACACCAGCAGACTGACCACGTTGAGTCAGCAGTGGCTATAAAAGACAAGTTGAGAAATGAAAGCGAGAGAGCAGCAAAACAAAACGGTGCACACTCCTGAGGGCACCCAAAGGAAACTTAAATTCTTCGCCTAGGATGGGCTTTTTAACTACTGTTGCCTTTCAAATGTCTGATTCTTTCAAACAAATATTTTAATAGGAGGAAAAAAAACATATTGTCATGAATAAAAACAAGGCCTTTGTAGGTGTTCTGATAGACTAAAAACAAACAAACAAAAAAAAAATTGGGGATTCTCATTTCCCTGACTTTTTTTTTTTTTTTTTTTTTTAACTTGTCACATGCATCAGGATGAACAGGCATTTTATTGCAATGTTTAATGTACGTCTCTTTCAAGTAGCCTTTTTTTTTTTTTTTAAACCTGAGTGCCAAGCTAAAAGTGGTTTACTTTCACTTTTACACAGTGGGTGTATCTTAACCCTGTGAACATTTGAAGCTTATCAGATATTCAAACAATTTAGTCTTTACTTCGAATGCTGTGCTCTTACAGACTACTGCTATAGAGACTAACTTTCTTACACACAAGTACATTGAGTACGTCAATTATAAACTTTTTTTGCATGTTCAAGAAGAAAAATTTCACAGGAGACAAGAGGCAATGGTTAGCTGACCAGACGCCATCAGCTGGATGTAGCTCCCACTTGCTTAATATCGAGGATATTCATGTCTTTGCACCAACATGACTATCATTTTTTTGTTTCCCCCCCCCCTGCAAATTCAGTCTTATTTTTCTGTCCTTTTGAGGCCTCACCACCAATGGACATTAAAATATTATGAATAAAACACTATGGGGTAGCATAATTTGGTAAGTCTTACTCACCAGTTCTCCGTTGACACGGAGCCGGCTCCACAGTTCCTGCACCTGTCTTTTCAGTGTCTCCACCTGCAACTGGTGGCCGGCCTCCATCTGCCTGAGCCGCACCTGCACGGCGTCACTGTGCACACTCAGCCCGTCCTGCCCCAGATGTCCTGGGACGCCCGGGCCTCGCTGCAGAGGAGACGTCAGAGACCCGCCGCTGGTCGTGGACGTCTGTCTGCTTAGCGAAGCACAGCCGTTGATGCGAAGACCTTCCCCATTACACACAGAGCCGTCATGATTGATTGGCAGGGTCAGAGGCTGCAAGGCACAGTGGGAAGGCGAGCGGAGGGGTTGGTGTGGGCTGGGTGTGTGTGTTGGGTGTAGGCACTCCTCGGTTAAAGTCTCTGTGGAGCTCTCCAGTGAAGAGGAGTTGTGTGAGAAGGATTGGCGCTTGGAGTTTTTAACTGGACAAAGGGGCTCGTTAGTAGATGATAATTCAACTTTATTTACAATAACATGGCCATTGGTGAGGTGGGGAAACTGTGAGGGTGGTGAAATATTCTGGGGGAAGGATTCTTCAGTGGAAAGTTCCAGCGCTTCCTCTATTTGCTCTTCACACAAAGTGTCCACTGCATCCTTGCCGTTCTGTTCAAGCAGCTCGACAGGTGGGGGCGTGGCACTAGCCTGGAAGGCGGAGTCAACAATAGAAAGGGTCACATCACATCCCCTCTCTTCCTCAGCTTCGTCCCCATTCGCTATAAAGCTCCCATTTACTGTTTTAGAGTCACTGTGCTCCACTCCGTTGAGTAACCCCTCCTCCCGGAGCCTGTCGTCCAATCCTTTCACCATCTGAGTGTGAGCTGCATTAAGACTAGCCACGCTACCCGTCAGCCGGAGGTTGCCCTCCACTTCTGTCGCTACAGTGATCTCCACTGACCGAAGGTGTTCCTGCCACTTATCGTTGAGGTTAGGGTGGCTGCAGCGGCGGTTTGAACCCACAAGAACTGTTTCCTCACAAGCTTTGAGCAAGTTGTCATACGAACGAGTCTTTGTCAATCTGAAGAAAGGAAGGGAGAGAAAAAAAAAAATGTGCTTCACATGGTGCATTCTGAAGATATTCCAGAACCTTCATCTCATCCATCCTACGTACACAAGAGTGTGCTCTTCTTTCCAACCAGACAAAGACCCCTCACTTAACTAACCAACTGTTTGAAGACTGAGACCCATTTAACTAACTAAACAAGAATGAAGTCTGCAACTACACCAGTGCTATAATTAGCAAACTTTTATAGACTGTATGAGATTTTTGCCAAGACTCCAATGCATTCGAGGGGTCAATAAGGCAATATACATGGCAATTTGCAGTTCTGGAGATGCTCTGAACAATTTAGTGCTTCCGCTGTTATAAAACACACAAGACGCTTATCAAACCTTTCGTGACTAGAGTCTGGTCCAAGTATTCCTAGCCAAAGTATTTACCTGCCCAGGGGTGTGTCCTCTGGTGAGACAGAAGGGGAAGCGTATGAAGCACCTGACTCTTCAAAAGGTGTGAAGGGGGTGGAGTTAGGCAGGTAGACGGCACTCCAAAGCATCAGGTTCCGCACATGACATACCGGGTGAAGCACCTGTCAGAAGAGGAACCAAAAAGACAAAGCATGGAGAGGAGTGACTCACAGGACACTCCACCTGAAATGCCTGGATAAAGGCTAAGAAAGAAGTAGCAGAAATCAGACGTTAGCTGGCCAAAAAGGGCTAACCCTTATTAACAATACTACTATTTTATATAGTCATATTATGAAAAAGTCTTTAAGGGTGTTTTTACTCCACACAAAGTACCAAAATTTTCAGTATTAGAAAAGTGGAACTGTGCCAGCAAGTTATGCAAACAGCCCAAAAGATAATTTAGCCAAAGAAGGAAGTCCAGACTGACTTTGACTGAAAAAACTCCTTGCGAGTCTTGCTAGAAATCCAACACATTCACACCACTAAATTCAGTCTACTGCAGTCTGGCCCTGCCTAATCCCACTGAATTTATAAAGAGTGTTTCAGTTTAGAATATTTCTTGAATAAAGCACAATACAGGACATCTAATCAAACATAAAAAACACATGAAAGGCATGACAATAGCTTGTTTAATACTTGGGGATAAAAAAAAAAAAAGGTTGGAAAATAGTTTGGTAAAAAATTAACTATAGTTAAAAGGGCAAATATAAATGGGGATAAAAAAAAAAAAGTAGGATATGGGCTTTTTAATGGACTCATTTTTGAGCTCATAAAATATAAAAATAAGAGGTGGCAAGACAGAAAGCATAAAGTAATGTGAAGTAAAGGCTGAAGACATGTAGCAGTACCGTCTCGGAGCGTGGGGAGTATAGGATGTTGTGGAACGCTCTGTTGGTGGGCTGCAGGAGGGACCAGACAGAGCAGGTGTTGTCCAGCACACCCCGCTCCTCTCGCTCCTTCCCACTGTTACACAGGAATGTTCCAAACAGACACGAGTAGGTGTGCTGCACCAGCTTCACCTGTAAAAAAACAAACAAAAACAAAACAAAAACAAAAACAAAAACACACACACACACACCCCAATCAGCCATAAAATGAAAAACAATTACAGGTGAAATGATTTACACTGACTAGAAGGCAAATGCTTTAACTGAGGTATAAATCTAAACAGTTCTAACCACATTAAGACAAAATGAGAATTGATGGACTTCTCCAGCTCTGCAAACATTTCAAACTATAGCTATTCAAAAGTTTCCGTCTTCCTAACACTCTGTAGTACAAAATAGAAACAGTAAGAGGTGTCTGGGTACCAGAAAGGCCTCGTTGAACTGAAAAGAGCAGGGAAACTGTCTTTGCAACTGGTGGACACCGTCCAGCCACTGCAGGAAGACAGGACAGCGCTCATTGGCATCCTCCGAATTTTCCCCATGTCCGCAGCGGTCTGCAAACTTATGGCCAAAATCCAACCACTCTGTCTCCACCAGTACCTGAAAACCCTGTAGAAATGTAGTAGAACAGTGTTTCAGAATTCAATTTAACAGTTCCACGATACCAAATGATCAGATACTCTGCTACTAACAGCACAAGGTAGAAGGATATTTGGAGAGTTATAAGCACACCTCCCTATTGTGAAACTTAAAGAAACCTAATCACACATTTCCTTTCATACCAAAAACATTCCTGGACTAACAACACAACCACAAATTATAGCACTGGACGAGAAGCAACAGGAAAAACATGCCAAGAATTCTTTTATTGACAAAAAACTTCATTCGCAATGCCACAGTATACAGCAATTACAAACACTTATCTGCAAGGTTAGAAGACAAAGCCTTCAAATTTCTTCAACTGTCAGTCACAACCAGATGACGACAGAGTTTACTGGTAATTAACTGTGATTTATAACTAATGTATGGCTTTCACCCCATTTGTGTCATGGCTACTCCCTGTCTAATGTTGATACAAACACTAGGATGGTCAAGACTAGCATGTGCTTCCTCCAGGTCACATGAAGTGCCACCACATCTTCAAACTCTCACTAATGCAACAGACAGCTCAACACACTTGGAGGGGAACATCAGCTGCCAGTCCTGTCAGCCTTTCTCTCTCGGACTTTCGGCCACAGATGACTGATGACTGATGACTGTAGTATGATCACTCGACACTCAAACCTCTCAGAAACCTGTGCCACTCAGAAGCTTGTTTTTGTTTTTGTTTTTAAACTTAATAACTACTGATATAAAACACTGGCCACTGAAACAGTAACTACTTTAACTAGAAGGGGTCCTCAGGTTACGACACAGATCCATTCCTTCGACAGTTATGTGACCTGAATTTTGGTGTTAGTCGAAACACACCCTGGCGTAAGTCACTTACCGATCCAAACAGTTATAAAATCATAAAAACACAACTGAGCCACAAAAAAAAGAAAAAGAAAACTCCCTCACTCATAGGCCGCGTTACTGCGTATTCTTCCACCGCGTGCAACCAAACTAGTAAACCCAAGTAGTCCGTAAGTACGTGGCTAACAGTGTAAGCGGAGTGGGAGTGGGTGTCGTAAACTCGAAACGTCATACGTCGAGACTGTTGTAACTTGAGGACCCCCTGTACTTAAAATGGGTTAAAATGTCCACCTGAGCTTGGTCACTGAAACAGTAACTACTTGAACTATCTACTTAAAATGGGTTAAAGTGTTTACCTCCATTGTCCTATAGTAGGGGTCCAGAAGCAGTTTAGACAGAGCTACTATCTGCGGTGTGCGGTCCCAGCCATCAGAACAGTGCACCAGTACAGGCCTCCGGTCCCGATCCACAGCATTCACCACTAGCAGAGATGCCTTTAGCAGCAGAGACAAGTGCTGCAACCATTTAGTGCCCTCTAGAGCAGACAGCCAACTGAGACAGAGGGAGAGAGAAAGAGAGGTGGAAGGAATGTCAAATTTAGATGCTGTCAAAATATACAAAAACATCAACAGGACTCTGAATACTTTGAGGAAAGTATTCAGAGAAAGTATTGGTGTTGTAAAGAAGGAAAAAAACGCATATGAAAAACCTTTTTATTTTGGTACTGATGTCTGGTCTGTGGACCTAAGTAAGGAGTAAAGAACTTTAAATTGTTTAATCTAAGATTTTTTTTGCATCTTTACTGTTTATCTGTCTAATCAGGGCAATCAGAAGTGAAAAATCTTCTGTCCATTTTAGGGCTTTTTTTTGTGCAAATTTCTTACATTAGCTACTCATTTTCTTGTGCACATAAAGTCAAACAAATCAAAGGTGGACAACAACATTCCCTCATCGTTTTTGCTTGATGCTTCAATAATGTGAAAAGGCTTAACAAAGAATACAAAGAAAGCATACAAGCAAAAACAGTGCTAACACAATGGCAGCACAACTAGGTTTTACATACTGTGATATCTTGTTCCTCCACTTCACTCATCTCTATGATTCACGCAACTGGTTGTTTGTTAATATAACTTACACTGAAATTTAAGAACGTTTTTACCTTCTCATGTAAAGTTACTTTTTTTAAGGGTTTTGTTCCACCTGCTATGATAATTATGTTTGCATATTTTATGCTACTCACTTGGCAGGATCAGGCACTTGGGCACAAAGCGCCCGCAGGCACTGGAAGCTCCGTCTGATGGAGTGAATGTTGGCCATGCCCATGAACATCACCTCACAGTTTGGGTAGTACTCTACACAAGACAGAGGTGTTTACTGTGCGTCAAATCCAAATGGAAGGTTCCCTAAAAGATTCTATAATGGCACAAGAACCAAACCCAAACAGGAACCAGTGGAACTCACGATTCTAGTTTGTCGCCAATGTACACCACTTAGGAAACTAGCGATATCAGCGTTGAGCAGCATTTTTGCTCATACTCTCACACATCAGAAATATCTAAGTTTATTTGACTCTACATGATTGTGTATATTTGCTGACATTTGAGTGAGGGCGTGATGCGTAATTGCAGGCATTCCAAAATGATAGCAAGAACAGAGAATATCCTCGAGTGGTGCCAATCTTGAACAGGCACCATATAAAACTGGAAACTTCAGTCTGTGGCCAGTGGGGAAAAAAACACACTTCCAGTTCCACAGTACAAAAGTTTCTGGTAGTGCTACTTAGGTGCAATATTAATTTCCCATTCAATCATTTTCTGCAAAAACTTTGGTTCCATTAGAATCCTGACTAAAGCTTTCAGATAAGCAGGTGATAATAAAAGCACAATATAACGATCAATGACCAAGTAAGTAGATACGTTTACCTGGGCATTCACAGCCACCCCCTTTGGCCCGATTGGCCACGGCTGCAGCATATGACCTGGCGTCCAAGATCAACAGCTTCTGAGAAGGCGTGGCTGCTGGTTCCAGCTCCTCGTTGCCATTGGTTATAACAGGATCTTAAACATACAAGAGAAAGTCAGCTGAAACTACTCTGGAAGTCAGAATTCAACATCAGTCAACCAAATAAGCTCCTGTACTGACCTGAGCTGCTGTGAGTACCATTAGTATGGAGGTGGCCATTGCTCAGAGGTTTAATGGCTGCAGGGTCCAGGGCGCAGGCCTTAGAGATGGACTGCACCAATTGCTCATCATCTGCATTGCGCCACCCCCACCAACTCACCTCAGGCTGCCCACACCGCCCAATCACAGCACCCGTGCTCTGATGTCTGGGCGGAACAAAATTTGTGTCGGATAAAGTCAGCATTAAATCCAGACGCAGGTGTCTAAATGGTGTTCATGGATCTGAATCCAAGTCTAAACCGTGCCTGTGCTTTAGTTAATTAACCGCCTCAAGAGTTTCACACAAACCTGTAAACAACAGCTGGAATCCGTTTCCAGGATCGGAACGAAGCCACGTTCTCTATCTCTTTGTCCGTGACCCAGCTCGGCACCAGAAGCTGTTCAGGGTATGTGGCACAAAGTCTAATGGGGAAAAAAAAAAACACATGTAAATTTGTCTTGTGCTTAAAAGTGAGACAACAATGTGGTCCATATTTGCTTCTTTAGTTTTGCACTAGTTATGAAGCTAGTGTTGCTAAGAAGTTATGGAAGCTCACACTTCTGTGATCTGCATTGTGAAAAGTGGATGCCTAAATCATCACACTAACCTCAAACTGACACACTATGTGTAAAAAACAATAAATTTGCTCTGTAAAATAGTAGATTCTACTCTTCTCAGATGAGATGCATTTTCATTTTGTGTAGGCCACACAGTCAGAAAATCACTTAATCCAATTTACTAGAGATTACTTAACCCAGCACTATTTGAAGGAATTATGTGATCATGCAGTTGTATGCTGCTAATCTGTGAGTTATAAGCTTCCGTTACTTCTCAGCTACACTTCTTTGCCTCACAGCTCCAGGGCAAAACTAAAGCAAATTTCAGATATCAAGGCTTGATTTTTGGCCAAAGAGTTTAAAAGAAAGGTCGAAGATTTCTATAGAAAGAAAGACAGTGGGTATATTGATCCCAGAAAAAGAGTCACCTGAAGTTTTTGTTTATATCGGAGATTCTCCAGGCACTGTGGGTATTAAAGCCCATCCTCTGCACTTCAGCCTTAAATCGGTCCCTCGCTTGCTCTCCTGGAGGACGGCCTAGCACAGAAAGATCACAACAAACACATAAAAGCACAGCAGACCTCACAGCATTGCCTAATGCAGGAACTTTGGCCAACTTTGTGGATTAGTGCATTAAGTCTAGTTTTGGGTGAGAAAAAAAAAAAAAAAAAAACTTTCAATAGCGCAGTGCCATTAACAGTAATTTTCAAGGATTTGGTTTAATCTCATCTGGAAAACAAAAGAGCAAGGAATCTGTCTATTAAAAGTGTGATTGTGTAATTATGCAATGGTAGGGAGCTAAAATGTTGTGCAAGTGTGTGTATGCGTGTACCAGCATGGCAAATTTCCTCATGCAGGTCGCTCTCGGCAGGCAGGGTAGCACTGCAGGAATGGAAGGCAAAGGCGAAGAGCTCGCCCAGCCGTGGCGGGGGGCGCACTGCTGTATTTAGCCGCCTCAGCCACTCCTGGGCCTGCTCTGATGACTTGAAGTAACACCTGAGGGCAGCAGGCACAGGTCTGAGATAAGTAAATAGGCAACAGCAATGAAATTACAGAATGTTTAAAACAGTCTCTCTTTCTGCTTCTTCAGTACTTTATTATGTGACTATTAAAACATGCAGATAAAAGTAATGTTTGTTATTTTGGCTTATTAGCCATCATGAAAAAGGCAGCTATCAATATGTCACATACACTATATGGACAAAAGTTTTGAGACACCTCTTAATTACTGAATTTACTTCCAGTGAAGGGCAATCTTAATGCTTCAGCATACCAAGATATTTTGGACAACTTTGTGGATATTTGGGGAAGAACCTTTTCTATTCCAGTATGACTGTGTCCCAATGCACAAAGCAAACTCCATAAAGACGTGGTTGGATGAGTTTAATGTGGAAGAACTTGACTGGCCCACACAGAGCCCTGACCTCAACCCCATCCAACATCAGTACCTGACCTCATAAATGCTCTACAGACTGAATGGGCACAAATTCCTACAGTAACTCTTGTGGAAAGCCTTCCAAGAAGAGTGAAAAAAGCTACAGCTGCAAAGAGAGACCAACTGCATATTGAATTTGTATACATCATTAAAGTCCCTGTTGGTCTAATGGTCAGGCATCCTGATACTTTTGTCCATATAGTGTATATGTACCATGTTAACATGGTAGACTTTTTTCTATTCGAAAGGCCTTTTCCATTTTTATTTATTTGAGCACTAGTTTTGTTCTGTAAGCTCATGTTCATAATCATTTGACTAAGTTATGATACCTGGACAGACATATCTACAAGCTAGAAGAAGAAAGATAACTACTATTTTTGGCTAGCTTGCTTGACTCACTACCTACCTAGCTTTCCTAAAAGAGACCAGAAAAGGGAAAATAAAGGCCCTTACAGCCATATGTGAACACAACACAGCACAGCACACAGTGAAATTCACACAATGTGAAATTCTCTCTTTATTTAACCCGTTCACCAAATGAAGCAGTGAGTAGCCAGCAACGCAGCGCCCAGGGAGCAGTGTGTGGGGACGATACCTTACTCAAGTGTTCCTCAGTGGTGCCACTAGCAGTCCTCGGATTCAAAATCATGACCTGATTGCAGGGGCAACTCCCTAACCACTAGGCCATGAGGAAGCACGTCAACACATTTTTGCCATTCAAAAGTTAGCAGACACTTGCTCATCCAACATTTCTTCTGAAATCAAGGTAATTAATAGGAAGTGTGTCCTCCTTTTCTGCAATAACAACCTGTACTTTCCTGGGAAGATATTACAACACTGCAGCTAGAATATTATTGCATTTAGCCACAGGAGCATTAGTGCGGTCAGGTCACATCAGTGCAAAGATTACCAACTGATCCAACAGTTAAAATAAAGTGGCCACTTATAGTCACGTGTGTACACACCACAGCACGCAGTGTGACCAGCATGAAATTCTTTCTCTGCATTTAACCCATTCACCAAGTAAAGCAGGAGGCTGCTACCAACGAGGGGCGCCCGGGAAGCATTGTGAGGATGATACCTTGCTCAAGGGTACCTCAGGGATGAGCAGTGTTGGGATTAGAACCCACAACCTTCTGATTGCAGGGGCAACGCCCTAACCACTAGGCCACCAGCTTGTGGGGCACAATTAGAAAGCTTTACTGATTCTAGAGAAAATTGCTGAATCTTTAGGAGTGTCTGGATACTTTTGAAAATATAGTGTAGCACACCATTGGCGCACTGTTGGTGTCCTTAAGTTGTTGATCTTCTCACACCCTGGACTAGCAGGTGTGGATATTCTGGAGATTTGTTTGTTCATTTCACTTTACCCTGTTTAACCTGATCCGCTTACAATGGGAGCAGCACAAGATGTGGATATTCAAACTGAAATCTTTGTCTCAAAAGGGACAAATCTGGACTGCAGCAGGATTAAAACAAACACATTCAGACACACTATAGAGTATGACGTGTAGATCCCCAGAGTAGTGAAGTTAAGGGTTGTGTCCTTGTATGGGTATGGTGTACTGCATTCCTGAGTGACAGGTTCATTAGGCAATAATACAACTGTGAGTGCTATACTGTGAGATACTGGCACTAGTGTGCTGCAATCACAGTCAGAAAGCACATCAATGTTAGTATTTCATGGTACTGCATGACCTTATGGTCACTATACCATAATTAAATTATTGACACTTTTTTTTTTTTTTAGCTTTTGTACCAATGATTAAAGACGCAAAACAGTCACAATGTATGTTTACATGCCCATTTTCCAATGTCTCTTTATTCCTTAAACAGTCAGTTTCCTTACTGTCCCTGTAAGTTCAGTATGAAACACTCCTTAAAAATTCAGCACAGAATTAAGGTGAAGTTAAACTGCATATAGGCAAATATATGTTAATGCGAAATGGGTTGTTTGCGTAGCTTCTACACTACATACACTACACTAACTCCTATTTAAAAAAAGAGACCAAAATTAAAATTTTCATTAAATGGGCTCTTTAATGGATAATCACATTTATATCAGAATACCAAAATCATATAATACCTCTCTGCTAATCGCACAGGGCTGGAACTAACTATGGTGTTATACAATAGAGACTTATAAATACTAACGGAGTATTTAAAAGATCACAAGTGGCGGCAGCAGTATGCCTTATAGTTATGTATATACCTGATGACCTTGCAGTCTTTACAGGTGAGGTGCACCTGGACCATGTCCCGACACTCCACACTCTCTATCAGCTGCAGAGGTACCTGAGAGAGAGACAGAGACAGAGAGAATTTGAGTAACAAACTCACATAGTAAAATATGATGTAAAAAGAGGCAGTTTGTCTTTTTACTGCAGGCCTTTAAACAAAGTACTTATCTCCTCCCTCATCCTGAGTCAGTCTATCAGTTACCATTCAAATACTCAAACAATGTTCTCCTACTGTTATTCACACACCTTCACTTGCCTGTCTTTCTAAAGCAAGGGAGAATACACACAATCACACATGAGAGTGTTCATGAGAAAAACACTTTAAAGACACTTACATTTATGACATTGTCTTTTAACTTGATGTGAAGGCGGTAGCTGGACAAGGCGATGACAGCCCCTTCAGCCCTGCCCACATACTCAACACACTCGCCGTGCAACACTGGAAACGGCACCTATGTAAACAACACACACACAGTTTGTTTATTCTCAGATCTAGAATACATTTCAAGATAGAAACTTAAATGTAGGTACATCTAAATAATATATTTATGAAAACATCGTTACATGTTAATATTGGAATATGCATTAAACCACTAGTTTATCAAGCATCTCAAAGATGTTCGATTAGACGGAGATCTAGTGAATTTGGAGGTCAAACCAACACTGATCTCTTTGTCATGTTCCTCTAACCATTTAAGAACAATGTTTGCAGTGTGGCAGGTGTATTATCCTGCTGAAAGACACCACTGCCATCAGGAAATATTGTTATGCATGGGTGTACATAACGTACAAGATCATTTAGGTAGATGTACAAAGTAACAAATGCTTTAAATTTATTTTTATATTAA
>JBBJLS010000082.1:10168898-10261753 GCA_037577275.1 Bryconaethiops microstoma
TATAAAAGACTCCAGACACTTCGTCAGAAAACAGTTTGTTTTATCTTCATAGAAAACAATGTAACACTCAGGAGAATGGGCCTAAACTCGCCATGTGCAATACTAAAACTGACTTCACAGGAGTTCACAGAGCTCTTTCCAGTGCCAGGAGCTCTGGACGTTTGTGATAAAGAACTAGTTATCCAGCATCATTACCTCACTAGTGTGTCTGATGCAATCAAATAATATTCCACATCGACTAATTAATTACTTGTACACGAGTAATTTCTGGACTATGGCGTTAATAACATGACAGTGGGTTTGATTGAGATTGTTGTATAATTAATTTATTTCTGGCATCATTTCTGAAATCGGGGGAAATATTCCGCTGGTTTACTTTTCTTTCGGATTTGTAGTGTTGTCAATGGTCTGGTTTATTGCGCCCTCTATTGATCCTGTGACCAATAAATACACCAGAAACCAAAAAGTTTTCAGACCCAGAGGACTGAGAATTTAACATCAGGCGACGTGGTTTATGAGTTCATATTGTCTTGAAATAATGCAGAATTTGTTGACGTCCTTCACTGTTCTTCTTCTCCTCCTCCTCCTCCTCCTTCTTCTTCTAAATATTATTAATTACAGTGAGTTAATAAAAGTTTTATATAGCACTTTTCAAAGAAAAGCTACAAAGTGCTTTATAGACAATATAAAATAAATAAAACATCAAAAAAATTAGCCTTCTGTCGCTTTAGAAAAAATATCAACGGTGCCTGCCTATTTAAGTCTAGTGGCATATGTAACAAAAGTCACCTTTATTATATATATTTATTTATTATTTTCATTTGTATCTAAATTAAATGATGATGATGATGATTATAATTATGATGATGATGATGATGATTATTTTTATTATTATTATGATTATTATTAATATTATGTACAGAAAATACATTCACACCAACAGGAGACATCTTCTAGCTGGGGTCATTTTGTCTCTTACATTAATGAAAAAAAATTATCAGATCAAGGTTGTGACAACCCTGGATGTGTACATATGAAATACATGAAAAATCAGTTTAAGAAAAGATACTCTAAATATCCAAAAGTTTGCATTCACCTTTTCAACCAAGGTTTCATCTGAAAAAAATAGCCTCCCCAGCTTGCTGCTGTAAAAGTCTCTGCTGTTCTGGGTAGGATTTACACCAGATGTGAGGATTTGATTGCGTTCAGAAACATGAATATTAGTGAGTTCAGATAATGAAGCTGGAGGATTAGTTCTGGACCATTAGCGTCACTCTAACTCATCCAAAATTATTGAATTGAGATTAATCACTCCAGAGGACGCACTTCCACTGTTTCCCAGATCAAAACTGAGGGGCTTTGAATGCTTGGCACAGGGTATGATGACCTTAGGCCCTGTGTGACTGCTCTAGAGTGTCCTGGTCTGTTGGCAGTGCATTTCTAAGTAGATTATAGTTGTGTTTGCAATTGATTATCAATAGGTGCCCCCTAAAGTCACATAATTTCCTAATTAGAGGGGGTGTCTTTTTATCTTGAATTATGCCTTGCAATGAACTGGTGTTTTTAGGTGATCAGGTGTGGCTATAGCTGCTGTTTCAGAATGAGCAATGACTTTAAAATGAGAACAGACTGCAGGGTGTGAATGATTCTTGGCTGATGTTATAGATTGCACACACAGGTCAGATGGTGTCATGTGTTTCAATGTGATGCATCTGGTGAGTGCTTGACAGTGTTTCTGTACTGTTGTTTTGTTCACAAACATGTGTCCTTAAAGTGACGGCTGTGATGATGCCCCCAGTTCACTGGTTTGTCGGGTCAGGAATGGCTCTCACAAATGATATTAGTGAGAGAGGGCACTTGATAAGACGTTATAACAGGCCTGTATTGATTAAAGTGAGTAAACATTAGTCATCTGATAGGGAAGCCTGAGATAAGAAGTATTGGAGTTTAATAACAAAACCAGAGAGTAGTGACCTTCATAGGGTGGTAATAACCTTCACTGGAAATACAAATGTACACATGGACAAAAGTATTGGGATACACCTCTTAATTAATGAATTGAGGTGTTTCAGTCATACCCATTGTCACATGTGTAGAAAATCAAGCATACAGACACTTTGGACAACGCCATGCTTCCAACTTTGCGGACACACTTTGGGAAATAACCTTTTCTATTACAGCATGACTGTACCCCAGTACACAAAGCAAGCTCCATAAAGACATGGTCGGATGAGTTCGTTATGGAAGAACTTGACTGACCCGCACAGAGCGCTGGCCTCAACCCCATCCAGCACCTTTGGAATGAACTGGAACGGAGATTTCGAGCCAGGCCTTCTCGCCCAGCATCAGTGCCTGACCTCATAAATGCTTGAATGAATGGCCACAAATTCCCACAGAAACACTCCCAAATCTTGTGGAAA
Organism: Bryconaethiops microstoma; assembly: GCA_037577275.1. Classification (NCBI taxonomy): domain Eukaryota; kingdom Metazoa; phylum Chordata; class Actinopteri; order Characiformes; family Alestidae; genus Bryconaethiops; species Bryconaethiops microstoma. The sequence continues at coordinate 10,171,319 of JBBJLS010000082.1, forward strand.
GCCCCCCAAGATGAGCCGAAGTGTCTGTAATTGACACTGACTATATGCAAAATATGCATAAAAGTTACAAATTAAGTAGTACTGAGGAATATCGTTATTTTCATTAACAGAGCCCGCCCTTTGTGTTTTGATTGGTTGATGTCTGTAGCCACGTTTGATTGACAGGTCCTGTAGCCTATCATTTGCAAAGGAGGCGTCAGGGGATTTTCAAACCTCAGGAAAAGGGGAGAAAAAAACTTCCCAAATGTACCAGTCAACCTGTGGGTTTTGTGTCTTCTGTGCTTCTGAGACAACTGGAAATATTGAGCCTCTCGTCATGGATGAGTATAAGTATACGCTCAGGATATAATGTGACCTGTCGACATGTTTTAATTTGACTGTAGTAACGTTTAAACTCGATTAATTGGCAAGGCGGCTCCCTGGTTTCTTCCCCCAGCAGAGCTCGTCAGGTGTCTGGACACTCAACAGACTGAAACCTCCTGTCTTTGGAGGTTTTTCCCTCTCAAACACGACAAATGTCGGACCTGACACTTCAGGTAAGAATTATTAAAGCATTTTTGCTTTCAGTGAAAGAGGAAAACACTTTCAGAACAGCGAGGGCTGTTTTCGATTAATGAATGTTGGTAGTTAGCGAGAGGGCTAACGCACCTACACTACGTGGACAAAAGTATCGGGACGTCTGACGTTCCACCAACAGGGACTTAAGTGACATTGCATTCAAATGCATAGACTTTAATAGGGAGTTGATCTCCATTCTGCAACTTTTAGCTTCCACTCTTCCAGGAAGGCTTTCCCTAATATTTTGGAAATTTTGTGAAAATTTGTAGCCATTCATTCTGTAAAGCATTTAAGAGGTCAGGCACTGATGTTGTACTCTTCAGGCAACGATGAAGGCTCGCAATCTCCATTCCAGTTCATCCCAAATGTGTTGGATGGGGTTGAGGTCAGGGCTCTGTGCGGACCAGTCGGGTTCTTTCACTCCGAACTCCTCCAACCATGTCTTAATGGATCTTGTTTTGTGCACTTGGGCACAGTCCAAATCCTGAAAAACTCAGTACTTTTCTCCGTTTAGTGTAGCTGTGAGCTGTTTGTGATTGACGTGACTGAAACTTCAGCTTGGACGAAACTAGTGAAGTTGTTGCGAAAGTTCACTCTTTAGGGAATGACTCGAAAAGGAGTTCTTGTGTTTTTGTCCTCTCTGGTGGACATAAGTGAAAATTAAAATGATCTTCAGATGCCAAACGAGTTTTTCAACTTCACAATAACCTTAATAAATCACTGCCTTTAGAGAAAACCATTTCCCAGCTTTATAGTATTCAGATAGTATATAGGTTTTAAAACCATCCAATCCTGTTTATGTAATGATTTTAAAGTAATAGTTTATATTTGTGTGGATACACGTATAGTCATCGTGAAGGTGGTACCTGTCTGTTCCGATTTTCTGGTCGAACTGGTTGAACAAGAAGAGGCCAACTTCTGTCTAGATGGCTGTCGTTCAATCTCTAAGATTTCTTAATGGAATTTCTCTTCTTGACATTCCAGTCTTTTCCAAAAGCTTTGGATTGAGAGGAATATAGTCTAAAAGCAACCTAAAATCTAATTAAAACTTAATTGTTCTCCAAAGACACCCATGAAACACTGTTTATACTTATAGTTCATGTTCGTCTAACTTTGCCTGTTAAAGGACCCATATCCCACCTTTGTTTTGTGTTGTCCTCTGAGATCCACTTGTTGTTTGTATGAGATGTTCGAAAATGTGCCTTTTTACCATGACATTTTCCAACCACTCTTTATTTCATTTTAAAATGATTTACTGTTTCCTTAAGTCTGATACTGTATATGGGGAAAATGTATTGGGACACCTGACCATAACACCAACAGGGACTTTAATGGCCTTGCAGTCAATAAATAGACTTTATTGACTGCAAGGCCATTGGTCCCCGCCTCTTTGCAACTGTAACAGCTTCCACTCTTCTTGGAAGGCTTTCCACAAGATTTTAGAGTTTCCACACCAAACTCATCCAACCATGTCTTTATAGACCTTACTTTGAGCAATGGGGCAGAGTAATGCTGGATTAGAAATGGTTCTTCCCCAAACTGTGTCCACAAAGTTGGCAGCATGGTGGTATGCTGAAGCATTAAAATTATTCTTCACTGGAAGTAAAGGGACCTAGCCTAAATCTTGAAAAAGAAATGTGTCCCAATATTTTTGTCCATGGAGTGTATGTAAATAGCTCTGATCTGTTTGGTTGTCCAGTATTGAGGCTTATTCAAAAAGCAGTTCAATCTGAAACAGTCTTTATAACTTCAGTATGAATGAACAGCTAAATTGCTGTGGTGGATATATGGAAATGCATTTGTTTTTGTGATGTCACAGTGTATTTTCCATATATGAGAAATGATAGTACATTTCCAGATATGGAGAAGGGTAGTGCCTCTTCAAACTTGGGTGTTTCCAGAGTACATCAAACTCTTATTTTTAAAAAAGATAGGAATACTTGATTTTCCATGATATGGTGACCTGCGGCGCGTACTTGCAGTCTACTTTATACAAGGGACATACTATATACGAGGGACATTCAAAAAGTTTCTGCACTTTTTAGCTCTACTTATTAAGAATTTTAAAAACAAATTACATCGATTTTCTACACTGTCCCCTTCCTTTGTGATGCAATCTTCCCAGTGTCATGCCATGAGCATAAAATGTTTTTGATTGACTGCGTAGCTACTGATGAACCGCTGCTTTCACATCGTCATCACCCTGTTTCAGATAGCTTAGTAGTTAGTGATTAGTGATTTTTGGCTAAATATGACCCCCACACTCCCAATTGGGATGTAAAGACCACATTTAGGTACTCAAATTTAGCCGGAGGTCTTTTGCATCGTTCTTACTTCAGAAACATCCTCATGGGGTTATGGAGGACTGTGCAAATCATTTTGTCATTTATAGTAGTGATATCCTGCAATATCCTCCCTATGTGGTCTGCTTGGGAATAATTTGCTCCTAAATGTCCGGGTAATCCAATCAGTAGCTGAACAGTTGCTCAAACAGACTGCAGTGTGTATTAGTGGCTAAATATGGTTTGATTAACTTTTTTTTTAAGAATGTTTTGGGTGATTTGTTTCTTAGTACTTAATAAATTATTTAATACACTACATGGACAAAAGTATTGGGACACCTGAGCATTATACCAACAGGGACTTTAATGACATTGTATTAAAATACATAGACTTTAATATGGAATTGGTCCCCCCTTTGCAACTGTAACATCTTCCAACAGCCCGAACCCTGAAAAACAAGTATGTCCCAATATTTTTGTCCATCCATATAGTGTATGTTGGATTAGCATTTTTTTTTAATTTTTTTTTTGTGAAGCTATAATGTTTTTGTTTTGCCCTTGTATTACTCTTCTTATTAGGCTGTTCTTAGGTCATTTGTGTCATTTGTTGTTTGTCTAGTGCTGGAATATGTTGATTAAAATTCAGTGTCACATTATTTTACAAATACATCAGTTCTGTGCTTGGTACAAAAATGTCTTAAGAACTGCACACAGCCTGTTTAATTGCAATGTTTTGTTCTGTTTCCCTCTCTAAAAATGACACTAGAGCAGTAATGATTAGTCCATTAAAATTGGTTGCACAATTGAAATATTAATTACTAATGCACCTATTAAGAATGTTTTGGATAATTTGTTTGTTGTGCTTAACAAATTATTGAATTAAAAAATGTAGTATGGTTTTGTAATATTTTGTAATACAATATTTGAATGATCATAATCTCTAGATTACTTGATTATTGTTAGAATCAATAGTGACATCAGAGGAAACACCTAAATGACACCCGTGTACGCTATGCTGTAAACAAGATTTAAACAGATAACCAGATAAAAATGTTTTCCAGAAAAGTGTTTCTTTTGTTATTATGGATTTTAGTCACTGTTCTGCTTGCTACTGGGACATTATCAGATCTGGACCAACTGTAGCTTAAAAAGCTGCTAAAACACTATTCTCCTCCACCTTCTTTTAAATATCTGCACTTCTGTCACACTTTTAATCTTCTTTTATTGTTATTCTATGCATTGTTTTAGTTTATTTCCATTCTACCATTTTTTGATTATTGTTTGTATTCTGTTCTTGTAAAGCACATTGAATGAGATGTGTGCACGTAATGGGCTTTATAAATTAACTTGACTTGTCCACAGTGAAGCATGAATTAAATTTCCCTCCATCTGTGTTTTTGCAGAGTGGCTTCTTGCAGGGCCTGGCCCAGGGCGATCTTCTGGACCCAGAGTTCCAGCAGCGCCTGGAGGATGCACGTGCCCTGCTGAGGCAGGAGATCCAGCGCGAGCTAAAGATTAAGGAGGCAGCGGAGCGGCTGCTGCTGGTCGTCACCAATAAGAAGAGCGCAGCTGATGTGGAGGGCCAACTACGGGCCTCCAGCCGCAAACTTGATCAACTCCACTGGGAGCTCCAGGAGCTGAATGCACGTGCAATGGCCACAGAGAAAGAGACCTCCACAGGTGAGACAGCTACTGTGATGGTACAGTGATGATTTGAATGTCCCAATCATTGCCATTTTAATAGAAAGTTTGTATCAGTATATCTTTATGACTAACAACATTTTATTCATATGTCTAGTATCATGTTCTCATGTATGTAGTGATGGAAAACACCTTGTTTCAATCTATCAGATATTCATGTTTAAAAATCATAAATGAGTGATGACCACTTTTCAAAAAATGAATGCTGGGCAACGGTTAAGATTTTTAATCGTGATTAATTGCATGGGGGTTTTTTTGCGATTAATCACATTGTTACATGCAAAATGAAAAATTTAATTCAAAAGTAGTGTATTGCGCACATATTTTAAATTACTGATTTATTAACAAAAGTGCAATAACATTTCGTTTGCAAACACTTTAAACTAATAAGGAGCTTTTTAGCAGCAGTATTTTCTAACACAGTTACACAGCTGCAGTTAAAATATTTCTTCTTAAACATTAATGTAATCAAATCCAATATAAAACCAAAGCTATTTGCCGCTGCAGAGCATTCACGCTTTATCTAGTTTGTTATTGAAAAACAAATTCCACTCAGAGTCCAGAGCTTGGGGGGCGGAACTATTATAGCAGCTGCAAAGAGGGGCCAACACCCTGTTGGTGTAGTGGTCCGGCATCCCAAGTAATGGGACACCTGACGCCCGCGAAAACCTGGCCGACACACAGAGCTGCGTGCTTCGCACATTCACGAGTCTAAAAAAGCAACGAACTTTCAAAATTAAAGGATTTTTTAACATGTGATAAAACAGTTGTCAGCATTAAGTAAATAATTTGTTAACGTGATAATAACGTGTTAACGTGCCCAGCCCTACAAAAACCATCTCTAGCTATTTGATTACATCAGTATATTGAATGTAATTCACAGTTATGACTATTGCTTCTGACATTAGTCTGCAACTACAGCACAGTGGAGCTCAGTGATATTCATATGGTCATTTTTATGGCTGCGTTCCACAGATACTGCCTTGTCTCCAGACCCCTGCCACTGGGAGGACGCTGCATCTCCCCTGGGCAACCGCATTCGCACCTTGCGGAAACAGCTCACCATGGAACTAAAAGTAAAGCAAGGAGCTGAGAACATCATCCAGACGTACACCAGCAGATCAGTCAAGGTTAGAAACTCCTAAAATGCACCTCTATGCCCATCCCTTTTTAATCCAGTCTGCTGTTCAATTCCCTAATTTAATGCTCATGCTTGATGTTTCAGGAAATCAGCTTGCCTTTTGTATGCATTATGTATTCAGTTATGTCATTATCATAATTGACTCAGTCTTTTAGGTTGGGATACTGCCAGGAAAACCTCCTTCTTCTGTGTAGAATGACCATGAACCTCCCCCCATCAGTGAAGATGTCCCCCTCCTCCTCCTTTTAAAGCCCTTTTAGATTGATAGACCTGTAATGTCTAGCACAGCCTGAGATTGTGTTTGGCTAAGTACTTCTCCAAGCCGAACTGCCTTAGAACACTGTGTACTGGCAGGCTGTTATTTATGCTGCTGCTGCCATCCTGCGTGCAGACGGCTTGAGTACTGAGCCCCCATTTCTCACACACCCACTCTTGACAGTTTTTCTCACACAAACACACACACATCCCCCACGTGCATGTTAGGAGGAGGATTCAAGCTGGTTCTGACTTGGTTTCTCCAGTGCTGGACCTGGCGACAGCAGCGGGCCATGTGACTCCGGGCCGACCAATGCTGTCGCATTCTGGTTTGGGCCAGCCAGGCTGGGCAAAAACAGCAACAGCACTGGCACAGAGCAGGCTAACTCATGTGGAGAAAGAGAGTATGTGTGTATTTCTGTGTGAAAAGAGACAAGAACGAGTGAAAGAAGTGGATGTCTAGCAGAGCCAGTTCACCGAGAGTGAGAGACAGAGAGAGAGAGACAGAGTGAGCGAGCAAGCAAGTGAACAGGATGCAAGGACATTAAAACAATAAGGAGAAGGTGAGAAATGACTTGTCGGGTGCTGTTGAGGAAGATGCTGCGGGTCGAGTCGAGAAGGCAACGCCAGGGGTCCAAGCACAAACGGACTGCCAGTGGGACCAGGTCCGACTAGTGCAGAGAAAAAGACCTTGACCACAAGAGGGAACGTCTGATGGGGAGAGTGGAAGAAACAGGAGATGTCATACAGCACTGTGAAAGTCCACAAAAGATGACTGATGAGCTGTTAAACTGCCTAGAGCGGGGGAGGGCGCTGTGGACGGTAGTGTTTTCATGGTTGTTTTTATCCCATGTGTATCTGCTTTGCGAGGTTTTGGATGGCCAGCATGGTTATTAAATTTGGATTTTTAGAAAAAACAGTGCCTGGCAGAGCCCATAGTACAATGTTACCTGCCAAGCAACTGCATGTCCTTTGTTTACCTTACCATACAGCTTGAAGCTGCTCCATGCATGCAGCATCACTATTAGAATACTCTATCTGTCCACTGCACAGTGGTAATTCTCATCTTGTGTGTTTGGACCAGTCTTTTACCAATTCTGGTTAATGATTTTGTTTTATAGAATGCTGCTTTAAACCAGAGGTTTGCTTTATTGACATGTTAGTTTGCATGATGGCTCATAAAGCTTGGATGGGGAAATAGCACAGTCAAAGTTGGTAATAGGGCTGAAAGATAAATTGTTTTATGTATCAAAATCGCATTTGGAAGAAGTTCACTTTTAGGTAATACTTAGCTTGGGAACTGTCTGTGGATGAGTTAGACCAATCAGAACCAATCAAACATCCATATGCTATTTACCTGATAACACAATCACAATGTGGAGTTTGTCACAGTAAGTTCAGGGTTCAAGCCACATTCCAAAAAAATTGTGGCTGTCTTAACTTAAAACAGCCTGGGTTTGAATTTATAGAAAATAATAATAATAAAGCAGTTTAGTCGATACAATACACTCCTAGGTTTGCTGTGCACCTGGATGTGGGCTGTTGTAGTGGATATGATCACAGGAAGGGATGGGAGTCTATAAAAGGCTACAGCAGAACTGATCTGTTGGTCATCATGTTACTGGAGGAAGGTCAGCCTGTGCTCTCTGACCTCATATTGTTTTCTTGTAGTTTTCTCTCTCCCACACTCACACGCACAATACCTTTATCTTCCTTTCACTCACCTGTCAATCACTGTCTCATAGGACCGAAAGATGTTGTCCTCAGCCCAGCAGATGCTGCAGGATAGCCGGACAAAAATTGAGCTGCTGCGCATGCAGATCGTCAAAGTGACCCAGGCCAGAGAGGGGGAGCGAGAGGCCACAGACCAGTACGGTGAGAAAAAATAGTCAGTCATAGTAGAACATAGGTGGATGCTCTTTGAGTTCCCTCAGTAGAAAGTTTGAAAAAATATTTACTGATCTCTTTGATTAAACGCAATCATTAATTAAGATGTTCCACTAGGACGGACAGTATATATTACAAACACTTCATTTGCCATTCAGTTTAGATTAAAGTCCATGTACCCTCCATATCACCTCAAAATCCAAACAAACCTTGGGGAGTGTTGCTGTCTTTTGCATATAGTGAAAGAGCTTGCCCTGGAATCTTATTTCATGACTGCTTGAGTCAAGTCCAGGAAAGTGATAATATTTGTTTCTCTAAGAGGTGGTCTTTATGCTTGCAGGCCGTCCTTCAGAGACCATCAGCCCGCTGGAGCTAAGGATGGAGGAACTCAGGCACCACCTAAGGATTGAGGCTGCAGTGGCAGAAGGGGCCAAAAATGTTGTGAAGCAACTAGGGGGACGTAGAGTCCAAGACCGTCGCGCACTGGCTGAGGTGAGTCAGCTTTGTGTTTTTTGTTGCTGAATTCATCTTGTGACTGTGTGGTTTGTATTGTGAGCTAAGTGTGACCAAGATGGGAACTGAAAATAGCCGAATAACTTCCTTACATTTTTTGTGTAGAAAGTCATTTAGCAGTGATGAAGCATTTCAGTGAATGTTGTGGAGAGAAGAACAAAACTGGACAATTTAGCTGAATCACCCACCATATATCATAAACACAAGTTCACCTCTGTGCATACTGTTTTGCATTTGATGTTATAGGATATCAGTCCTTACAGAACTACCTGCATGTCCCATCAAAAAGCGTATATACACTACCAGTCACGTTTTGGCACAGATTTTCTTCATGTTACTCACTTAATATTCACTCCATATTCAGTAAAATATAAATATAAAATGACTTTTTTTTTTATTCTGCATTTCTGACACTTACTGTGGTAACAGACCCTATTGATGGTAAGAGCTATTTTACCACTGGTAACAAAAAAAAAAAAGATGTTTTTCATGCAATTTATAGCAATACACTTTGTATTCTCACCTAACTGAACTTTTAGCTGTGTTGGGTGATGTTATCCATTTAATAATTTATCATACCCAATAACAGATTCTGAAAACTCAGCTGCTGAGCCTGCTGGCGCTTACACTTCTCATAAACCTTATTTGTGCTCATGTTATGTCTTTTGTTTCAAAGTTCACAGCAAATGCCAGATTAGAGTGCTTTGTACTACAAGTTCTTGCCGTATGAGCTAACATAACACCAGTGCCTCTTTAATACACAGACTGTTGCGCAAGAGCTTTATGTTTTTCCCCATGCAAGCATGTGGAATTCCTTGACAAATTTTGTTCAGTGCTCTGATTAATGTAAATCCCTGGTCATTTTACTTTTCCACCATCTAACCAAACTTTATTTTTGTTTGTATTTGTGTTCAGGCCCAGGCGCGTTTGCAGGAGTCCTCTCAGAAGTTGGATCTTTTGCGTCTGTCTCTGGAGCAGAGGCTTGGAGAACTTTCCCAAGACCACCCGAAACGATCCACCATTAAAGAGGAATTGACTGTTGGGGCATCTCCCAGTGTGGGCCTGCAGAAGGACCGGCAACACTCTTCATCCTCTGCATCCTCCTCTGCATTCTTCAAACCTGCCAGCCTTACAGGTAGTGTTTTTGTCCAAACTTGTGTAAACTAGTTTACACTTTTAAAATTAAAGTCTTAAATTGTTTTTGGTGTGTGTTCAGTTCCAGGTATGTCATTTCACTGCTATAGGAACATTACATTATGTGCAATTTTACAAGGTTTTTCGCTCACACACACATTTACAGAATTGTTCTTTAGAAAACCGATTGAAATGTTCTTTTAGCAAAGACAAATGAAGTGAAAAGTGAAAAATTCAAATACTGGTTGTTATAGGTCCCAAAGGTTATGTCACAAATATAGTTAATTGGTCACAATATGTACACAAATATAGTTAATTGTTCTACTATCCAATACTACAAATGCTGCTACATGTATCTTTTGACTTTTATAATGTAATGTTGATAATAGTACAATGATGGTAAATGTCCTGCTTGTACAGTAATGTGCTAAAGTCCTGAGAAGAAAAGCTTTTAGCTAGGCAGTAAGTGATTTGTTTTTTTTCCTGTCCGAAAATCACAACTATTAGAATAAATTTACATTAAGGCGGTACATAATAACTCTATATATGTCAGTGTGTTCCACTCCTCGAAGAGAAATCTGGAACCAATCCTGTTATTCTAATAAGCTCACACAATATCAACTGCTTTTTAGAAAAAACAATCTCTTGATATATATATATATTTTTTTACAGCTTTCTTGTTGAAAGACACTTACTCCTGAGACAAACATCTAAAGAATTGGCAGCGAATCAAACAAATCAAATGTGATGTGGCTATTAGTGTCATTAAACACCTATTTCCACCGCTGGTACTCTAGAGGTACAGCCTTGCTGAGAGTGTTGTTTGTTTAGGTCGGCTGGAAGTTAGGCTGATGGGCTGTCAAGATCTGTTGGAGTCGGTGCCAGGCCGTTGCCGTGTGTCATGTACCTCCTCCAGTCCAGGCAGCCCGTCCGAGGCCAAGTCACTGAGGATGCGTACTGGCCTGTCCACTCGCAGCACCAATGGCAAGACAGCCAGAACCGACGAGCTGTCCAGTGAGTCACAAAATTGAAAACCATTGTAAAGAACAGGCTGATCAGTTTTTCAAAATGAATGGATTTTTCAAAATTTGGAAAGCTCACTCTTTGTTCATCCTTTCTTAACTGCTAGAATCAGTGCCAGTTAGGGGTGTGTGTGTGTGTGTGTGTGTGTGTGTGTGTGTGTTTATTTTCTCTCCTTCACTGCAGCGGAGATCAGTGCAGTATTGAAGGTGGATAACAGAATGGTGGGCCGCACACACTGGAGGCCGGTGGGTAAAGAGGCCTGGGATCAGAGCTTCAGCATTGAACTGGAACGGGTCAGTAAAGCAGGGCGTGTACATTTATTCACTTATTTATTTTGTTGTAAAAATAGCTTAAAGACTGGCTCCCAAACCTGAGCCTGTACCCTCTTTGAACTTAACCTCTCAAATGTTGCCCAAGGTCCTGAGCATCATCGGACAACTTGGCGTTTGTCATGACTAGACTGTTGGCAGCTTGTGCTGTTTGTCTGTAGATGTTTCTTTGCCTTCATCAACACGGCTTTGCTAGCAAAGTGCAATCAGCCCCTCCAAGCCTCCCACTAACTGTAATCCATAACTAATCCTTCAACATCACTCTAATCTTCTGCTCGCCTCAAAGGCCAAGCACAGCGCCTGAATCCTGGCCAAGGCTGCTTTCAGTTCAGGTTCCCAGAGACCATCTTTGAAGGTCAGCCTCAAGCTGATTCACTGGTTTCTGCTCAAAATGAGAACATGGTTTACTATTGGATATAGAGATGTTAGAGATGTTGTACAAGTCCCTACTCCAGTGCTTTACTTAATGGATGTCCACCCACTGGAGTGGAGTTGTCTGCGGCAAATGTATTATTACATTGTGTGTGTGTGTGTGTGTGTGTGCTGGGCACGCTAACGTGTTATTATCTCGTTGACGCATTATTTACTTAACGCCGACAATTATTTTTATCGCTTGTAACGCAGCTTTTTAAAATTACTCTTATTTTGAAAGTTTGTTTTTCTGTGCTCGACTGCTTCACCTCACTTTAACAGGGACACTCGATACTGAACACACTGACTGCTTCTGCTGCTACCTGATAAAAGAAAAATGTTTCTGCCTGGTACGTGTTCAGAAAAAAAAGAAAACAGATGTGTAAATGTGAACTTGCTGTTGCTCGGAAGGTGCCTAATATACAGTGGGGCAAAAAAGTATTTGGCAGCCACCAATTGTGCAAGTTGTCTCATTTAAAAAAGATGAGAGCGGTCTGTAATTTTCATCATAGGTACACTTCAACTGTAAGACAGAATGTTAAAAAAAATCCAGGAAATCCCATTGTATGATTTTTAAAGAATTTGTTTTTATAATGGTGCAGAAAATAAGTATTTAGCACCTACAAACAAGCAAGAATTCTGGCCGTTACTTCTTCTTTAAGAAGCTCTTCTATCCTCCACTCATTACCTGTATTAATGTTACCTGTTTGAACTCGTTATCTGTATAAAAGACACCTGTCCACAACTTCAAACAGTCAGACTCCAACCTCCACCATGGCAAAGACCAAAGAGAGGACACCAAGACTGGGATGAGCCAATCTACAATAGGCAAGCAGCTTGGTGAGAAGAGATCAACAGTCTGAGCAATTATTAGAAAATGGAATAAATACAAGATCACTGACAATCTCCCTCGACCTGGGGTTCCATGCAAGATCTCACCTCGTGGGGTACAAATGATCTTGACAACGGTGAGGAAACAGCCCAGAACTACACGGGGGGGAGCTGATCAATGACCTGAAGAGAGCTGGGACCACAGTAACAAAGGTTACTATTAGTAACACACTACATCGCCATGGATTAAAATCCTGCAGAGCTCGAAAGGTCCAGGCAACGAAGGAGTGGCTACGTAAAAAGCATTTCAAGGTTCTGGAGTGGCCTAGCCAGTCACCAGACGTCAATCCATTAGAGAATCTGGACCAGGGCGCCACTGTTCTGATGATTCATGCTGCCTTGTCGGAAAATGCTACTGTAGCCCAAATCGACAGCAGAGTCTATCGATTCATGCTAGCCTGCCGAAAAATGCTCCCTTTAAGTTTATACACTATACAGTTTATAATCAGTTTATAACACTGATACTGATTAGAAACAGGCAAATAATATGCACAATTCGCAAAAATATATTGTATTTTAAAAATACATTTTATAAGCAGTCTATCGATTCATGCTACCCTGTGGAAAAATGCTGCCTTGAAGTTTATATGGCTGCCAGTGTGGCGGATTTACAAGAAATATTTGAACTGCAGCTGTGTAACTGTGTTAAAGGGAACACTGCTATTAAAATGTTTCTCAACTTAAACATTAATGTACTCAACTCAAATGTGAAAACAAAGCTATTTGCCCCTGCCAGGGCATTCACGCTTTATCTAGTTATTGGAAAAACAAGTTTCCCCTCAGAGTCCAGAGCCATGATCATAACATTATAACAGGCAGCTTCTGAGCAACAGCAATATAACATTTATAAATCTGTTTTCCTTTTTTTGAACAGGGATCAGCAGAAACATTTTGCTTTCATCAGGAAGTAGCACAAACAGTCTGTGTTCAGTAGCAAGTGTCCCCATTCGAGTGAGGTGAAGTGGTTGAGCCCAAAAAAAGCAATGAACTTTCAAAATAATAGTAATTTAAAAAACTGTGTTAATGCGTGATAAAATAATTGTCAACGTTAAGTAAATAATGCGTTAACGCATTCATTTGCCCAGCGCAAAAATATATATATGTATATACACATGCACAAACACAAAAGCACAAAAAGAATGCGACTTATGTGGTCGTTATACATAGCCAAGCCACTGCATCAGCGGGTATACCTACTTTCTGTCTGTATTCATAGTTCATTTTATCAGTCCTACTTACCATATAGGTAATTTACAATTAAAGTTAATACTTTGTAGTCCATCTCTTTCTATGCACTATTTGTTGACCTCTTCTGTCGCCACAGGTGCAATGGTTATGAGCTGAAATTGAAAAAAAATAATAAAGCAAAAGGCTCAGACGAGTAAAATCAGCTCTTAGACAAGTGTGTTCATATAAGCGTCTGCTTCTGCTAGTCTCGGGAACTCGAAATTGGAGTGTACTGGAGAGATTGGAGGGCCCTGTGTGCTGTAAAATTTCTGCGTCTGGAAGACTTCTTGGATAACCAGCGGCATGGCATGTGTCTTTACCTGGAGCCACAAGGGACGCTGTTCGCTGAGGTAGGAGCACTTTGTAGCCAGTAGGCTTGTTTTGTATTTATTTTGTTATGTGGCTGGTCATTTCCTCAGCATTGCAAAAGACAGATTTATCACCGTCTTTAGCATGTGTAAATCGGAACTGAACTATTTGCAGTCTATTAGTTTAGTTTAGCAGATTGTGGAGCTTTTCAGAAATGAATCATATGAGCACAGTGTTAACATTCACAATGTGTGGTGATATTTTTTCATTCTGTTCACTCATTAACCTACAGGTGAGATTCATCAACCCTGTCATTGAGCGGCACCCAAAGCTACAGCGACAGAAGCGTATATTTCCCAAAGAGAAAGGTATAAAATCCAACAATGTAAAACCTGGACTATCTCTATCAAAGCAAAATAGTTTCATTATGAGAGAAGTGGTAAATTATTCAGAATACCTTCAGATCTAGTTGTCTTAATCCCAAATTACTCAAAATCGCATTGTGATCAGATTAGAAGTGGGTACTTTCATGACTGATCTATTTTGACACAATGTGCTTCTCTATGTATATCATTTCATTAGATTGATCTTATTTAGTCCTGTGCACTGCGTCAAATGCTCAACAATTATATACACTATTGCTTTTGAATGTGCTTTTTAAATGTGGAACTTAATTTTCTTCAGTGACCAGAACTGTAGATCACTATTTCTAGCCAATTAACGTTGTAGCTCTGCTGCAAATGAGCAACACAAGATTTTGCGAGCTCATTTTTCATTAATTGTTTATTATAGTATATAAATTCTTATTTGTTTAGGTAAAAACTTCCTGCGAGCAGCACAGATGAATATGAACTTTGCCACTTGGGGGCGTCTGATGATGAGTGTGTTGCCACCTTGCAACAGCACCATCGCAGCCATGAGCCCACCACTGGCTGCCTCAGACCTGCCCTCTCCCCCACTGCTTGCTGGCTCTGACCTCACCTCCCCACCATCTGCAGAGAAAACCTCCACATTCACCCCTCTTCCCCTAGGGTAAGACCTAACCCTCTTACAGCTTACAGTATTGTTTCTTTAGGTCTTCAGTCAGGAGTCAGTAGTCTTGCTACCAGGCTTGATGTATGGTCACCAGAAAATTTAACTTCATAGTCAAGTTTACTCTTACGTCCACAGTCTCTGAACTGCCTAACAGTTAATAACAGCCCTGGAAGCTTGCTAAACACATAGTAGGCATAGTAAATGTAATTGGTTTACCAATTAATTATAGCTTGATTTATGAAGATTGTGTTGTCATGATCTAGTTAGGTTTTGCTCTTTGCCATTTCTTAAATAAAGTCCCTTTTGAATCCCTTCCAGTTTTCTCAGTCAGTCCCCAAGATTCACTAGCGTGGGGGCATCCAATCTTATTTGCAAAAGCCGATGTACCTGTGGGTTTTCATTTAAGCAGGAGCGCAAATTATCTATTGTTTGAAGACAAAGACCGAGTAATTAAACAAGCATAATCATGTCATGCTCTTCTTGACTGGAGTGAAAACCTGTAGTCACATTGACCCTTTATGTGTAAGACTGGATGCCCCTTGCATTAGGGAAATGTTCTAGATATCTTTGAAGTGATTATCTTCCCTGGACTGGAAGGCTGCAGATCCAGATAGAAAGTGTTTAGGAACCCTAACCAGATAGTGACTATGTAACATTTTATTGAAGATGATTTCTAGTTTGGCTGTCACGTTTGCTACCTTTAGAGACTCTGCAGTAGTTAAACTGAACTTCAGCGAGGAGCGACCACCCAAACCCCCTCGTCTCTTCTTGACCAAAACTCCCTCGTCAGAGATCCCAGTGTCCATGGTAAACCTCCATACAGTTCCTGTTGAATCCTTAATTCCTTGTGATCTGAATTAGGATCAGATTCGTTACTGTTTCCTGTCTTTGTGTAGAACTCCAAAGGAAACTCTTCTGAAGCTCCAACAAAGAGGGAAGTACATCAACCCACTCCTAAGTAAGTGAATTGACACTGCCCATTGTAACAGATTAAGACAATTAGGCCATTATTCGTGTTCTACATGCCAGTAAATTAAGGTCTTAAAGTCTTAAATGTTTAGAGTGTCTCTTCAGTAGTCATAACTATGTAACAGTGTAGTGTAACTGCAATTGCTGTAACATAGTTGGTAAATCCACTACCTTCCAGGCAGCAGACTGGGGTTTGATTCCCCAGCTGGCCAAGCAGACTGCACTACACCAACAAAAGTCCTCTGAGCACGACCTGTGTAACATGATTAAATTTGGAGAGGAACATCTTGCATATGGACATTTGTAAATATGTGCATAATATAAATGTATGTAGAGTTTGTATGTATTTATCAACAGTTCTATACACATCAAACTTGTGTCTGTAGAAATGTCGATGCTTTTATTTGCCTTAACTTTAATGTTTTTTTTTTGTTTGTTTGTTTGTTTTTTTGCCTGGTACTTTTAGTTTTCCTTTTTACTTGAGTCTTTCCACCGTTTCCATATGGAGTCCTTGATACTGACTCATGTCTTCCTCTGCTTCCCTTTCAGGAAAAAAGAGTGGCTGCAGATGGAGGATTTCAGCTGTATCTCTGTCCTTGGTAGAGGCCACTTTGGAAAGGTACAGTTTCAGGACTCAGCTTCTTTTTGTAGTATTAGGACTGCAGCACTTGGATTCATTGCCTCAGGGTCTTTCTGTTTTGTCTTTTTGCAGGTGCTGCTGGCGGAGTACAAGAGAACAGGAAAGTTGTACGCTATTAAAGCCCTGAAGAAAGGGGATGTGGTGACACGTGATGAAGTTGACAGGTGAAGTGTGGTTACTTAGTAACTAACAAAATTGCTTACATTTCTAATGAATTACAACTGGTGAAAAACAGGACATTCATAGTCTTTGTGACTTGGATCATGTTCTCAATATAACCACATATAATAGCATCCCCTTTGTTTTTGTCTAGTGATTTTATTGGAATCAAGCATATAAATTGTTACGTGTAAGGTGTCCATTTGTTACATATGAACAGCCCACAGCACACAGTATGTGATTGTTCTCTGCATTTAACCCATTCATTAAATGAAGCAGCAGGCAGCCAGGAACGCAGTTTTTTTGTTTTGTTTTGTTTTTTTTAATTTATAGTTTTTTTATTGTTATTCTTTTATCTTTTTTCTTTAGAGACTATTCCACTTTGTTAAAAAAAAAAAAAAAAAAGATTTTCAGACTTTACTCCATTTAATACCCCATTTGAATGTCTTTAAGGGTTTGTTATTGGGGTTGTTATTGGGGATTTATTTTATTGCATATTGTCCACCAGTTTGATGTGCGAGAAGAGGATTTTTGAGACTATTAATGCGTCCAGTCACCCGTTTCTGGTGAATCTGCATGGCTGCTTCCAGACGAGTGAACACGTGTGCTTTGTTATGGAGTATTCGCCTGGGGGAGACCTGATGACCCACATACACACCAGCATCTTCACTGAGCGCCAGACACGGTACATTACACGTGCATTCCATTTCCCGCATGCACGTGTGCACACACATACACACCTTTAAATACTATGCTTACATCTGTATGTGTTTTTGTATGTTCTGATATCCAAGTGCAATTAATAGCCAATAAGATGACATAAGACTTGAAACAGTGCTATTTTCCAACTTATTCCAACTATTTCCAACTATTTTCCAACACTCATCTCAAGTTCGGCAGTCATCTTAAACGTAGCCTGTAAGATCTGCATCTGTGTAACCTGGCTGACTTCATGGTTCTGTTGTTCTGGTCAGGTTTTATGCTGCCTGTGTACTTCTGGGTCTTGAGTTTCTGCATCAGAACAAAATTGTTTATCGGTAAATATTCCCTTTTTATTCTCTGTTTAAAACTACAGCATCCAGTCACTTTAATTTCTGAATTCAATTCCCTGTGTTTTTTAACAGAGACTTGAAGCTGGACAATTTGTTAATGGATGCCGATGGCTTTGTGAGAATAGCAGATTTTGGACTTTGTAAAGAAGGTAACATCAAATGATTTGAGGTTTTTTTTTTTGTTTTTTTTTTTAAGAAGGCTTATTGTCTTTAATATAGTTATAGTGATGCTTAAACGTAAGACCTACAATTGTGTGAATTGAATTTCAGCATGAGTAAGGGAAATGCTTATTTTAAAATAAATGCTTGTTAAAAATGCATTTTTTCAGGAATGAGTGACCATGTTTAAGTATTTTGTCTGTTTAATGTTCAGGTATGGGGCATGGTGACCGTACGTCCACGTTCTGCGGCACCCCAGAGTTTCTAGCCCCTGAGGTTTTGACAGACAGCACCTACACACGTGCTGTGGACTGGTGGGGTCTTGGCGTGCTTATCTATGAGATGCTGGTGGGAGAGGTCTGTTTAAAAAAGAATAATACAAATCCCAGCTTCTTTACATGCAAACTCTCTTGAACTGCTCTATATAGTTTACCATTTTCAAACAATTGACCTTTCCGGTATTGACCATGGTATGCCAGTGAACATTATAACAAATGCCAGTTTGTTTGTGTACTGACATGTATGCATGTATGTCTGTATGTACAATGACTGAGGAATCACGTTACTCACCACAAGAACGTATTTCTGTGGTAATAAAGGCCATTCTTTAAATTGATTTTATTAAACATCAATGCAACTATATGCAACAATTGCCAAGTATGTTGTCTGTATTCTGCATCCAATCATTAAAATCTAGTCATTAAAAAAATAGTTGTTTCTTTTGGTTGTTAGCCTAAAAGTGCCAGTGTAGAGAAATGAATGTCTTGGCATTGAATGCAGAATTAATGGTGTAATCGTAGTAATAACACTGATGTCAGACTGCTGGGCTGTGCACCAGATTGCTTTGTCTGTTTACAGTGTTTTGGCATGGAATCTTAACCTTAACGCTACTACTTATACCTGGCAATCATGATGATAATTTCAATGGCTTTTTTTTTTTTTTTGCCTTTCAGTCTCCATTCCCAGGCGATGATGAGGAGGAAGTGTTTGACAGCATAGTAAATGATGAAGTGCGCTACCCCCGGTTTCTCTCTCCAGAGTCGGTCTCTATAATCCAGAAGGTAACCCATCTTCTGTCTTTTTTCATAGGATTGAAAGAGCAAAACCTAAGGGCAACCATACAGACCAGCATATTGCCTCATAAGCTGCTGCTTTGTTAGTATAGTGTATATATAATATGGGTAGACTACAGTGTTTTGTTTTTTTTTTTGGTTTTTTGTTCTCTACTTAGAGAAATTCCATACAAGAAAGCTACACCAATGCAATGTTTTGATCTCTAGATTGTGTTAAAATATTGATTTTACAAAACACATCTCGGCGTTTTCCGAGATGTCACTGCAAGCATAACGTGGATACTTGAATAGGTAGTTTTGGGTGATAATATTCTGTTTATGTCCCCAAATATGGTATAGCAGCCTGCATAAATATGGTTACTGAGTTCAATCTATCCTGTTGACTCTTGTACTGAACACAAATATGAATGTCTGACATTGTGTTGTGTTGATTTAACTGTTTCGATTCTGCTTTATTCTCTCCAAATTAAACCAAAGGGAAATCTACTCAGTAGACAGAAGCCACTTCTCAGTAAAGAAGTGTACTATTTATTGAGCTTTTATAGATATGTATTTTCTGTATGTATGATTGTTCTTTCAAAATAATAGAAGTAAATATTCAAATTGCAGTTTACTAAGATTTTATCTATTAATGCCTCTTGCAGAAAAAAACCAGTATTGCTGTGTACTTTTTTTACCCAGTATAATCTTTATATCAAGTGCTTCTCAAGTTTCTATTGATTGGTAACTCTGAACATTTTCAGTGTTTATTAACATTTGCTCATTTTTTTTTTCCCCTCCATAGCTGCTACAGAAAAGCCCAGAAAAGAGACTAGGGGCTGGGGAGCAGGATGCTAATGAAGTAAAAAGACACAGGTTTTTTCAGGTTAACCTCCTCTATTTCCTTCATCACTCATTGATATAGATACAGATATAGATTCATTAAATAATATGCCACATTATGCCTCTTTCCTGTTCGTTAACTTGTTTTGGTTATTGCACACAGGGAGTGGATTGGGAAGGCCTGTTAGCCAAACAAGTCAAACCTCCGTTTCTGCCTACCATTAAAGCCCCTGGGGACGTGAGTAATTTTGACGAGGAGTTCACGCGCCTCAAACCCGTGCTCACCCCTCCGCAGACGCCCTTCTTTCTCACAGCTGAGCAGCAAGAGATCTTTGCAGACTTTGACTTCTCCGCACTGCACTGACTTCTCGGGACATGAAGGAGTAGTGGTTTTGACATATCCAGGCTCTGTCCTTATCCTGCTTGTGCTATTTTCTCTCTTTCTCTTTCTGTCTGTCTCTCTCTCTCTCTCTCCCTCCTCCCCCACCTACTTATGCAGCAAGACCAATTCAAGCGGGCTCACTGTCACCCTTTAAACTTGCTGTGTACTTTCATGCAACTTGAGCTACACTGAGTTAATTCCAAAGCCAATAGAAACTTGCTCTGAACAGAGAAAGTCTCTGTAGCAGCGCTACACTGACTCATGTTACCAGAACACTGCTACTTTGTCTCAAGACTAGAGGACCTGTCATCACTGTGAGTAAGCCAAGCTTTTGCCTGCCCTGCCTGGCTTCTGATTGGTTGGTTTTGTGTGGGCGTGGATGTATGTGGTGTACCGAATGTCTTTTTCCCCAAATTTACTTTTAGCCTCTGTGTCTTGTGCCGTTCGCCTGCACATGTCGTTGGGTTTTTCTTTTCAGTTTAGTGCGAATTTGTGCGGGTCATTGGTCTTCCAGCTTAGTAGAACTTTGAGGCATTCTTGCACTGAAACTGAACGGACTGATTGTGTAAAGAGTGATTTAAGATGATGTTCTTGTCTGTATCTGTATCATTTTTAAGGATATACAGCTAAACACAGCTCTGTACTGTATATGCACCGTGAAATAATGATATGAACGTGAACTACACTGTACGATGACCCAGACGCTCGTTAAATAGTGGATGGAGCGCTCGCAGTTTTAGCTCCTAGAGACTCCGGCTCGTGTGTATGATGTACTGTGTGTCCGTCAAAGGTTCGTTTGTGTGTAACCGAAGGCCTGTCCTGGCAGAGAGTGGATCATGACTGGCCACTGAACTGGCTTTGATCCAAAACATTTTTAAAAATTAAAACAGTGCTGGACCTGGTGCTGAGAGTAGTGCTTGCCTTCTTTGGTCTGATCCAGAAGCCTTCAGTTATTCTGAGAATATTAATAGCAACATCAATATAAACAAGAGATGCAGTAAAACTGCCCTGGAGCAGGAAGGCAACTTAACAGCACTAAAATTACTCCACCCTGCCTGCTGTCTTTTCATGCACTCGCTTATTGTGATAGATTGTGACGTTTAGAGGTACAGTAAGTAATATTTTTTGTTACTCAGTTTGGAACTCGGACCCTCATTGGAGTCTGTTCAGTGAAAAAGAAGTTTTTCTAGCTCATAAACTGATGTGGTGTCGTACCTCTCGTATTTATATGCATCTTTAAACACTCATGTAAAGCTCCATTAAATAAGGTTTTATTTACTATTTTACGTATTGTACCTTTAAGCCAGTTGAAGTTTTGTTCTGTCTAGTGTCTCAGCATGGTCCGTTCAGCACATTTATAATGTAGCTACACTCATTTTAAAGCTGGACATTCAGCTCTGACATTTAGAACAACTGACATGCTGTAATCTAAACAGATTATGTGTATCTGTATTTACATTAGACATGTGTTTGTCTATATTTACACTCTGGTCATTGGACTGTCATTATGAAGAGTTCTGAAGCAATGGTTTACTACTGATATACTGTGAGCCAAAAAAGAGAAACACTAAAGTATTTAAACGGTATTTGCCATTTATACATGCCAAATGAAGGGGGAAAAAATGTAATGAGTGGGGATGAATGTATTTTCACAAATAATAAAAAAAAAAAATCAATCTAACCATATTTGTTCAGTTTATTGAATACTGACACTTCAGTCATTTCAGAATCAATACATAATTGCTTGTCACAAACATTGCATAAACAACTTTTCATCAAAGCGGCAGAAGTTTTGGAATTCAGCACAAATACTGAAACAAATAAGAGGCTCAAGTGCAAATTCAATGGAAGCGATTCTGATAGTAGAATTGAACAATTATTGCTTTTTTTTTTTTGTAGAGATCATCATATTGCACAAGACATTCTAGTCATTTTATCTAAAAGGGATCACACAGTACAGACTGAAATGAGCTAAAACTGTAACAGTCACACTGATCGTACATGCACCCAGATTTGTTTTCAGATTGCTTGATGTGATGTGATATGAAAAGAGGAGGCCAGGTTGATACAAAACAGTCCACCCATTGTTTTTTTATGTTTAGGGAAGTTAATAATACTTTGAATGATTAAATATACACTCAACAAAAGAAAGCATAAATATACAAAGTACCCAATCAATAAAAAGTATAAAACCTTTAAAATAGCACACTGTCTACTACCCTGCTTGGAGGAATTAGTGTTTTTAAAAAATGCTGTAAAACACCATTCATTTACATCTCGGTGATTGTTTTTCCTTCAGACCCTGTCATTTTTTTCTCTTAAAGTGATTTAGTGCTCTTCACCAACTCCTGTATTTAACAGAAGCCCCTTTGAGACATATTAAAATCAACGTTAATTCCACGTTGACTTTTTGTTTGTCCCTAGAAATCTTAACCAAGTTACATTATCATGTTTAAAAGACAAACTTCCTGTTTTATGTAACCCTCTATCAAAATGTAAAGACTTGCCCACCTCTATAATATGAGTTGATTATGTCACTAGTGGACAGAAAAATATTAAGAAAAAATGTCATGTTTCGCCTTCTCCTCTCAACCCACACTCTCACCTCCACTCTAGAAACACTCAGCCAGCTCAGAGACCCTCCCGCTACTGTGTTTCTCTGTATCGAAGGAAAATGCCTTAGCAGCACTACTCTTGATATTTAAGTCCACTAACCATGTACACTTTAAAGAAAACAGGTTTAAATATTCAAGTTTCAACTTTCAGTTTCTGAATTTCTCATTTCTCAACTTTAGTTCCTCGATATATTTTAAAATGTGCAAAAAAAGCACCGCAACTTTGTAACATCTATTCACAAAAAACACGTTTTACAAAAAAACAAACTTTCTAAAATTGAGTTTAAATAAAAATGTCCATGCATTTAATAACATGTTTACGAAGGAATGGGACCAAAAATAAATAAATAAAAGGAATATAGCTGCAGTCAAACTGGAATTCCACCAAAGGTGTATCATTTTCATTTACTTGCTTGACTTACCATGTTTAATATTTGACTGGGGTTGCTCGGTTAAATCGGATCACAGCCTTGCCTGAAGTAGACCTGCTCCCACACCACTGTCCCCCAGACGCAAAAGAAGCCCCAAAGGTTGCGTAAAGTTCCACGGTCGAAAGGGTTCTCATCTGCGCCGCAGTGTTTGAGGTAGGAGATGCGGTGGCGGGACATGAACTCCCATGTGGTGGTGTTGAGGGATACCAGGTAGAGATGCGAGCCCAGCAGGAGCAGCACCGTCAGAGAAAGAACCGCCATCACCGCAGCCGTAGCAAGCAGCACGCCGTTAGCTTTCAGCCACAGCTGCCATGTTGCGGCATGACTGAAACCTGACCTGTACATGGAGAGGCAATCCAAACAATGAAGACCCAAAACAGTTCAAAGTGAAAGTACTGCGTTTATAAAATACAACTTGAAGTGTGGACCTTGTTATTTTCACCACTCTAAAGCAATGGTTTGGCCAAATCAAATTTAAGACAGTCTAAACTGTCTAATTTGATTAAATGAGCAGTTCTGCTTACTAGTTATTTTAGTTTAACATTACTTGTGCTGACAGTTACATAGAATCATCAAAATTACTCAAGCAGGTGGTAAGTGAACCAGAACGCCACAGTCCAGTTTGAGTCGGTTCTCATTTTTGAAAAATGCACGGCTACACTGAGGTCTACAAGCTTCCAATATCTGAAAGCTTTCAGACTTGTACCTCCAGTGTAAAACCAAAATTGTGTACTTTTAAAGTCCGGTACAACAGACTCACCAGGCCATGTGGAGCCCCCATAGTAGGACTACAAGCTGGACAGCCAAATAAAGCACAAACCAACGATGGTTCCTCTCCCCAACACAGTTCTCTATCCAGGGGCAGTGATGGTCATAGCGCCGGACACAATGCTGACAGGTCTGGCAGTGTTTGGATCTCATAGGTTGCTGTGAGGCAAATACATGTACTGGTGAATTCATACACAGATTCTAAAAATACCTAGTCATTATCTGTTGGGAAATATTATTAAATAATGCAAATTATAATACATTGATGTGTGAATATCTGACCAGTACACACACCTGCAATAGGCAATGGCCGCAGCGACGCAGACGGAGTGTCTTGGTCTGCGGGATCATGTCCTGTTGTTCCTCAGTGAGGCCAAGAGTGAACTGAAATGCAGAATAATTTCAGATAACATAATTACAGATACACCTGGAACTCCAGAGCAGACGAGAGTGTCTGTTGAGCCTCACCTGCAAGTCACAGTCATCGGAAAGGACGAAACCAGGGTCCATGAGTGAGACCGCGAAGTACAGCAGCACAGAGATCAGGACCAAGAGCACGAAGAGAACAGGCACTAGAAGCTCTCCTGTCTCCTCCTGCTTCCGGAGATCTGTGATGAAGAAAAAAATAAATTAATTAAATTTAAAAAAAAAACGCTGAATATCTGTTTCAACAACATCAACTCCTCTAGTGAAAAAACGTTCAAACCTACAATAAATTGTCATGAACTTACACACACTTTTTACTTTATTTTAATACACACATCTCTGAATGTATCCAAACAAACTTTCCAGTTACTTATAGGTGCACCCATTGCTGACATGGGCTTCCAAACACAAAAGATTAGTATCAGATACAGAATGGGACATGAGCATAAATGTCAGTTAGAGGGTGTTGTACAAACAAAAAAAAATCGACTCAAGTCAAAGTTGAGAGAGGAAACACTGAACACTGTTGGTTGTGAGCTCATCGTTTATTCTCTTAGCAAAGAGGGTTCCCATCACACAGAATGCATGCAGTCTGCAGGATAGAACAAAGTAGGTATCATCACTGACTCTTTTATAGTCATTGCTCTAGTATACAGCAAAAAACAGCTCCATATCGGGTGATATATGTTCCACAAACATCTGTACATCTAATTTATATAACATCAGCACCTTCCCTTCTCAGTCACCTGCTGCCCTTAACATAAATTGTAGATGAGCACAAATCACATTTACAAGCATGCGATCATACAAAGATCTAGAAGCATAAAGTATCTTCGGCAATAATTTTAAGCCAGTCATCACCAGACAGTGGAAGAGTGGAAATGTGTGCTGTGGACTGATGAAGCTCCCTTCAGCACCTTTGGGATGAGCTGATGTGGTGTTTAAAATCCAGAACTAATCATCCAACAGCAGTACCTGCAATCAAATCCATGTTCCAACATCTAATGTAATGACTTCCATTTATTTACTTACCACTGAATGTTCTATTGCTTTTAAAGTTGTTTCTTTAGTCACACTGCCACTCAAACTGATGCTAGTGCTCAGCAACCTATGGTGTAACCCTGTATATCATGTTATTGACATACAATCATATTGCTTTTCAGTTTAGTAACAATTTTCCAGAAGGCCATGGGTTCGAATCCCAGGAGAGAAAGAGAGAGAGAAAGGGAGATAAAGAGAGAGGGGGAAAGAAAGAGGCAGAAGGAAGGGAGGGAGGAAGAGAGAGAATAATTATGGAGAGAGATAGAAGAATGGGGAAGAAGGAGAGAAAGGGAGATAAAGAGATGGGGAAAGAGATGGGGAGGAGAGAGGGAGGGAAGAGAGAGGGAGACAGAGAGAGGGGAGAGGGGAGAGAGGAGAGAGATATAAAATAAGAGACAGAAAGGCAGAGATAGAGCGCGAAGGGGGATAGAGAGAAAGACAGAAGGAGAGACCATAGAAAGGTAGAGAAAGAAACAGAGAAACAGAGAGAAAGGGTGGGAGAGGGGGCAGAAAGAGACAGACTGTGTGTGAGAGAAAGCGAAAGAGAGAGAGAGTCCGCCAGAGACCGGTAGAGAGGGAATAGAGAAAGAGCGCCAGAGACAGGTAGAGAGAGTAGAAAGAGAAAATAGAGAGCGAGCCAGAGACAGAAATGCCAGTGCTGGTTCAGGAACTAGAGCGAGAGAATAGAGAACAGAGACAGAAAGGGTGGAAGAGACTCACCTGTGTCGTGTAAGAAGAGGATGAGTGTTATGACCCATGTCAGGACGACATGAGCCGTTCTTACGAGAAATCCTGAACCGAACACATTCTTGAACATCCTAGCATACTTAAATACGAGGGTTCCACACGCCTGTGCCTGTCCTCACCCGCCTAACCAGCTGGGTAAATACATCTCACATTAAACTCGCAACGTAGAGCAAATATACGGCATTAATCGATCTGTTATTAACGCTGATTGAGAGTCACTAGAACGGTCGTTAACGTTGCTAACGCTAGCAGCTAATACACTTCAGCTTCCCAAACACTGCTGGATTTTACCACTTGCTTTCAGTATAACACCCAAATACTCCTAGTTTATGTAAACAGATACTCCGCTCACCATCAAATCTAAGAAGGTTATAAACACATTAAAATGCATTTTTGTGCGTTTTAAGTCCGAGTTCCCTCGTTTTGACGCTTCTCTCTCGTTCTAATAAGCTTGTTGATGTTCAGCTCCTCTTCTGTCAAAACGGACGCCTCCTATTGGCCACCTTCTGTAACGTGACCGCTCCGTTAGCACAACATACACTTCATATGGACAAAAGTATTGGGACGCCTAACCATTCCTCTTTTTTTGAAGGCAGTCAAGATTCTGAAATGTTTCTGTTGGAATTTGTGTCCATTCATTCTGTAGAGCATTTATGAGATCAGGCAGTGATGTTGGACGAGAAGGCCTGGCTCACAATTTCCATTCCAGTTCATCCCAAAGGTGTTGGATGGGGTTGAGGTCAGTGCTCTGTGTGGGCCAGTCAAGTTCTTCCACACCGAACTCATCCAGTCATGTCTTTATGGAGCTTGCTTTGTGCACTGGGGGCACAGTCATGCTGGAATAGAAAAGGTTCTTCCCCAAACTGTGTTCACAAAGTTGGAAGCATGGCGTTGTCCAAAGTGTCTTGGTATGCTAAAGTATTAAGATTAAGTAAGGGGCCACCTGTATTCAATAACTGAGGTGTGTCCCAATACTTTTGTCCATATAGTGTAAAGGTTAACAAAAAACATTTAGAAAGAATAAATTTGCAAGTTTATTATCAGAGCTGCTGATACAAATAGACCAGTCACAGAAAACTTAAAATCATATAAAGTGATATATTTCATTTATTAAAGTAACTGGACTGTTTTGCTCTTTAAAATAAAAAAAAGATACAATTTTACTGATTGGTATAAGCTGTGACACGATACTTCATTGCTCTGCTACAATAAATTCATGGCATAGATTACAAAATACAGCCTTTATGCAGGCAACATTTCAGTCTCCTTTTATCTAAAGGGAGCATGAGATCATGAAAAGGGTCCGAACTATGAATCAGACTATGAATTCTGAACCAGACTCTGGGCCTTTTTCTCATTAAGAAAAACCGGAGATCTCAAGTTTCTCTGTTTCAGCATTTTGTCCAGACCCTGCAAAACAGAAGAAGTGAGAATGTGTGTGTACATGTGCATTACAGAGGGAGAGGAGGAATAAAAAGTCACAGCTGTCTCTTGAGCACTCCTTTGGGTTCAGATATTATCTGCATCAATTCATTTCATGCCCAGCACATACACATTTGTGGCTTTGGCTTCTGGCCTGATTTCATGTCCTAAATATTAAATAATTCTACATATTTAAATATTTGCCAGAGATATACAATAATTTAATTACATGGTAAATCTTTAGATTATAGTGCTTTTCATAATTTCATACTATAATATTGCACATAAGCTAGATGTACTACTGTGAAATCAGTTGCACACACAAGCTGTAAATTGTATTAATCGCAGTCTAATTTGACATCTTTCAACTACATGACTAAACAGAAGAATGTGTGTCAGATGGCATACAGCTCTATATTCTGTATATATGCTATTATATAAAACTAGATGCTATATAGTGCAAGCAACCCAAGCCATTATTTTCTTAATGAATATTTTTTATGCCTTGGCCTCATAAAGAGTAAACAGAATGGTGGCTCTTTGGTAGATCTTTTACCTCTCCGAAATAGGACACCAGGGGAGAGATTTCACAGATGGCAGGAGGATCTACGTCCTGAGCAGTCCTGCAGATCGTACAAATACAACAGCAGTCAGCCATCATCAAGCAGAATCAGAATTGAAGAGAAGTTAAAGTGCAAGTATGTTTTCTCCAGAAAAATCATGGCTGGGTCAGTTTAGCTTCAGCAACAACTACTGAGCATTTCTAGAGAAGCTCTCAAAATTCAGTGTGTGAACTTCATTTAATGTCTTGAAAAAATTAAAGTGAAGTGAAATATTCCTAAAACATGGTAACCTTTCATAAATTAATAGCCACATATACTGTACCAGGTCACTGTCATAAACCCTAAACATATATATGTGAACATTATTTCATTTGAAATCCATGATTCTGAAAATGTTTGAAATCCATGATTCTAAAAATGAATTATTTTGAATCACAATTATGACAATGAGTGTATTCACAGCTAACTGCAAAAAATGTCAATGCAAAACATGCTTTTTGGAGGCGCTATCTGATTATTCACAGTACGTCAAGGGGTGGTTTAAGACAACAAAGATGCAGCTGCAGAGACTATAGAAACGTCTGTATCTTCAAGCCTACAGTACTGTTGGATAGAGAAAATGAATCACGAACTCACTGTTCCATACAGTAGTTCCTGTTGCTTTTTATAAACCCACTGTTTACTCATGAAGTCTTTTAAAGCCCATAACAGCACAGAACAGCATTTCTGGCACCACATCATCTTAGGAGATTCTGAAGGACTGTCTTGATTATGAAAGTGGTACTGATGTGAATCGGATTTCTGTCCTGCAGAGGTTAACGGGATGTGGTCAAATCTGGACAGTGTCCAGACTGGGGATAATATGGTCATTTCTGCTCTAAATGTACCTGTTACAACATCAAACTAATCCACCCCTGCTATAGATACAGCTCATTCTGTTTTTCCTAAACTCTGTGCACAGCCGTTCCCAACTGTTGCCATTACAAAGTTCCATTCAGAAGCCACTTGCCAAGTCTTACAGTAACTATAGTTAGCGCTAAACTAAGCATTATTCCTTGAAACTGCAAATGGGGATCTAAGGCACCGGTGACTAATTCACTACAGTGTCAGCACGGACAGGTGAAGGATATAAGCAGCAGCAATTATTGGTGTTGAAACCTGAGATTTGGACTGATTGGATTCCCATGTTCATCCAGGAAATTGGCCTCAGCTTGCACAGCCCAGCGGTAGTGCTGAGTCAACAAAGCGCGCCTTGCTGTGGTCGGCGTGTCTACCGGTGCCCCATCCGCATTTTTGAGGGGCGAGAATTCGTCCTCTCTCCAAACCTCAAAGGCAACAAAATTCCTGCAAAAAATGTGCTTCGTCAAATCACATCTGGATGCATCTCAGACAGGACAGTCAGGCAACTCTGATTCGGGAGGGCTGCAGTACAACACAGTGGTTTTCTAAAGAAACAGAAGTCCAATCAGGTGTGACTTAAGTGAGAAAGTACCAATGTGTGCAGGACCACAGCCCTGTGGGATCAGAGTTTGAGAATTCTTGATGTAAAATCAAAAATAAGAATGTGTGACATGTACTCACTTTGAGAACTTGAACACATCAAAGACAAATTTCTCCAATTTGATTCCGTTTGGTTTCGTGGGTTTCACAAGGTTGCCCTCCTCATCCACATATGGCACTTTCTTGATGGCCACATGCTGCTTCAGCTGCCCCTCGAACTTTCTGAAGAAACAAGAAGACAGGAGGAAAGGACAAAATAAAGGGCATGTGGTAAGACTGCGTCAAAATGCGCTGAATAAATGAACACAATGTCTGGAAGTCCGTACGACTAATTAGAGAATACCAGTAGCATTCCTTTGTGGAAAATCTGTCCATAATAAAACTCAAGAATCCAGAATTGGAGCCAAAGCAATGGTGATTATGTGCTCATTCCAAATAGAATTATAGACATATTTGTTTGTGCGTGGCAATTAACCCCTTAACCCTGGTCTTATTTATTTCTATATAGTTCTTCAAGACTTACTAATAACTAATAAGCAAAATCTGCAGCTTTGAAAGTGAGACATGCAGATGTGTATGTCAATGTTCAGCTGTGTATATACTGTTGGGTGACAAATTAAAGGAAAGACCAACAATACATGTCTTAGTAAAGTGATGAGCCACCAGAACAGCTTCAATGCACCTTGGCACAGATTGTCAAAATTGACCATAGACTTCCACGATTTGAGATCTGATGACTGCAAAGGCCATAGCATTTACATCATTCTCATACCCATCATTCCATTCAGTGACCCCCATATCTCAACGGTACTTCCACCTTGGAATAGAACGCTATGACAGAAAGGTCAAGAATTCAGGCCTGCACCATCCTCTAGGTGTATTCCAAACATGCACTCGCTCCCTTGCGGAGGATGTGTTGAAGAATGACTCATCTGATCATGTCACTGTTTTCCACAGACGAGTGTTTTTGCTTTTGCTTGAAGTATCTGACGATAATTGTTTTTTTAACACAGGGTTTATGCACTGCAGGTCTACTAAAATCCTGCACTGACATTCTCAGGCACCTGAGAAACAGCTGCTATTCTGGTTTTCCTAATGCCTTCTACAGACAGTATGATTTCAGCAGTCTTGTAAGATCATTACAAATCACAGTGTGTGACATGATGTACGACACCGTGTGAGAAGGAGCGTAGACGTACGACAGCGTGTGAGAAGGAGCGTAGACGTATGACGGCGTGTGAAAAGGAGCGTAGACGTATGACGGCATGTATGAAGGGGCGTAGATGTATGACGGCGTGTGTGAAGGAGTGTAGATGTACGACGGCGCGTATGAAGGTGTGTAGATGTACGACGGCGCGTATGAAGGTGTGTAGATGTACGATGGTGTGTGTGAAGGTGGTTCGCTTTGGATTTAGTGTGTTGTCGTGTTGATAAATATGTCATTTCATGTTGCATTTGATTGGCTAGTCAGTAGACTTAGGTCGTAGCAGCACACACACTGCGAGGTGGTCATTCTAAATTTCTAACGTTGTCAGAAAATGTGTTTGGTCGCCATGATGATGACCGTCTTTGAACCTCTCTCACAGTACAACATAGGACCACAGTTTAGGAGCCATGACCAATGAAATAGCCATGATTGTCATACTGATGGATACTCTTGTCTGGGAAAGCAAGATGTCACACTAATAAATGGGCATCACATTCATGGAATATGAGGTTTCCGCTAGAATTCCCAGTTCTGATATCTTTCCAACGGAATGTTATTAGGATGTTAGTTGTTTAATTGGATCATGAAGTACACTTAAACTGTACTGAAATGATTCTACGGTTTTCCTTTATCACCCGTCCGTAAAAAAAAAAAAAGAATGCTGACATGTTCGGAATAGATGAATACACACAATAAACCCATAAAATAATTTGAGAGAGTGTACTATGCACTCACCGAGCGACCTCTCGAAGGAAGTCTCTGGTGAAGAAGTGATTACAGATGTTTCCAGCGTTGTACACCAGCTCTCCTCCAGGGTGGCGCAGCTCTGCTGTTTCTGGCTTCACCTCACTGTACTCCACCACCTGATACACCCCGTCCACCCTGCACACCACTCCCACAGGCTCCGCTGGATAAGCCTTCTCCACCACCTCACAGAGAACAGAGCACAGCCATGGAATTCAGACAGTGCATTACACACGGCAGTAAGGAGAAATTAAAGGGTGTGTATTATTTGGTGTATTTATAGACACTGATATGTAGAGACAAAATGTAGGCTTCAAAATGTTTGCACTTTTTCAGATTTAAGTTGGAGGCCACATTGAAAAATTTTGGGGGGGGTTTTCACAAATTTTGAAGATGCTGAAATATTGAGGAATATTGAGAGTTCAGCTCCAAAGGAAGGGGTTATAACAAATACTATGAACTGTGAAATTCTGTAAATATTTTAAAATATCTTTTAATAAATAAGTTTCTACTTCTATAGCAAACTATAAACATTTTCACAAGTGGTCTCAGACTTTAGGACCCCACTGTCTTTTTGTCCATTTTTCATGGAAAACATGTCAAACAATACCAGAAACATAAGAAAGTCTATGTGAGATTATTAAACAAGTTTGTATGATTTTAATTGCTGGACTTAAAAGCTTCCACTCTTTGTAGCGCCACTGAAAAACTAAGGAACCAAACTTCAGACATCAAACATTTTCTGTTTGATCGACTACATTTTGGGTAAAGCAAAGATTATGGAAATACCATTGCAAATGAAAAATATGTCTTGAAGTATATTTGAATATATATTGGGCATCTACATTCTGGAATGAATCAACAAAGCAAATTAACACTTCAGAAATCATAGCCCAGGACTACAGCTACATAAATTCCCAATTCCTTGACCCACAAATGTGAGAGGATGAAGCTTTTTCAGTCCTGCTTGAGCAGGATAATGTAATCAAGTGTACCTTTGCTCCACAGTCTGCTCCCTTCGACACACAAAAACCAATGAAGACCGGGTCAGCCAGTTTAACCAGGATGTTGTCAACACAGTAGACGTGAAGATACTGCACTCCCCTTCTCTCCATGTCCTCCAGGACCTTGTTGTCTACAAGGGCACGATAAAGCCCTCCGTTGCCATCTGTACATACATGCACATGAGCTCAATGGAAGGCGCAAGAACCATAAAAAACCCAGAAACAGAAATACAAATACAGGGGGTCCTCGAGTTACGAAAGTCTCGACGTTTCGAATTTACGACGCTCGCGTGGGCAAACTAGTTTAGTGGCGCGCGGCGGAAGCTATGCAGAATACGCAAAATGCGCAGAATACGCAGTAATGCAGCGTATGAGTGAATGGGAACGTTTTAGCCTTTATCATGGCTTCTGAATGAATGTTTTACACTTATTTTTTTGTCATTTTTTTGTTACTACAGTACAGTGTTCAAGTACAGTATATTTATGTCCTTTGACTTAGTTGTGTTTTATGTTTTAGATTTTACAACTCTGTTAGGATAGGTTATTGACTTGTGTTTTGACTTACACCAAAATTCGGGTTACATCACTGTCCCAGGAATGCATCTCCCTCGTAACTTGAGGAACTCAAACTGTATATTTACTTTGCCTCTTTCTACATGTCAAATCTTTTAGGGCTTCATAAAAACCTCATAAAAAAATCTAACCTGGTGCCATGGCTATCTTATTCTTCTTTTCCAAAATAATCTTTCCATCAAAGCTGACGGCTGGGATCATCCTCTGCTCAAACATGACAACATTGGATGGGTCCAGACCAAAGTAGCCGTTCTCTTTGAAGAATTTCTCTGTGGGCTGCAGGGTGAACTCGCTGGTCATTATATACCTGCAGGCAAACACATTAAAGCAGCAGGAACAATAACAGGCTTGTCCCTTTTAATCAAACACTTTCGATTCTATAGCATAGTACTTTCGAAGAAGACTAATCACACATTTGTGGAGTTCGGATGAAAGGTTGCACTACATATAGTTCTGTGAATCATTATGGTGTCCTTCAGTTATATTGAAAGCTATTGTTTACAAATGAGCCCTTTATCAGATCACATTTGTCTGTGTTTTTTTTTTTACAAATCAGGCCCATAATTTGGTCCAAGAGAAACAGGCCCACCTTTAACCATAACCAATACATTAAAAGTATCACACGTGCAATATGCAGCAATATATAATATACTGAATCTATTACATATGATGCAATGCCACATAGCCCTGGTTAGGAAACGTCTAAACCAGGGGTGGGTATTTTGGCAAAAATTATACCTTTACAATACACAATATGTCAGTTTTTTTATTCTAACATAAGTTGAAACGGACAAAATTAGCTAATAGAGCTACATTTAAAACAGTACTACTAAAATTCTACTACAACTACAAATAAAGTCGTTAAACATTTTAGCAGTTAATGCAGTTATGCAGTGAACCAAGATTAATTGCGCTCTCTTTGTAATGCAACTCATATTGCAATGTAAAAATGTGTCAATATTCATGGTGGAGATCTTAATATGCACTGCGAAAAATAAGCATTCTATTGACTATGATTTGATTTGATTTAAGTGTTCAACCAGCGCCAATCAACTACCCAGTCCAGCACAATCATGTCATACCTCAACCTCCTGCATTCCAGCTCTAGTTTCATTAGTAAATTGTGCCAGAATTAAACAGTTATACTTTTTCATCATTCACAATTCACAAATGTGTTGTTTTCAATCTTATTTTGTGAATGTATTGAACAGTGAGCCCTGAATTGTCTATTGCACCGCGTCAACTGTTGGCTGTATCGTTACACTCCTGGGTACAAATGTCAAAGTCAAAGTGAATTTTATAGTCATCTCAGCTTTATGCACGTATACAGTGAGACAAGCCAGTGTGGTTCCAGGTTTTAAAGAGTACAAAGTAAACTAATTAAAGTGGCCCCTTACAGGCATGAACACAGCACAGCACGACACACAGTGTGAAATTCTTTCTCTGCATTTAACCCATTCACCAAGTGAAGCAGTGGGTTGCTGCCAAAGGGGGCCACCCAGTGAGAAGTGTGTGGGGACAGTACCTTGCTCAATGGTACCTCAGTGGTGCCACTAGTAGCCCTGGGATTCGAACCCACGACGTTCTGATCGCAGTGACAACTCCCTAACCACCGGACCACCAGTTGCCCCGAAAATAATATAATGAGGTGATGCATATAGCAAAGGTGATTTATCATATCGCCCTTCCCTAATCCAAAGGTGACTATGGGGTACAAAACTCACCATGGAATTGTGCACTTGGAACCGTTTTTCTTAACGGCGAGCTCCTGCACCTTCCGAATCCTCTCCGCCTGGATCTGATACAAAGTTTTCCCACTTGGTAGCCCAACATTATACATTCCTTTGGGATAGGGTACCCCAAGTCGGGTCCCCTGACCACCAGCTAAGAGCAGGACGGCCACTCTATTCTCTGCTATCTGCAACAAACCTGAAAGAAAAACATTTCAAGCACAAATCTATTAATATTTCATCTACAACACTTCTAACAGGCTTGACTGATGCACAGACAATAGAATAGAATAGAATATCTTTAAAGTCATTGCAACACACACAACCAGATAAGATTTGAAGCTCTGTTGATGCTTATCTCTTGTAACTATTAGTATAAAAAAACATTAAGCAAATAACAAATAAAGTGTGGCATCGAGTGGAAACCAGTATTAAAGGAATAAAATGTGGAATGTATATGCGGCACCAGAACAGACCAGTGTATAAGGAGATAGAATAAATAAATGACTAAGAACAATCAGCATGGATGTGATAAATAAATAAATATATAACTACAACTAACAGTATAGGTAGTAAAAGTGGCAACAAGTCCGTATCAAGAACAAATAATTCAGACACAGTAAACATTATTGAACAATACTGCACTAACATTCACATTGCTTTGTAGTTGCTGTGTTTGTTTTTTTAGGGGGGGGGGTTGTTGCTTTATTTAGGTTTTTTTAGGTACATAAAGTATCACACAAGTATGACACTTCTACAGACTGAGCTGGAGGCCCCAGTTTACTAAAAGTAACTTTATTTTGGAAAACAATTGGAAAGCTTCTTATGATGCTTAGTTTAATGCTGGGGGACTCCAGTTTCCTTTCTTCTTCTTCCACAGAGCTAAATAAAGGCTGTAATAGAGAGCATACCCTCATCCTCCCACTGCTTCAGTGTCTGCTGGTCACTTTTGCACACACTTCCAATGAACTCTGGAGCCACGGGCTCCATGCGAGTGTCCAGGCGCTCTCCCTCTCCTGAAGCCCGGCCAGCAGCCTCTGCAGCAGCCCGGCAGTGCTGTTTCAGCTCCTGGGCGTCCAGCTGAGACAGTTCATCCAGGAAAACGTCCCTCTCCCCTGTAGAAAGGTCAGACCAGAACTGCAGGACGTGGCGCTGTCCGGAGGACTCCAGGAGAGCTTTAGCTTCTTCAAACGACATTGTGAAAAATGGACAGGGACAGTAAACCTCACCTGACCCTCATCTCTTCTTGCCGGACCAAACTCGTGACTGAAGAGGCGTGTGTGGAAATGAGACTCGTGTAAACATGATGTGGACGTGAAACTGCAAAAACCAGGGAGCTGACTCAAACTGTCAGCTGACTCTGCGGTAGGGAAACGTCTTTCCTGCCATTCAGCCACTTTTCGCCCGTTTTCCTCCACAGAATCGTTTGTAAAACATCCAACACGGTCAACACTCCCTGACTGCCCCTTCAGCACAGCAGGTCCACCTGCCGGGCCGGCGGACTTCCCTGAACCCCCTACCGTCATGTGACGGTCTCACACTAAATGGACAAAAGTATTGGGACGACCATTCCACCAACAGGGACTTTAAGATATAACAGCTTCCACTCTTCTCGGAAAGCTGTCCACAAGATTTTTGAGTGTTTCTGTAGGAATTTGTGCCCATTAATTCTGTAGAACATTTATGAGATCAGGCACTGATGTTGGACGAGAAGGCCTGGTTCACAATCTCCGTTCCAGTTCATCTCACAGGTGCTGGATGGGGTTGAGTTCAGGGCTCTGTGTGGGTCAGTTAAGTTCTTCCATACCGAACTCATTCAACCATGTCTTTATGGAGCTTGCTTTGTGCGCTTGGGTACAGTCATGATGGAATAGAAAAGGTTCTTCCCCAAACTGTGTCAACAAAGTTGGAAAGCATAGTGTTGTGCAAAATGTCTTGGGATACTGAAGCATTAAGATTGCTTCACTGGAAGTTAGGGGCCTAGCCCAAAATCTCAATTAAGAGGTGTGTCCCAATACTTTTGTCCATATAGTGTATATCCTGATAGGGCTGGTTTGTGTATACTTATTTACTTTTTATAGCAGGGTGCAGAAATCTAAGGCAGATTCCAAAATCTAGTTTTAATTTGTGTATATATATATATATATATAATTTTTTTTTTCCAAGCAATATGTTAAAGAGGAGAGTAATAATACACATACTTTCTGGTTTGAAAATTTGTAAAAATTCTAAGGTCAAAAGAAAAGTGCAGAAACAAGCTATTATATTGGTGCAGATTAGATAGCCCCAGAAAAAACAAAGTTGTCAATCAGAACTTTTTCAGCAAGACACCTACTTTATTCCTGTAGGATGTGTAGTTTACCACAGGCAGTAAGACCTCTGAAAGAGACTCAGATTTAAAATGATGACATACCTTTTACAGTTTTTGATACTAATTGCGCCTATAGAAGAATATTTACTGAGAGTCATCCATTTATTATCTGAGTTTCTTATTCTTAACCAGGGTTATAAGGGTGCTGGAGCCTATCCCAGTTGGTCACAGGGCAAAAGACAAAGAAACACCTGGACAGCACAGCACCATCACAGGGCAGATATACATACAAAACACTCATGCATGTGCACACACTCACACCTAGGGGCAAAATAACATCTCCAGTTTATCTGACATTTATGTCTTTAGACTGTGGGAATAAACTGGGGCACCTGGTGCAGACCCACAGAGGACCCTCGGCCACCCAGTTGGGACAAACCCCGGACCTTCTTGCTGTGAGGCAACTGCATCGCTGTGCTGCCTCACTAAGAGTCCTAATATCTCCTTCATAATCCCAGCTTGAATTCGCAGAAGGCTCGGATTCTAAAATCAGTACTGGGCTGTTTTCCATTATACCAGCTTTGTAGAGTCCAGTGTGGGGAGAAGAAACAGGACAATTTACCATTCCCACTTTCAAAGATATTCACTGTGGTTGAGAAATTCTTACACACCTCTCTCCATTTTAAAATGTTACTACATTATTTCTTATGAAATTACAGAAATAGTCCCATCCTATGCCCTCCTTTGGACTTTACAGTAGATTAAATTCATGTCTGGACAACCAGACCCAAATCCATAAACTAATATATGTGTTCAGTCTTTCATAAAACCATATGTTGTACTGAGATTAGGGTAAATTACAGTTTAAAGCAGCAGCATCATCTCTCTCCGCAAAATGAAATGTCTTACAATTGGTGAAAGATCATTGGTGACCTCAGTTCCGTTCTGTGGACACAAAATTAGTGCAATGCATATCAATAAGTTTCATGTTTGTGCTTATCCTTTGTTCATTAAGCAGCAAGAAACCATCACTTGCATGAAATAATCTTTATTTAACATCTTTTCCAAACATTTACGCTACATTCATAGAGGCATTCTATCAGGGACAATACTTGAACTCTGTGCAGTACAAGATTTTGCATTGATACATTTCAGCCTAAACCATAACGCAGATGTCTTTTTTTTTCCAGCCTTACTGTACATAAAGATATGTCTTGCAGTACAAATATTTGGATATTGCATCTCTGGGTGCTGTTAATCAGCCAAGTCAGACTTTTCCCCCTCCAGTGTCAGATATTCATTCACCTTTTCTCTTAAGTAAACTGCAGTCAGTAATATTTAACCAGATATTTCCCATTGTGAAGTGGAGCACAGCCACATAACGGTCATTTTAGCAAGCGATCACATCCCTAAGCCCACAAAATACATCATTTATAGGAGGAAAAACAAGTCTGTGCCATCCTCAGAGACCCCATAAACAGTATACGTGTGGCGAAACACCACAATTTCAGTTTTGTAGAAGCGTGTACATACGAAGGCTGCCAGTCAGTGGCTGCTGAAAAATAAGGCGCTAAACATCAGGCAACATGGCGAGGGCTGGGGGGTTTGTCATTCTTGCTTCCTGCTAC
The DNA here is from genome assembly GCA_037577275.1 of Bryconaethiops microstoma. Classification (NCBI taxonomy): domain Eukaryota; kingdom Metazoa; phylum Chordata; class Actinopteri; order Characiformes; family Alestidae; genus Bryconaethiops; species Bryconaethiops microstoma. Next base: position 10,209,981 of record JBBJLS010000082.1, read on the forward strand.
AGAGACATAAAGCCTCAAGCTTGGATCGAAACTCAAGAAACAACGTGTTATAGATGTTTCTCGCTAAATGTGTCTTTTAAACTCGGAAGGGATAGAAGCCACATGCACAAGACTCATCTGACCCCAGGATCAACACTCCGAGAAGGATTTTAGCATACAAGTAAATGAGGCTATCGAAATTTCACTAGAGGGAGTAAAAGTGCAAATAGCATTTGGTGAAATCATTATTAAAGGAGTGGCATTCACTACAAGGCGAAGCCCTGTGTATAAACTATTCAACAGTAACATTCACGCACATTTAAACATCACCCATACACATGCATGCATTAGAACAAGAACAGTGAGGCGAATTGAAAATTTACCCACCAGAGATGTAGAATGTGTCTGTTTTTGTTAATATATGACAACTTTTAATAGCCATTTCAATAGTTAAAGGAATAATCCTGCGTTTTTCAACCGATCTGTAATATACGACTGATTACCACACACTGCAATCTCGTGAATTTTGTCTTAAAACCAACCGAAAACCCATTAACTGAAAATAGAAGTTGTAACAGAAGCCAATGGACATATGCTTCAGATAAGTGAGTATGTTTCCAATTCTTTTCTAATTACGGGGACCATGGATATTAGATTGAAAAACGGTTGTCCTTTAGATCCTCAGAAACAAGGTTATATATATAAACAGAAGTTATTTTGAATTAAGTCTATTCTGGCCTGATATGGAGACTATTCCAGGTGTTCTGGATTTTTCCCCAGGAATATTATTACTAGAAGAATTTCAGCCGCCCTCACTTTCATTAGCAGCACAAAAAACTCTGTCTATCATAAAATGACATCTGTTCAGACACAGGACTGAACATGTACCTCGTTAGACCTTACACATTGCAGTGAGGGCTTAACATTGGTCCTCGACTTTTCAAATAATCTGCCGATACTAAAATCTTTATCCACTATTATAATCTAAACCACATCTGTACATATGTCTGTACCCATGCATGCGTAATCTGCATGTATTTTTTCAAAATGCCTGCTTAAATTTTTATCTAGCAGTGATGAACTTTTCTTTACTGAAGTTTTGAAGAAACACGTCTAAGTAACTCACTCAAATTAATATCCTACAGGGCCACAGCCCTATGTATTTGTTTTCCCCTGCACTAGCACGTATCTGAATGTACGCTGGGGAAACAGGAGAAATGTGTGTTGTGGTCCATTCGGAACTTTACTAAAACAAAGTTGGGGGGTGGGAGAGTTTCTGTTTGAGTCATGATGACTCTTATAATCCACTTTTCCCAAAAACACATTTCCCTTTCAGCCTCAACATAAAACATTGCACCCTTAGAATGACAGCCAACATATGCATACTCTTTAAAAAAAACAAAAACAACAAACAAAAAAGTAATACATTTCTAACGCTCATTCTAGTGTTACTCAGTCTGACAAAAATATTCAAGTCTGCTTTCTATAGATTACCACAAAGTTCCTGAGTGCTTTTTTTTTTTTTGTTAAACTCCTTGGTGTTTGTGAAGTACAATAAAACTTCAGCACTCTGAGGCATGTGCACTAATACTGGGAGAAAATACTTTTGAAAGGGAAATTCCACCAATTTTTCTGGATTTCTGAATAATCAAATAGATATAGAAACAAACTCGAGGGCTTTGATGTGAAACTTGCAGAGTCAGAACTGTTCACAGCAGTGGTGACGCGAACCGCATGCCTGACGCTACAAAAACTTAAGGCTGTAATATAAATGATTACAAAAATGTTGGATGATGCTGAGACATTGTTCTATCATTTTGTGATAGGCTTCTTGCCTAAAATACACTTTTATAAAAATCCAGAGAGGTTCACTACCAGTCAAAGGTTTTCGCACCACCAGTTTTTAGAACTTTACATCCATTTTTTTCATGAACTGCTTTCATGAACATTTTTTTCATTCTTGTTAAACACTGGAAAGCTGTTGAAAACTATAAATAAATATGCCAATAAAACAAGTTTTTAAATGCACTAGTAAAATGTTTCAACACATTGGCTTAATAGCTCATCAAATAACAGCTGTCTGCTGATTCACATTATATCTCTATACACAGCCATGGAAAAAATAGACCACTTATCACTTTTTTTCTGTTCACTGTTTGTACACTTTGCGGCTGTGTGTGTGTGTGTGTGTAAAATGCACAGGTTGCTATTCTTTTCTGAACTATTGCAGTAAAAAATAGAAAAAATAAGAAATAAGAAATCCCTCCATATGTGTTGTAGGTCCAGTAGTGTTTATATGGCAGTTATTCTATGTGCTGTATTCCAGCAGCTTCACTCCTGATTCAGTTTCTGATTAGATGAAACATAGTCACACATGCACACTCTGCTCTTATCACTATTTTAATTGTTGCAATTGTAAAATAATGTAAGAGTGTTGTGTGGTTTAACATTTCCGAGGTGTAATAAATTATATGTATTTTAAAATTTTCTCCAAACATTTTTCATTTGGAATTTTGAATCATGTGTGGTCAATAGTGTATAAAAAAAGAGGGAAAGGGAAATTTTACCCAAAAACACCCCCAAAAAGGGAAAAAGAAACAACCAGAAAAAGGGTGCAGTCTTTTTTTTTTTTTTTTTTTTTTTTTTTTTTTACATGGCTGTATATTAGGGAGCTTTTCATTGGTCAGTAGTAATGAATAAACATGACATTTTAAGGCTAATTCAAAGACTCGGATAACATACGTTAAATGTATTTGTTAGCATAGTAAGAATATGGAGTGTGTTTTTAGTAAATATTAAGTGAATAACAGGCAAATGTAGAAAATCTCAATATTTTCTGCAAAACCTTTTGACTGGTAGTGTATATAATGACACAAAAAAGTTTTGAAAAGTTAATTTAAAAGATTGTGTGGGCTCACTGGTTGTTTTGAACAGCAAAGAAAAAGACTATATCTGCATTGTAGTCATCACACTTTCACTCTGGTTTTTATCACCACTACTGCAAACAAATCTGCTTGGCATGTTTCTCTACAATCGAACATTTCTACATCAAACCACACAGAATGGGGTCTTGCTTACAGCCCTCTGACTGAATTATGCAGAAATAAAATAAACTGCTGGAATTCCCCTTTAAAGGCAAGGATTCATTCAACAGCAAGGTGCAAAGCAGCAGTTTGAATCAACTGCATTAATTCGCTTTCCCTCCTTTCCTACATGTGTGCAATTCTCTTCACCCATTTTGGTGAAATAGAGCATTTACTATTAGGACCTCCAGTAGAAAAACGTCTCCATCGAGATGTCAAACTTGATCAAATGCTAAGTTTGAGTAATATGTAATATGAATCCTTGCGATTAAGATTTTAAACACATAGACTTAGTACTAACGTCATCAGCTATGCAAATAAGGTATCTGCTGTTTACATGTTTAGAATTCTTTCTATACAGAATTAAATAAACAAACACTCGACAGCATAAATTTTAAAAAATGAGCAATCCTCAGAAATAATATTAAGACAATTCAACTCAAGACACAATGAGGTACAGAATAAAGCTTGTACTAATTTAAATAAGTCCTTGCAACTCTTTTGCCTTTTTTTTTTAACATCGTTACAGAATTTTCAAAACAAACGTGTTTAAAAAAAAAAACAAAAAAAAGAGGCAAAACCTAAGCATTAGGTTAATAAATTATATAAACAAAATAAGTAGTGCTTACATAAATTTAACACAAAAGAAAAACTCAAGTCAGGGTACAATTTGGTGTGTATGCATGATGTTGGTTAACTCTAGGTTACTGATTCTACTGATTCGTTGAATAATAAGCCCAATAATAAACTCATGAGCAGCATTTCAGACCTATGGGCATCTTGTTTGGTGAAACCCTCCTTTATCTCCTTATGACAGCCCAAACAGGGGGGCTGTAGAAAATGGATGTGCATGTTCTTGGTCCTTGGTGTGACTGAAGTTTGATGATCTGGTCACAAAGAGCCTCGACATTTGAGCGATAAGTTTGGAAGGGTAGATGCAGGGTTTCAAAATGTTATTCTACTCCAGAATTCCAGTCTTGACCATTCAAATTGGAGAGTCCTTGAAAAAGAGGCACCTGTCTTGTTTCTCAAGCCTCTGGTTGGAATTCCTGTCTGGCTCTACTCCTACCCTCCTTGGCCCTTCTAGCATTCACAGAATGACAGAATCCACTCAAACCTCAAAAGGGCCTCGCTTAACCGACTCCATTTCAGATCCTGATAGATTCAAAAGGAAAAACTGAAAAGAAAAAAAAAAAAAAAGCTTTTCTAATGCTTTCACCGGGACTGGACCCCCAGGGTGACTTTCAGATTCTCGTAGACTACGTAGCTGATGCTGACTGCAGGAATGACCTTCATGAAGTTGGGGGTCAGGCCTCGATATAATCCCATAGCACCCTCCGTCCGCACGATGTGTCTGAAAAGACCGCTCATGGTCATCTGAGGCCCTCCCTCCAAACTGGCTGCTATATAGAGAGAGTCAGAAGGGTACATACGATTACAACATGTAAAGAATGAAACAATTCAGTTAGTTTTGCGGAAAGAAGAACAGAGTCACAGTGATTAAGCAAATACAGAAATAAAACATACCTTGAGCCTGCATCCGCGTCCTAACCAAGGCCAAGGGATAGCTGGCTAACTGCCCGCAAGTGCTGGACATGGTGCCACAGGCTAGCAGTACAAACACACCTGGGTCGGCACTGTCTGTGGCATACCTTTGCAGCCATGAGTTCTTTAAAGTCTGTAGAGACAGAGAAGTAATACATTGCTTATTATCTTTTAGTACACATTTCCCGTATTTAGTTGGTAATATATGTACTTCCGTTTCTTACTTTAGTTTTGTATTTGATTTCTTAAAGACTTCCACACATTCTACACATTGTATTTTAACAATTTTGGCAAAATCATAATTTGACAGTCATTCATTACAGCTTTAATTCAGCAATGAAAAAAGAATAATGAGAATATCAGAGATGGTCACCTCACGAGCCACAAACTCTGAGGACAGGCACAAATGCATTACTTTCTACATCTGCTTGTCAATAACGAGTGAAGAATAAAGAGTCCTACCTCATACACTGCCAAGTCTATTCCAGCGTACGGGATAATGCCGAGCATGTTGGGGATGTAGCCCTTGTAGAACGCTGCCAGACCCTCTTTTCGAAATATGTGCTTGGCACAGTCCGCGATGCCAGAGTACTGACCCGTCCTTCCCAGGGCCAGTCGAGTCTTGAGAACCTTTAATGAACACAAGAGTCTTTGTTTAGATTTCAAGTGCTTGCTGTCCTTCTCATAGTGCCACTTTGTGGCAAACCACAGGCTAATCAACAAGGCTAATTAAAACTACAAGTTTGAGAGACGTTTATTTCTAGAGTGTCTTTGTTTCAAATGACGCAGGAAACATAAAGAACACAAGCCTTCATAAAGAACCACAAAACACAAGTCATATTGAGTCAAGCAAAGTTGAAGAATAACGCCTACTTTAGGGTGGCTTTTGAAATGGAGCTGGCATTTCAAACCAGGTGGACATGGTTTTCTCCATAAACACCTGTGCAAAGATCTGTCAGTTCTACACACATATGGAAAATCAACAGCATTCTAAAGTGTTTTCACTTTTCTCTCACCTCCATGGGGTAGATGCTGCTCTGTGCAATAGCACCAGCCAGAGACCCGGCGACTAGCCTCTCCAGAATGCCCAGCGTTTCCTGATTACTGCCTATCAGCCGCTTTATCTGGCGAGAAGAGACAAACCACAGTTCATTCATTAAATGATATACACAACTGATTACAGCAACCAGCCAAGGCAGTGTATCCTGCTCCTGTTTAATATGATTGTGTGGTAATAATAAGCTTATTTACAGCCAGCTGAAATAGCTGTAATGTAATTGCATGCTAATTACGTGATGACATGATAGTTATTTGTTACACATCATCATGAGGGCTTATTTAATTCCAGTGACACTTTAATCCCAATTAGCTTCATGACTAGAGAAAATAAATGAGGGATTTCACATAGTTTCGTAGTAAGGCCTACCTGCTCGTAGGCCATGAACTTGATGGCAGACTCGGGTGCAATCTTCAGGACGTTTATGCCGTTTCCTCTCCATAGTGACCGAATTCCACCCTCGCGGATCATCTGAGAAAAGCCACCTGCGATGCACATGGTGTTGCTACGAGAAGCATGAACCTAGAAATACCAATCATGCAATTAGCAAGTAAGGCTTAAAGCTTATGCATTCTTGATGCATTTTCAAGCTTGGGGAAGTCAAATAGTCATAGTTAAAATGAACTGAAATTCAGTAGCACATGAACCATTTAAAACATGAATCAGTCAAAATACAGTATATTTTATATTATCTCTCTGTCTCTATCTATACGCACGCACGGACACGGGGCTTTATGACAGAGCTGGGCAATATACAAATTACATCAAAGTATGCTTTACTGAGAATATATGTGGTATTGCCAGAGCCTAAAGAATACCAAAAATAAAATAAAAAAGTGAATAATTAGTGCTGTTTAACTTTTTAGGACTGAATGTAAATGATTTTTCAAAGTAGGGCCCTGTTGTCTCAACATTTCTTGTTTCAGCTTATCAGAAAAACATGCGCAATGTGACATTGTGCATCATAAAAACCTATTTCCCAATAATTTCATAATTTTTTAAGTCTGACTGTCATGGCTTTCAGTTTCCTGGCAGCAATAAAATACTTCCACATTTGTTTGATTCGCAAAAAGCTTATCAGAGCTTGTTTCTCTGTGAATGACTGTTATTTGAAAGATGATTAAAAACATGTTATTTGTGAGGCTTATACCAGCCATGTCTTTTCTTTACTCCAAGGTGAGATGAACAGGAGAGATGTTTTCAGCTGTAATCTTAGCAAACCAGTTTCTGTTTATTAAAGCACCCCCCAAAAAAACACGGACACTTTCCAAGCATGTCTTAAAACTTCTTTAAAGTATTGCAGCTGTCAGCCAATTTCACAGCTATTCATTTTATAAGTCATTGCTGTGCACTGCAACAGTAAAATACTCATATGAACTTTATGACTAAAAGAATACAGCTGTTAAAACATGACCATACAATTGTTCTTCCTGTCTTGTGACGCCAGAATGAATAACTTTAAACTCTAAAATCAAACCTTAGGTTTTGAGTTACTAAACTACTCAACCCACTAACAGTGCACATAGGTTTGCTGCAGTTTATGATACAGCTTTAAGCAGATTAATTTCATTTTGCTGTTCTGTTTACGGCACTGGGTGCAATACAAACTGTCAATATTATTTCAAATGGATAAAACTTAAGGCCTGGCCGGGGTGGGTCTTTACCTGCATAAGAACCTTGAGCCGATCCAGAGGGGCGGTACAAGTACGGGACACGGCGCCTGCCCCACCTCCTGCCACTAGATGACGCCACCACATGCCTGTCTTCTTCTCCTCCGCAGTGAATTCATCAGGGACCATCAAACTCTCACCAACATCAAATATCTGCAAGGGGTAAAGTACACCAGAGGTGATGAAGGATGTCAGCTGTATCAGTGATTGTCCATTTAAGAAGGTTAATACTCAACACATGTTAATTTCCCTTCGCCTATATGGATTTAAGAAAGAAATTGAGCACAATTCCAGGAACAAAACTGCATTGGCAACATTTATTACCAGGTTATTTATATCTATAATACAAATTACACGAGTTATTTACTCTGTTACTGTCTGTATCTGTGGAGGAAATTAAAAAAAAAGGTTCACATTGTGATTATGTGAGATGAGTTAATTAAGTCTCAAATATAATTAAATTAAAGAATCTACACCACATGTAGTGACAGCCACAGATGAAACACATCCAACTCTGACTGTTTCTCAGTGATAAAGACACGCTAGCTTTATCTTGAAGAAACCGAGGCAGAGCAGGGCAGGGTGGGAGCCTCGGACGGTCACACACCAGCAGTGCTCATCTCAAAATCAGCATTTAAAAAAAAAAAAAAAAAGTTTTTTAAAAAGGATTATGGTATCTCGTAATTTATGGGCCTGTTTCACATAATCCTAATATCAAAACAACAGCATATTATTTGTTATCGTGCTATAACAACTGTAAAAATACAATACAGTAATACATTTAGGCTTGCAGAAGCATTCCTATCTTTTTACAATGGGATTTTGTACTGTGTTTTTCACTCAGGTGTTGGCTCTATCAGCCTCGAGTACATGTGAGCTGACCTAAAGGAGCAGACAGAATGACGCAGGATGTCAAAAGGTTGTACAAGAGCCGTAAAAAAAAAAAAAGGTCCTCTGTTTATCTGAGCAGTGTAACAGGATTACACTGTCCCTACACGTACTTTAGTGGAGTATTTCCGCCGCAGCAAGAAAGCTCATTCAAGTGAAGCTTAACAGCCATTAATGACATAAGGTCATGAATATCTGTGTATCTACGTACGTGTGTCTGTGTAGCACAACTACCGGAAGAATAAATAGTTCCTAATCATGAGGGTTAAGTGAGTATTGACAGTAAAGCCAGCACACAAACAGTAGCTCCTTTCTTCAGCTCCAAGTGTGAAGCAGGTACATCTCACCTTGTTATTTATTATGTAAAGTGTAAACGTCATAGCCCAGAATGACCCAGAGAGCTCATTCAGTAAAGCAAATTGAAAAGGAAACCCTTCAGTGCCTCAGTCTTTTAATTCAGGTAAGGTATTAATAGATCTGTAGGTGTAAAGAATTTCAGGTTACCGTTGAGTGTTTCCAGTAGAGGATGATTTCAGGTATGTTGTCCGCAGGGTGAAGCAGGTGGTAGTCTCTCCATTCATTCCAGTCAATAGTCATAGTGCCATTCTTGTCCATGCTGTTCGGGAGAGGAAAAAAAAAAGAACCAACAGGTACTTGGTTAAATGCTGGTTTCCTGTGATTACTTGCAGGCCAGCCGCAGAAGGTGTTCATCTCTCCCCCTCATCCTGAAAACTAATAATAATAAAGGCTATGAAAACAGCTCCTGTTTACAGCCTTGTTGGTAGAAATAAAGTATTCATGCACTGAAATGCTCAAAAAGAGGAGAAGACAAAAAAAGGAACCTACTGCTGGTTTACACTTTTTCCTCATAGCAGGACCGAATGAGGTTTTTTTTGGTCTCTTTCCAAATCAAAAAAAGAGCAGAAATGAAGCAAAAGCCAAGCAGAAGGAGGGAAGACTGCTTACTTACTACATTATAGGGGCCCAAGCGTGGCCCCTCCTAATTCTGAGAACATGTGGAGAGGAGGGACAAAAAGAGTGAAAGTGATTAGAGAGAAAAGAGGAATTGCAGAGGGTCAAGAAAGACGCACACTGAATTAAAACGGGCTTTAAATACATTTAAATACATGCGTCAACAAATATTAAATTTGAATAATCATCTGAATATTCATTACATTTACCACTTTGTTCATTCCCAACTATGTTTTAGTGCTTTACTTTAGGTGACAACACTGGTCAACATTGGATTTAGCCTCTGGCGCGAACCAAACAGGTTTTCTGCTGTAAGCTAGTTCGCATGAATTGACTGTAGAGAATAACTTGTTCCTAGTAATGTTTTCATTACCTTATAGTTTGACAATTTTCATTCAAAAGCATAAATAGGGAGCACCAAACCAATGATTAATACAAAGATGAAAAAGCAATAATGCTAATACATTTCAAACTGATATCTGATAACGTATTTAATGTTCTCTGGAGGAGCCAGATGTAGACGATTCTCAGCAACTGTGAAATAATTTGTGGCCCTACAGAAAAAGATCACATTTTGCCAATCAAGGTATATGTATATTTCGCAAATATTTATGTACTGGCTTTGGCACTGATGCACATACATACATCAAAATTATTAACATCGTAATATATTGCATAGGTCTCCCTCAAACTGCTTCAACAGGTCCGATCAGTCAAGGCATGAACTCTGTTTTACTCTTATTTTAGATTTGTTTTAAAATTTGTACATATTTTCTAATGTTGCACAGTCATGAAAAAGGAGCTGTTTAGGATACATCTCACTGCATGTTGTACTTGTATAACTATGCATGTGACAAAGAATCTTGAATCTGAATGTGTGCTGTGGTATCTCCATGTCATAGTGCATCCTTGTGCCATCTCTTCTGCAGGTTAGTGACACGCACCCGACCTTCCCCAGGATATAAAAGAAAATGTGTGCAATTTGTGCTACAGTAGCTCCACTGTGGGATCAGACTTTCCGGAGATGCTCTAACCCAGTCATTAAGCCATCACAGTTTTGCCCTTGACAAAGAAGCTCAGAGCTCAGCATTCTTCCTGCTTCCAGCACATCCATTTCAGGAACAGGCTGTTCACTTGCCTAATATATCTCAGCCACTGGAACATGTTAATTAGTGTTGCTCACTTTTATGTTGCGATGGATCAGTGTATGTACTGAGGATGTGTGTTACATATAACAGCTGATGAAGTTTTTGGCAAATTTAATAAAATCTCGACTAATATAACAGACAAAATAAGTGTTTTGTGTGTTGCACACTCAAAAAATGCAGACAAAAAGGAAGAATGAAAGAAGTGCACAGATTAAACAACGTAGGTTCAACTGCATCCACGGACATGGTGAACTCACCTTTTAAGAATTTTCTCAGCCTGCTGCTCTGAGATGTGTACACCCAGGTCCCTCAGTGACTGCATGATCTCCTGCGAATCAATGCAACCTGCAAGAAGAGATTTGGGAAATTGATTGCATTTCTGATTGATTAAAATTACACAAACAGAAGAAAGTATTGGAAAACATAATCAGTGATGGAGGAATTCCATGTGATCAAAAAGAGAAACTTTATTTAGCATTCTTTATTTAAACTAGAATTTGGGATCAGATAATAGATATTAAGTTAATAGTCAGTGGCCCTTTTAGCGGTTGCAACCGCATTAATCATACATGATACAGATGCGACACACTTTAAACCAGCAATAAATGATAAATGCATATGAACTCATTCCTTACCATCGTTCTTCTTGTCCAGGCTTTTGAAGACCAGCCGTAGCTTCTTCTCATGGTCCCTTAGGTAGTGCACAAACTCCTCAAAGTCCAGCTGGCCATCCAAGTCTTTATCTCCAGCCTTCACGATTTTCTAAACCACAAAGAACAAAACAAGCAAATCAGATCAAAGGTCAGGTGAACGTGTTCACGCCAAGTCAGAAGGTTCTAGAAGTCATGGAGATGATGGCGTCCTGGAAGACTACAGACATATGGACTTTGTGTGGTCAGGGTCCCTTTGAAAGGTTTGCTGTGTACACCATCATACCCATTAGTACTGTTTGGAGACAGCATGGCCTCAATTTATTTGGTAGAGGAGACACACAGGCTTTCAGGGACTGAGCGCTTAAGAGAGATGCCTGATCAAGGGCTCTGATTCGAACCATTGAGTTTAAAGAGCTTACGGAATGGATCGGAATGGTGGTGAAGGTTTAATTTTTAACTTTTTGTTCCCCACAGCAGAATGAAAACACAACATTTATATACAGATTTATGCAGATATTATCAAGAAATTGGCATTATTCTGAGTATGTGTTGTACACTCTATTATTAACCAGCAATACCCAGGGCAAAACAGGAATGCTTTTACTAGAATTATGAAATATTTAGCCATTCTATAGAACACTCATGCCAAATTGTATGCTAATTTATTTAGGTGGAAGAAAAATGCTGCAGATTACCATGTATAGTTTTCTGAGATTTGATAAGCTGAAACAGAAGCTTTCACAGTACCAGTAGCTTTCAAACACAATGATTTTGATTCAGTTTCACATAGTGCACATCATAAATCCACACCTTTTTAATGAAACATGCAGATGCCCCATAATGTGATATGTGTTATCATAACAATTAATATAGTCAATGGCTACTTTCTTCCCTTTTGGCAAGATAACAATAGTTGTGAGCAATTTGTGAACAAATGTTTTATCTTTATGTTCAAACCAGGATGATGATGGATCTTCATTGTGATGGAAACTAGAGCAACTACAAACTGTGATCTGAACTCATTTGTCCCAGAAGGATAGTGGCCGGTGACCATCAGCACTTCTAAGGAACCAGCTGGCTTGAACTGTGTACTGGGTGACTTACAAACTGTTGTGCAATTCATTAATTATTGAACTCTACGAATATTTCTACCAGGCATTTTGTGGAAATGCACCACCCTGTAATATTGACGACCTCATGAGTAACTGGAATGAGTCACTGTAGCTTATCCTTCAACATATTATCCCTCGATCAAAAAAAGGATGCGTTTTCTGACCCCTGGTCTCGGTCAAAAGCCAAAGCCTTTGCATTCATATTCCGATTAGCCAGGTTAGGGAACAGCATAAACGTGTGAAAATTGTCAGCAACAAGTCGCAAAATGTTTAAATAATCAGTGCCTTAAAAAAACTAGTCTGTCCAGGACAGGTATATCTGACAATCACAGGAAGAGACCACTGAGTAATAGTAGCAGTAGTAGATTTGAGTTTAATGCCATATCAGCAACAATGGCTATGTCATGGCAGTAAGGTACAATAAACAACATCAAATAAGATTGTATCAAATATTGATGTAAATAAAGTCCAAAACTATGTGGTGGTACATTACTAAAAACATCTAGACTACTTCAGAAAATTGTTGCCTCGTGTTACTCAGTGCAGAACAACAGAGTAAAATACGTTTCACTGACAAGGCCATACTACAAAACCGATATTCCACCAAGCAGACAGAAAGTGCTGCAAAAACAAGCGACCAGCCACGTCTGAGCCATCTCAGACCACTCGCACCTAGACTAAAAGGCAGGAGTTAAAGATAGCCATCTTAAAGAATGACTGTACGCACCAGGGCAAGCGAGCCATTAAGCCGGACACTGCACTGCCAATAGACTCAACCTTGGCAGACAAGTGTGTCAAGCTAACAGTAGGAAGATTAAGGAGAAGGGAGTTATAAAAAGATGTAGGTGCTTCCTGAGCAAAATCTGTTAATGAACACTCAAGGGAGAAAATGAGTAGGGGTATAGAATTTCCTTCCATATAAAGAGTATAATTTCCCTTAGCAAGTAAGCAAGTAGCGCCTATAATTAAAAAAATAAATGTTACAGCCCATCCTATTTCAATATTCAAATGACTCTGATATCGGTACAATCAGATTTTACATCTAAAACAGAAGTGAACTACTGTCTGTATCATAGAAGCAAGCCACTCATCTCAAACATGGGCACTCAGCAAGCAAATAAACTAAGATGATACAGGGAACACAAATGGGAATGAATGGAGAAGCTTCTAAACATCCTTACTAGCTAATTTTAAAAAGCTTGCATGGAATAACACGATACAATCACACAAGGGGGTATTTTATTAAACAGCAGGTTTGTAAGCCGCCTTCTGTAATGAGTAAATGAATGCATCTGCGAACAGTCGTCCTCTCAAAACCAGTCAAAAACAAAAGAGCAAACTCCACTATAATGACATTAAATGTAAATGTAGTACCTATGTAGTACTAGTGATAAGAATTAAAGTATTAACAAAACATAAAACAGCAAATTACATACCTTTTGCCATTTTCTGTACTTAGTAAGTTCCTGAGATGGCAAAAATAAACTAAGTTTAAAGAGAGACTTCAACTCCGCCGGTAGTCCATTGGATTCAAAATATTCAAATTCCGTCTGAGCCGAACTGGGGACAGGCACGTAAAGACACAGGCACAGCATTTTTCCGGTAAAAGAAAATGTTAAATGCTTCTTTAAATAATTGTTTATCAGTACATCTGTATAAAAACGACTAAGCACTCCTTACGACGCCCAGCGCTAGACAAGCGGTGCTTTCTCCGACACATGGTGTAATAAAGCGGAGCAACAGTCCCTCCTACCTTGGCTCACAGGACATTCTGTGATGCGATTGGTTTGAGTAATACCCTGCTTAACTCCCTTCCATTCACTGGTGAACCAAATTTCAAGGTTGTCAGTCTTGCTGATACACCGTGAGAATGTCTTGAGTCACAAATTTTTGAAGAAGTGAAGACAGACTGCGTGAATTTAACAGTTTAGATTATTTAACAAAATAATCTAGAAAAGGAAGACACATGGCATGACAGCAACCTCACATGTAAACACTCCAACTCTCAACATACATCTAAAAAAAATCTTTCCAGCAAGGATATCCTCCTACATTGTGCCACGCTGATTAGTCAAAAAGGTCCATTCAAGGGATTGTTACTTAACTTTCAAACAGAAAACCAACAACTCTGGCCAGCCAGTACTGACTGGAAGTATTGGTTACTAAAATATACCAAAGAAATCCTGTTTCTCTCTCTCCAATGGCTCTTCTGTAACTTACTCCAATAGCATTCTCCCTGTCAAGTTTGGATATATTGCTTTAAATGTCCTATAAATAAGGACCGCACAGAACAGGAGAAACAGCACAACCTACAATATTAAACTCATTAAAGTGCATTAATAAATATGTTAGCCTGGAATTTCAACCACAGAAAATGTGATGTGTTGGTGAAACAAATTTTATTTCAAGATTAAAATCATTTTAATATATAAATATTAGTCTGTTCATAAAATGAGTGACAGCATAAATATTACTCATTATTTTCAAACAGGTGTTGACAGGAAATAGGCCACTGACCTTCATTTACTTTGTAAAGGAGAAGTAATGGAGCAAAGCTGGTATGACAGGTGCTGGTATGACAGAAAGCTGTGTGTGCTGCAGTGGACTTTAAGTTGACCATTTGACTTCACAAGTTTCTCAGGGACAATCTAAAGTCAAGCCTTCATGACATTGATAGGAGACTTAGAAAGGTTTTATATTAGAGACAAATCTTTATATCAAAACTCAGTGTTGAAGAAAGCAGGAATCCTGTCCTCCACACCTTCATAAGAGCAAATTAATTGCTGAAGACTGGTTTATAATTTCAGAATGCATCAAATCAGATTCATCATGTGAAGTTATTTCAAGAATACAGTTTCTATCTAAAAGGTTTAGAGTGTTCAGGTCCGAAGAAATGATGAGCTTGTTACTTTGTGCTACGTGCAGGAACTAGACAGCATCTTCAAAGACCACGCTGGTACTTCAAAGATCAAACTGAAAATGGCAAACCCACTAGTTGTACTTTGCGTTCCCTTTCCTGTTCTTGTTCTCCCAAAATGACCTCCTTAGAAATATCAAAAGATCTAAACGTAGCCAACCACAGCCAATCAGGAATGCTTAGGTGATTGGGCATGTTTATGTTATGGTATGTTTAGATGGCAGGTGCTTCAACAGTAATACTGTTAAGCTCTTGCCATCTAGGCTGTAATATTCTTGCTCTGGGGAAAGTGGCAAACAGTGCCAAGCAGAAACACCCTCTAACCATGTTTTTCTATCCTAGGACATTCCAACTGTTTCAGAACAAGTGATCCCCTGTATAAAAAAAAAAAAAAGTATTGTCTTTTTGTATGTCAGTTTCAGTGTCAAATGTTTTGAAGTAAGCCCGGTTGTTTTGGGCAAAGAAAAGTTACTCCCTTTCATTAAAGACATAAATCAATTTTTCCCCCAACACATGTATAAAAATGAGATGAACGCGCATTAATCACAATGCTGTTCAAACTGACAATTGACTGCACTTATGAGGGGGCTGTGGTAGGGCGATTATTTTGGTCCATATTAAAATTACAATTACTCATTGACGTTGGTAATATGACTTTGGAGAATCTTTTCCAAAAAAAAAAAAAAAAAAAAAGGAAAACAAAAAATGTGTCTTTTTAAGAGTGGATTTTCAAATGGAAAGCTTGATGGAATCACAGGCGAGTGGCAGCAATCAGTGATTGTCTATGGTGGTCGTGACCGGTTCTGAAAATCTGAGAAAGCCCATGAAAACCAGAGGTAACACAAGACAAACCGAGAGAATCATTGTGAAACAGAATTTCTTTTCACAATCATCAAAGCCAAAATTGTAATTGAAGATAAAATTCAATTGACTGCATAGCACTAGCTTGTGGGTGTTTTGTCAGTCTAGAGCATCGTATAACTGCTGAGGCATGACTCAGAAGCCTTGGACAGACATTACGAAACAGTGCCAGACGAATTTGTTCAAGCCAGTTAGAATAAGCTGCCACTCTTCTGCCCTGCTCTGTTTCAAGAGGTCATTGTGGCGCTAATGCACTTAGGGTCCCTTTTAGCATTCACTTATAAAAGGAAAAATCTCACTCGCAGAGCTGAGTGAGAAGGTAGACGATGTCTTTCCAATTTAATATTAGTGCCCTAGGACAATCCTTTACACTAAGAAAATAAGTTTAACCCAGCCATTCCGAACAGCCTTAGTTAAGGACTACAATAAATCCATTCAGTAAGATTACAGCTACACTCTGTGATAAAAAAACATAAAGCACGCAAATGGAGTGGTGAAATGAGTATGCACGTGGTAAAAGGTCATGTCACTGTATCGCAATGACTATTATATCAGATCAAACTGTCAATAGAGCTAGTAATATGGGCACACTGTCAGTAGGGGGTGGCGCCCCCCTGGGCCTCGATACATGCGGTGATACGGTGTGGAATGGAGTCGTAAATCTGTTGTATCCTCTACTGCAGCAAGTCAGCCCACAGATATTGTACCTGACCCTCAAGATCCTGCAGATTGGCACTGGTGACATCAGAGCTGATCCCTGAGCCGATCCCACATGTTCAATTCAGGAAAGATCGTGGGAGCTGGCTGACCACAGGAGGACCTCAGCATGCCGCAGACAGTCCACAGACATAGGTGTGGACGGGTTTTGTCTTGTTGAAAGACCAATGGTTCCAGGATGCTGGCTCAAGAGGGGTAAGACATGAGGATGCAGGATGTTACTGAGATAGCACTGTGTCATCAGGGTCCCCCCAATCACTACCAGAGGTGACCTGAAGTCATACCCTATGGGTCCCCACACCATGATTTAAAGTAAGAGAAAAGTGACCATTCTGTCATACATGAACACTAGGGCTGTAACGATATGCGATATGAAACCGCGACACCAACCTGTGTTGCGGTGTGAGAAGGCAGAATCGCGACACACCCCTTCCAGCTCCCAGAGTTATCCATCCCATCCAGATCTAATGCCACCACATCTTTAATGTTAGCTTTCACCGCTAGGGGGCCGGCATGTGGGCGGTTCTTCTCAAAATCTCTTTTTTTTTTTTTCCCTCTCCTCCACAAGGAACACAGTGCCCAGGGAGCAGTGTGTGGGGACGGTACTTTGCTCAAGTGTACCTCAGAGGTGCCACCAGCAGTCTTGGGATGCCAGGAGTAATGCATGTGTGTCCCACAACATTGGGAGGATTAGAGCTCTCACCTCGGCCCCAGCATACGTGCACACGAGGGTAATGCAGAATCGAGATTCATCGCTGAACATGGTATGAAGGCACTGATCATCAGGCCATGCCTCCTGAATACAGCATCACTCCAAATGCAGTCGACTCTGAGCTGGTTTAAATGACAGCTGATGCCAGTGACAGGGTGTTGTAGAGAGTACAATACCTGTGTCTGGATGGGAGGCACAGATGTCATGGGGTTCGAGCCACTGTGACATCAGTATGCCCCACATGCCAGGCAATTGCACGATACAACCAACTGGCCTCATGCAAACCCACAATGCAACCTGTATCAAACTTCGTCAATTGCTGTTAATGCTGTATTAATGTGTCTACGAGGCATCCTCTGTGGCTAGTGACTAGACGTGAGAGCTCCTTGCAAATCCAATCATTTACATACCCATCATTGGTCTGCACGTGTACCGAATCGGACCATTACTTCTTGTATTTTCACATTGTTGAATCTTAGAAGGCCCTAGGCAGGATTTCATGAATGAAGGTCCTAAGTTACATTGTTAACTTGAAATATCCTATAGGCAAATTTGTGAAGATTTTTATTTTGTTTTGCCCCCAACATACTCCAAAATTGGCCCTGTGCGCAATGCAATTGAGACTGCAATACCTGATGGAGGTCATTAGCGGGTGCAACCAGTATCAGCACTGTGGTGTTCTTGGCTGGTGCTGGGCCATTTTCCTCCGTTTTAAGATCTGAATCTGTCTGTCCGTTGTCCTGCTGAAAGTCCGGCGTCATCCCAGGATTTGGATCAAGCCTCTGGTTCTTCTCAGTTGGTGGCTTTGTGGTAGCATCATTGCATGCTGCTGATCCCAAAAACCTTCGGGACAAGGACTGCCAAATGTCCTGCAGCATTTTCAGAAATGTGCTACAGATGGATGGTTTGCTGTGGTGTGCGTGTATTTCGGTGTGCAAAGGACAGATACATACAGCTACTGTTCTGAGGTGTATGTGTTAAATGCATATCCTTAATTTCCACAAGAAAAAAAAATCTGACAGATACATGAAGTGTGCAAAGGTACATATATTGGGCACTAAAGCAAAGTGGGATAAGGGCATCTGAGGACACCGGCAGACTGCAGCCTTGTGTCCTCAGTACTCACACACGACTCCTCAGACACCAAGCAGTCCAGTTCTCCCAGTCCTCTTGCAAAGGTACACCGGTTCAAAGTTTGGCCTCAAGCAAAAAGCACACCAAACTTCCACTGGATGAAGGCATTTTTTGTTCCTGGCTGCTTTACAAAGTCCGCCGGAAGAGGAAGAACAAAATTTAAAGTAATTTCTCACAACCTGAAGTGAGTAAACTAAAGACGAAATATCCCCACAGCGTCTGAAAAAGAAAAATGAATCGTAAAATGCATGAAAATGCTTCTCTTTCTCTCCCGGCAAAACCCAGTCTGCTTCTGCTGCTGATCAGTTCCACACTAGCCGCCTCCACAGCCGGCAAGTAGTGATGCAGTTAAAATAAAAAAAGGGTGCAACCTCACTGCAGCCTTACTTCAGCCAATCAGAGCCATATATCCTGACAAGTCCAGCCCCCCAAGTGCCCAAACAGCCAGTAAGAAGCCAGAAGACTGAAGACTAATGGATTGATCTCTTGCCATTCAGCAGTGTGGAAAATCTGCTGACTTTTTTTTTTTTTATCTCCACACTGCTTTTTTCCCCCTTAGTCATTCCGTCATCGTCGGGATCACCATGGAAACCTCATCCAAGAGCAGCAACTCCACAGAGGAAACCAAAATTAATTACTTTTTACACGTTTGTGCTTGTGTGTCTTCACTTTTGACAGATAATTTGCTGAAATCATTGCTCTCATCAGTCATATCTCAGTTTAGTTTTAGCCATCCGCTCTAATGTACACCCTGAAGCCCCCTCCACCCAGGTTTCCCTAATGATGTACGAGAAAATCCAAATCCCGTCTTGCTCTATTGATCAGACTGTGAAATCTGCTACAGCTCAACAATAAATCACAGCACACGGAGTCAAACTGGCCTTGAATCTCTAAGAGCTGAATAAGTGATGCTATGTTTGATCAAATTCAATAACCATGGTATTTTTCAAATATACAAATGCAGTGTTGTGATATTAAACTTTGCATTGACATAGTTAATGAACCCATACTTCTTAAGTACTGTACTCTGAACTAAAAGAATGTCTTACACACCTGATTGTTTTGATTATACTGTTTTAACCTGCTTTTATGCCAAAAGAAACCCTACACAGTCTAGTAAATAACAGGGGTTGCCATGTCCAGGCAGGAATTGGCTCCAGCGATATGGGCATTGTAAGGCATTTAGCGCTTTTATAACCATTACCTAATTTTTGAAGGTCAACACACATTTTTTTGTGTACTCTGTAATCTTGTCCATGTTGACAAACGAATAAGGGAATTTGGTGTCTGTCACATATTTCATACATTTTAAAACATTATATTACAATTAATATTATTGATGGATTATTATTTTACAGTACATTTGTGACATTAAGTAACCTTTACATACAATACAGTAAGCCTTTCTGTAGGGTAACAATAACTTAGTTTACTACCAACCATATACAACTGAAGTATGCACTAAATATGTAAAATTGCAAAAAACACTTTTGTTAGTGCTTTCTTTTTAGAACGTATTTTGAAATTTGTTCACAGAACACTGAACTAGAAAACTCATTTAAAACCCAAACTGAGGATAAAGATACTAAAATATTTAAGGAAAAACCCAAGTCTGCTAGACTAATCCTGGTCTATAAGCTGCATTAGAGGATAGCTAGTTGCGTAGGCCTGAACAAATTGTACAGTTGCTATTTTGACCCAGCTTTCGCTTTTATGGTAATACGCCATGAAAATGGTAATTCCAGTGAAATCCAAGTATGCGTCTGATCCTTCTGCATTTCACAGGCCCCACTGATTAACAGCCTTGCCTCTAATGACTCGTTTTCATACAGCTTCCCTGAAGAGTAACTTTCGGTTTGTCTGTGCCGGTGGATGTATGCTAGCCTACTGTCACTAGCAACACATCAGTGCTCAACATTCAACATAACGGTAATTACGAAACTCAGGACAAAGTTGAAATGGTATACTAGAAGAACCAGTATACCATCAGCACCATAAATATCATGTATGATATTAATTCTTGAATTTGTAAATAAATAAATAAATAAATAAATGAAAAAAATTTTGAACATGCTTTGTTCACAAAAATACACAGACTCAAAGTATACTGCAGCATCTGGCACGAAGATGGCCTCCATGTATTGGACTAGTTTGTCCAGCACATTCCACAGAATCTTGATTAGACTGAGTTCTAAGGAATTTTGAGTCCAAGTTTGATCTCTTTCTCATGTTCCTTAAACCATCACGAACAATTTTTGCAGTGTGACATGGTGTCTTATCCTGCTGAAAGATGCCATTACCACTAGGGATGTAACTGGTCTGCAACAGTCTTTAGGTACGTGGTAAGTGGCAAAGTAACATCCACCTAAATGAGGTTTCCCAGCAGAACATTTCCCAGAGCATCAAACTGCCTCTACCGGCTTTCCCTCTTCCCATAGTGCATCCTGGTACGGTGTTTTCCCCAGGTAAATGACACACATGCATCTGGCCATCCACATGTTGCAAATAAATATGTGATTCAGTGCAATTTTGGAGGTGAAGAGGGGCCAGTAACTGTTCTGGAGATAACCCAGTATTCTAGCCATCACAAGTTTGCACCAATTCGGTCAAAGTCGTTAAAATCCTTACACTTGCCCATTTTTCGTGCTTCCAACAACTGACTGTTCACTTTCTGACTAATATATCCCACCCATTCACAGGTGCCAAATTAATGAGATAAGATGTTACTCATTTCACCTGGAAGTGCTTTTAATGTTATGACTGTTACACAGATTTTCCTTAAAATGTTCCTTAAAACTCTTTTCTTGAGGGTTTTTATTTTCTTATACTACACTTCAATTAAATGTTCTTCCTCCTCAAAAGTAATTAACTTTTTTTTTATTTAACTGACTAGAAGTTATACACAAAGTGAAAAGGTTTTACTTTCCTCCATAGAAGGTAATCAAGTATTAATGAGTAATGAGGCCATCACATTACAACACACTGTGGGAGGCAGGGCACGCCCTCTATTGGTTACCAATGTACCCACAAAGCATTAGCTAAAGTTTTATAAAGTTTAGAAAGAAATCATGTAAACCTTCATAAGACTTTTATAGGACTTCATACTAAAATAGAATCTTAACATTTCTAAAAAGCAATGCTACTACTTAAACACATTTAACAACTTTAACAAGGCCAGATGTGTCTCTTCTGTGCATCTTTGATGAGCAACACTGTAAGCTATTTAGTTGAGAAAGCTGTTTTTCTGAGCAGCAAAAGTCATGGAGGCCTTACAGGTTGTGTATTCTGTGGTTAGAAACGCTGAGGAAGCCTAACAAGCTGTTTGAGATTGTACATAAGTAGTACCTGGAGACACCCTAATGATATTTCTGAGCATGCTGAATGAATCAGTCAGGATTTGTTTTCACTCTGGCACCTATTCTCCCTGGCACACCCAAGCCAACTGTGTGGAGTCACTCAATTAGTTATTCAATCAGTGCCTTCCCATAGAATGGTAGCTGGTTGTCAACAAGTAGTTTTTTGACTGAGTCACCTGTGATCCAAAGTCATATGATAAGCACTACCCTCAAGAATGCATGCATTCCATTCTTACTCATACCTTGTGTAACATACTGGCTTTACGTTTCAGCTATTACTTACTGGTTGCGCTTGAAGACTGTTTTGTTAATGAAGATGTACTCTGTCTAAAGATGCATCAGTACCAACATGTGATGCTATTAAATCCTGATAGTTGTACTATGCTGACCCAAATAAAACATACTAAGAACAAATGAACAGCATTCACAGCTTTGATAACTTTATATTAGAGCGGCTTCAGAGCTCCAAAAAGTCGCTTGCTTTTAAATGTGTGCATTTCCAACAATCTTGATATAACCCCCCCCCCTAAAAAAAGACACAAATTAACTTTGGCCTCAATCAATATAGGGCTGTGGCTTCCCTTTTTATGTGGCAGTGCAGACAGACACCTACATTTTAAAACATGCTTTAAGACTGAATGAGTAATGCTAACTTAGGCTGCTTCAGATAATCTAACTAAAGGACTGGATGTTGATAAGGACTCTATTAAGGAATCTTCTACAGGCGTTATTTCCTCCTCTGTGGATGATGTGCCAACACGTTAGCGACTTCCAGAAACAGTGAAAATATATTTAACTGATTGACTGAGAACACCTAAAAGAGTTAGTCTGATTTGTGACAAAACCTAGCTATCTCTGCCCTCCCCCATCTTTAGCAGTGCCCCCATTTCAACACACTCATGTTAAGACAGCTGAGCTTTGGAGTAGTCGAGTATAACACAAAAAAAAATATGAACAAATCTTTACAGTTTACGGTTCTGTTAAGACCTAAAATTCCTGTTTCACTGAACTGTTTGCCTGTATATTTTCTGTTTCCGATGTAACAATTACCCAAAGACTCAATATTCAGTCAGGATTTCCTGACTAACAGTATTTCTTGATTGTATCTTGTTTCTCCAAAGCTGTATTTAGAGTTGGTTTATAAAAATGCTGAAAGTAGGTTGTCCTTATTATACAGAAACATATTTTCATAGTTACTTTACAGTGGCGTGTTGAGTATACAGAACAAGTGTCAGATGTGTGCACTTTTTGGACTTTTTTTCCATACTGTACTGACATTATTGCACCTTTAGAGAATAAGAGTGATGGATGTATAAACTCACTCATTCATAAACTGTGAGGCATGGGTCCTGTTCTAACAAAAAAAATTAATTAGTTGTCAGGTTGAAGGCAAAGGTCAGAGGAACGAACACACACACACACAGGTCTAAAGTGGAACAAAGACAACAGTTCAGTTCTCTAGTGAGCATTTCTGTTCTCTCTCAGAGAAAGAGAGCATTACAGAGAACACAAAGCACAGAAGCAGCTGGGATTTCCAATACCAGCCCTTAAACACCTAATGTGAAACTCTAACGTAACGTTCTTATTTTCTCAGCGATGCTTTTTCTCTTCAGAAAGACGACTGTAAAATTTCAAAATTTCATCAGTAAGAAGAAAACCAAACTGTGACCTTACAAATAACATCGATTTCGACAGGAAGGTGTGGTCGGGGCAACATTTGCAAGCTCTCCCAGTCTATCAAACCATTTTACTTGCAAACCATTTTGTTCTGTTTCAGAGATCCTCAGGCCTGCACACATTAGACAGACAGTTCTAGTTCTTGAATGTGACGCAGCAAATTCAGTCCTTTTTCTCTTCTTTACCCTTGATAGGTTGTGCCAGTCACTTTAAGAGCCTACTTTACAAAGCAATAAAACCACTACTAACATGTCTGTCAGTGCTGGTTCAGTCGAATTCTGTCAACTTTCCACGTTGATCAAAGTGCTTTGGCACATGGCTGAACAAAGGAAGACACCACATGGTAAATTTCTACACTCACGCACCCGTCTGTGGGTCAAAGGAAATACCCAAGAGAAGAAGGATTCAGAAAAAGGGAAAACAGAATAATGACAAAACGCAAATAACTCATCAGAAAAAATTCCCCACAGAGCCCACACAGTAGAGAGCAGACGACAGGATCAGCTGATCTGCGAGGAGCTCTGATAACTGTCTAGACAGGGCCTGGTCTCCAAACATACAGTCCCGTGCAAAAGCCTCAGGCACCTATGCAAACTCTTTAAAGCTATTTATTTCTCAGTGTGTGATAAAGTCTTTCTGCTAGCAAAGTTAACATTAGAATAAATGTAAAGAAACATGAAAGCAGTAAAAAGCATCAAGATTTGTTTTGTTTGTAAAAAGCAGTTGATATAGGTCTGGTTCCAGATTTCTTCTCAATTCCTCCTGTTTGGAATTAATTTAATGTACTGACTGTGTCAAACCAGGATTCTGATGGATACCAAGTAATACTAGGTTCCCACAAAGAACACATGGATATACTGTACATAAAATCACTATTTACTGTGTAGTGTCATGTTTTTTTTGTTTTATTCAGCATATTTAGCAATGTAAATGTGAAGAAAAAAAACCTCACTGCTCTTCTAAACAGCTTTTAAATATTATTTTCACAGGCTTTTGCACATTACTGTACATATACACACCCTGTAATAAATCAGAACAGGACAGAATGGTAGGTCCCCTGTGCTGGCAGATGTAGGCCACATTCCAGGCTATATCAGTTTGCCCAGCATTCAGGAGCCCCCTGATCCACACACTCTGTTTATATTAATGACTGGGTCCTCTATGGCTCATGTAGTAATGCATCAGTACTACACTGACATATCAGGGGCAGTTTGCTCCAGCGGATACAAATCCTATGATAGAGCTTCAAAATGTGGACAACATACTAATATTACAGTTACACTGCAACATACTGCAATTGCATATGTTATTTATTTACACTCACATTATATAAAATATATAATATATTAAAAGACTGGTGCAACAATAATGTGACATGGTTAGACGTTACTTTGACCTGCAAAAGTTTGTAGACACCAGCTCATCCAATGTTTGACATAACTGATGAGTATTAGGGGGGGAGTTTGTCCCTCCCTTTGTTGCAGTAACAGCCTCTACTCTTTTGGCAAAGCTTTACAACAGATATCGGAACACTGATGTAAGGTTTTGATTGCATTCGGCCATAAGAACATTAGTTAGGTCTGGTACCGATGTTGGATAATTACCTTAATACCAGATTACCACACATAAGAGCAGAACTTGCCTGAGAAAACAATCATTTGGACAAATTGAAAAATGCTTAACTTAAATGCGTTGCTAGTGACCATGTACTCGCAGACACAGACGCCCACATGGACACGGCCACTACAGAGAGTCATCCTGCAGGAAAACTACATGAAAATGAGAAGGAAAAGCAGATGCGGAAGAATCCGTGAAAAAGAGGAGCTTCATCTGTCATTTGAGAGCAACTAAAAAAACATATTCCAAAGTCTGCCCTGCCACTGTTGTGGCCAGTGTTGTGAACACTTGAGATCTGGTTCATCATCAACAAAATGTGCTCGAATACCAAGACACCTTTTGATTTTTGTCATCAGAGGCGCAGCTGTTAACCTGTGAGGTCTGTAAAACACAGAAGGGTCAGACACACAATCAGATCTCTGTATGACTGTAAAGGAAATGATGGATTGAAGTAACAATTGCTGTTTGTGTAAGCGAGGACATCCTCTAATGATGAAGCAGATTATACTCAGTCTAGTAGTAGTTTAAACATACTTCGTTTTTTCTTTAAATCAGTGTTGAAGAGTTTCCAAAGCTGTGTTCTATAAAGAAAGCAGTAATGACAGCTGCCTGTTTGTTCAGTTATGTTTTTGCTATTTTGCACAATGAAAGTATTTAATTCCCCCCTTCAGTTGTTATATAGGGTTATTTGTAGTAAAATAAGGCACTGATGAACTAATACGCTTGCCGTTTTCTATTTTGGTTTCTTTATGGGGGAAACAATTTGCTGTATTGCAATAAACACCAAAACTGCCAAAAAAAATTTGCCCATATCACCCATTTACTTGGAAGCCACAGTCATTAATGAATGAAGAGACTGATGCACTTCAAAGCATCTTTGCTGTATTCTAAATCTGAATACAACACTGAACTGAACTGTGTGCCTGTCCTTCACCCCATAATCATAGTCCTCTCAGTAGCATCAACACAGCTTAGTGTCATATAGTGCATCACCAAACACTCCACCTGCATCACCTCTCATTTTGTTGTTTGTTCTGCACGACTGGTTGTTATAAGAAAACCCCCTCTGTATCCAAAAGCAAAATTCATGTCTTTATCAGATGAGACGATGCGGCTCTCAATAGCGGATGTTTGTGTTGTGTTGACGGAGATGGGCATTAGGAAACTACCAACACATTCCTTAGAAATGTCCTACCATATTTGGGCTTTTTGCTGTGCCAGAAGCGACCATTTCTTTGCTAGTTAGTGTGACTCAAACTTAAATACACCTTTATCACATGCTCAAGCAAACAGAAACAAAAAACGCTGATGTCAACCAAACTTCTGTCTTTTTCATCACTAGTTTATTTACGTGTAAAGTAGAAGGTAAGACAAGTGGACAGAATCGCCGCAACCAGTCAACAGGACTGAGAGGAAGACTTTATTAAAGGGCCATGGAAATGAATTTTTAAAAACATGCCATTCGAGTCCTCATCCAAATGTATGACAATTGAGCTGCAAAAAGAGCCTGCTCTGAATTCACTGTTTTCATGACTTCAGGAAGAACACTATGTATATACACCTGTCTATTCAGAACACAAAAGATTCATTTCGTCTAATCAAGCTGAAGTTATAAGGGCTGTTTCAATCTTGCCTGCTTTTTGAATGTGGTATAATACACGACAGCCATTAAGAACATATACTTATCTTAAAGGCACAGTAGCATAAAAAGACAGCTTATTTCTAAGGGATGAAGTCGATTTGGAAAATGTGATGTGAAAATGAATTATTGTAAATAAAACCACACAAACAATAAGTGGACCTCAAGGGAAAACAATAATACAAGCATATAAGCATATTGGCCTTATACTGAAATGACATAGCACCATCAAAAAAGTGAAACCTTTAAGACTTTTTCCAAACTGCCTTGTGTTCAGTTTTTACTCAGGACCAAAGGTTATTAGCCCTGTGAACTACAGATGGGTTTTAGTTAAGAATATAATCAATAACTATTATAAACGTTAAATACCTTAGATCTGCTTTGTACGTTAAGATGGAAAAGAAGGAAGGAAGGAAGGAAGGAAGGAAGGAAGAAAGGAAGGAAGGAAGTGAAACCGTACAAATTTATCTGTACCAAGTTAAGGGGAAACATGAAGGAGACTGTGGCACATCACAGGATAGAACATCATCAGGATCATTTTAGTTTGGATGCAAATTTATTATTTCCAACAACCCTGTCATACTGGGTATGTATCTGACTTTGACAACAGAATATCACCATTTCCCCTAAAATATATCCTGAATTCCCTTAATTCTCCAGGTCTGAAAATGCAGGCTTTGGAGTTCTAGAGGTTCGAGCACCAGTGGTTTTGTTCGTGTCCTCACATTACAATGGCCATATGTCCACATCAGCAGCCGGATCAACAAAAAAGCTTTGAAAGCCAGACTAATCCCTCCCACTAGGAAGAACACACACAGTGCAGCTGTGCTTTACTCTACTGTAAGAAGGCAAAAGAGGTGAGCTTTGGGGGGGGCGGATGCGGCTATGAGAGTCACCTTCTTAAATTAAGCACAAACATTAAACGACAATACACTACATTGACAAAAGTATTAGGACACCTGACCATTACACCAACAGGGACTTTAAAGACGTTGCTTTCAAACACAGCCTTTAATAAGGAGTTGGTCCCCCCCTTTACAGCTTCAACAGCTTCCACTCTTCATGGAACACTTTCCACAAGATTTTGGAGAGTTTCTGTGGGAATGTGTGCCAATTCACATCCTGTAGTACATTTATGAAGTCAGGCATGGCGCTGTCCAAAATGTCTTGGTCTGCTGAAGCATTACGATTGCCCTGGGAATAAAGGGGTCACCTGAATTCAATAATTAAGACGTGTCCCAATACTTTTGTCCATATAGTGTATATCCACGTCCTGTCACTTATTCAGGTCTGTAATGGATGAGAGAAAGAGAGACCTCTTGTCACCATTACTCACCATGAGTTCATGCTCGGTGCGATGGACTCCCAGCTTCTTCAGCCCGATGGTCAGGTCGTTTACACAGATCCCCCCATCCCTGTTCACGTCCAGGATCTGGAAGAGGACTTTCAGACGGTGCTCCTGCTCTGGTCCTCCACACACCGAGCAGCTCTGGGCTGTGGAGTCCGGCTCCAGGAACATCTCGCTGGGCTTAGATGAAGAGGGCATCGCCGCGGCTGCTGGGCTTCGAAGACCCCCAAAACCTCCACCACCAGCAATACCACCTCCAGGGTCTGAACCTTGAAACCCCTCCTGACAACACTGACAGAAAACTCCACTGAGCATTGGAGAGACTAGAGTGTCCTCCCGGTGCATCCCACGACTCGAATACAGCACTGAGGCAGAGTAAAACGCTTTTTATGAACACTAGACAGACATAAACGCAAACAAATAACCTCAGAGACACATGTGAAGCCCTATAGCGTCCAGCCTGCAAGGGTTTGTTTCCAAAATGCAGAAGTTGCGCCAAAACGGTCTATTTTCCAACAAGCTAGCCGGGTTGCTAGCTTCGAAATATCGAAATATCAAATAATGAGCAGCAGCAGCAGCATCTCTGTGTATGCCGACGCGTGTGTTTCCATTCTTCCCTCCATAAACGACTACAAAAAATTACTGAAAATGAAACTGAAGTGATATTATCTAGAAAGTCGTATTAGCTCCGAGGCTCAGGCAGCAGTGATGAGGTGGATCCCATAACTACCCATGTCCAGCTTTACCTCGATTTTTAGGGTTTCTTTGCTTCACGTACCCAATGAAAAGCACAATAATGTCGAGTATGTCCCTCTGCTACCCGGCAAAACAGTAATAATCCGAGTTTAGCTGGAAGAGTCTGGAGAATCGGCTGTCTCTGTGTACCCAGATCTCTGAACCAAAAAGCCGGGTGTACACGAGGGGGAGTTGAATAAGCTAGCGTGGAATGGGGAGGGGTGAGAGGGCCTGTGCGTGATGGACAGGCTATCTGACCAATCATATCTTAGATGCTTGTGCCAACCCGCCTCCTCCTCGTAGGTTTTCATCAGGGATTGGATGATACCACCTGTTTTCTTATCGAACAAGCAGTAGCAGAGTTCGTATTGCGATTCCAATACGAATACCGGTACTTTTAAGTGTTTTTGTGCACAGAAAAATGGGGATTCTTTGTCATGTCTACAGTCACAGCCAGTAAATGTGGACAGCCTATTTAAAAAACCCTGGCATTAGCATTACAAGTAAAGTGGCCCCTTATAGTCACGCATGAAAACACCACAACGCCCTGAACAGTGTGAAATTCTTTCTCTGCATTTAACCCACTCACCAAGTGAAGCAGTGGGCTGCCACCAACGGGAGCGGTGAGTGGTGACGGTGCCTTGCTCAAGGGTACATCAGTGGTGCCACTAGCTGTCCTTGGATTCGACACCCACAAACTCCTGACAACTTTCAGGGACAAATTCCTAAACACTAGGCCACCAGCTGCCCCAATAGGTGATACCACCGATTTTAAGCACAACAGTGTAGTGTAGTTCTAAATACAATTTGTAAAAAAGGAAAACGGTGCAAAAAATTTAACTTTTTTTTTTGTAGTGTAAGAGTGCCTGTTATTCGGTCAAGCCAAAGTGATTTGTTATTTGTTCAAGTCCTGTTTAAAAACCTTTGCATTAGCATTAAAACCCGCATCATACATTTGACACTTTAACCCTGAGGTCCACAACTTTGATGCTATTTTTATGCAGCGACAACAGCCATCATTCATTTTTGTGCGACCATTTTCCAACCTTTCTTTATCATTTTGAATGTAAAAGGCTGTTTTAGTCTTTAAAACATGTACAGCTGTATGCAAACGTTGAAACAAATTTGAAAAAAAATTTACATCCTCTAGGCGCAGTAAACTTAAATACAAAGAATGAGTATTAATTTTAGTGCATGATTTTCATTTATTTTCCTGCGGTTTAACATACTAGAAAAAAGAAAATATAAAACCTAATATGTGCCCAAGCGTGTGCATACCACTGTATTTGAAGGCATTCGTTCTAGTGGCATTTCAGAAACAATCTCAATTAATTTTTCATTTCTGCAGTCACACGGATGTCTTCAATAAAACTTAGTCAACATAACATAGCATCATATCTGTAACTGTTCAACCGTACTTTTCCTGTTCCCTTTGGGCTGTTAAAGATATTACATAATAGACTGATTGTAATTATTTGAAGTGACAGGTGGTTATTTAGCTGACTGTGGTGATTTAGGTAGCTTTCACAATCACATGTTTATGTTGTTAAAAACAATGTAAAATGGGGCTGAGGCAAGTGTGGACTGAGGCAAGTATGTGTAAACAAAAGAAAGTATTGAACAACAACAATTCCGACAATTCTGACTTCTGACTGGTGCTATAACACATTTGGAGGACAGCGACGAGTAATGTCTGTTTATTTGAGCTCAAGCAGTTTCTGGCCTTGCTCATACCTGGCATTAACAGGGATCACTCGGACCACCTTCGGAGGTGTATTCATTTGTATTGTGAATACTAAAGCCTCAACAGTAAAATCCATAACAAAAAGAGACAGAAAACAAGGAACAAGGAACACCAGCAAGGAGAAAGCAACTGCAGGGGGATAATACCACAACAGACAATGAAACTATGTGAAAAATATAGTCAAAAGAAGTAATTGGAGATACATTCAAATGTGTAAACGGTTCTGCGTTTTGTCTGTCCCTTGAGGCCAGATCACACAAGATGTTTATAAATGCCAGGTGTTAACAGGGCCTCTGTCTGTAACTGGGAGCTACTAAACATCAAAACAAAATAGTTAATCTGCCAGTAGAGGTGGTTGGAAAAACTCTGAAAATGTGATGATGACTGATTACTGAATACAGTGCTAAATACTGTCAGTGACAACTTACCTTACTATTCATAAAAGTAACATATTCAGAATACTTTTAGACTACATTCAGAATACTTTTTCTTAAGGCACAATGAAAAAACACTACTGTAAGTTTTACTATATGCACAGCAGTCCTCACTGTTTTTCTATGTATGTGTTTCATAAATGCTCATTTTAAAGAACATCCAGTTTCAGACTGTTTTAGGCTGTTTTTCATTTGTCGAAATCAGACCCAAAACTTCTAATGGTTAGGGCAAAGATTTTTTTTTATTTATCCTTTTCCCATTAAAGTTATGTATAAAAACTGGTGTAACTTCACTGAGTGTTTTGTATAACAAATAAATTGGCTGTCACCACAATTGTAAAGAATCTGTAAATTTACGACATGCCATCCCACATCAAACCATTAAACTTTGCTCGGCCCTATATTTGCTAGATTGTAAGTTTAAACATCTGGTGAGTCCAAGAGAGCTTGGCTGTTCTTGCTTTGTCTTGGTTGGGTTGGGTGGACTTCTCCACCATTCATAAATAAGGCCGTCTGTTAACTGATGTAATAGAAATGGCATTTAGTGTTCTCCTCCAAGCGTGTTGAGATGTCCAGTGATGTTGAGTTTGCAAAGATGTGGTGGAAGGAAGTATGTGCAGGAAGCACCTGCTAACGTTTACCATCCCAGCGTTGAAAGTGTCCTGTGACTGGGATCCGAGCTAGTGGATCGAATTTGACATGACTACACTAAGAAGAAAATTGGAGAAAAAGATCAATGTAAAACGAAATCTGCTTTAACACAGTAGTCACTCACAGACCAGGTGGAGACTGAACAGCTCAAAACATGTAGGCAGGAATGAGAAATGAAAGTAAAAGAGGTTAATTTCTTCATCTAAAGGTTGGTTTTATTTATAAAGCTCAGTCCCAGGCACAAATAGACAGTGCTTGTCTCACCATTTATAGCAATACAGCGATACTATAAGAATTTCTACAGGATTCTTATAGGATTCATAGTTATTCAGACATTATAGTTTACTGCAGAACACTATAAATAGAAAAAATATTATAGAAGTGTTATACGGCAGAATAGCAATATTATAGATTCTTATAGGGCTACTTATTATTTATGTTCATATATGATTGTAATTTATGTAGATTTCATATTCATTGAAGGATATGTGAAGATATCATAATGTATGAATGTATGAAGATACTAAAAATAAAAGACATTCATCTATCAATCTATCTATCTATGTATCTCTCTATCTCTCTGTCTGTCTGTCTCTCTGTCTGTTTATTTACTTACATATCTATCGATTTATCTGTCTGTCTGTCTATCCATCCATCCATCCATTCATCCATCCGTCTATCTATCTATCTATCTATCTATCTATCTATCTATCTATCTATCTATCTATCTATGTTTTTATTTATTTGGTATTAAATCATAGATTATTTCTATTTCCCTTGTGTTAAAATTATAATTTTGTCATGATTTCTTTAGCATTTATTGAACTTAACAAAAAAAATACAATAAATGTTTAATACATAGTTATACAATGAAACCATAATTAAAAAAAAACCATACGATTCTGAATACAATTGTTAGTTATTTGAATACAAAATAACTGGGGTGAGTGTAGATAGAATTTCACCTGGGGTCCCTAAATATTCAGAAATGTTCTGGTTATTTACAATATTGCAACAGATGGCACAGACCACTGAAAAACTTCCCAGTCAAAGCTTCGGTTTCAGCTGGGTCTGCAAACTGGGAATGAACTGATGTTTCTGTGAACCTCTGCCACCAGATGGCGTCACACACACACACACACGTTTAACGTCATGCCTGTCTTTGAAGTGTATCTGAAATCCTAACACGTGAATCACACATGCAGCACAACTTAAATACCTCAGAATTTAAGACAACAGACAACATAAACCTAATAATGTGATTTTTTAATTAAACACATTTGGTTTGCCTCTAGCACAAAACAATACACACTGTATGGACAAAAGTATTGAGACACACCTGTTTTTTAGCGTTTCTTAATGTGTCAGCATGCCAAGACATTTTGCACAACGCCTTGATTTCAACTTTGTGGACACAGTTTGGGGAAGAACCTTTTCTATTCCAGCATGACGGTTCCCCAGTGCACAAAGCAAGCTCCATAAAGACATGGTTGGATTTGTTCGGTGTGGAAGAATTTAACTGACCTGCACAGAGCCCTGACCTCAACCCCATCCAACACCTTTGGGATGAACTGGAACAGAGATTGTGAGCCAGGCCTGATCCAACATTAGCGCCTCATCTCTTATTTGCTCTATAGAATGAATGGGCACAAATCCCCACAGAAACACTCCAAAATCGTGTGGAAAGCCTTCCAATTCAGTAACAGTAGAACAGGTTTTAAGACGAAATATTAGAGGAAAAACTACAAAAAGTAAAGAATATATTGCTTGAATGTGTGTTAACACCTAACAACACAAAGTCAACAAACGATATATTCTGCGGCCCTAATGTGTGAGACTTTCACTTCCGAGACTGACAAAAGTGAAGTAAAAACCATGGCTCCGCATTAAAGAATATGTATTTGAATGCAATGTCATGAAAGTCCCTGTTTGTGGAATGGCCAAGCGTCCCAATATATTTGTCCATGTTAGGTTTTCAATCGAGGTAGGTTTGGTTTTATTGAAGGAAGTCCACGCGTCAGGGTGGGCGGGGCTTAGCAAGAGAGAATGAGCAGAGCTTGAAGTTCAGTAGTGGCAGTCCGTTCAGCACAGCTCTGCTTGTGTTTCTGCAGCCCGGGACGAGGAGATTTGGTAAATGTATTGTGTTTTTGCACACCTCAGTTCCTACCTCGCTATTGTCCTTCTTGTCTGTTTTGTTTTAGTAAGTGTTTTGAACGAAATTTAAAGACAACGCTGCCGTCTCTTGGCCAAACTGGCCATAACTGTCCATTGTGTTGTTAGGGGCCAAGAGGAAAATACTCTAACCTTTGATTACTATGGAGAAGAAACATGTTTATTCTACTGTTCAGTAATTATAACAGTGTGTGTTTTTGTCACAGGGAGGTTTTGGAGACGGCGGACGGTACTGTGCGTTTTTCCCCTGGCATACGGTTGTATGGCATACGGTTTCCCCTGGCATACGGTTTTCCCCTAAGGTAAGTTACTCGGTTAAGGGCATTATATGGACAAAAATATTGGGACGCTTGGCCAATCCACCAACATTGCATTCAAATGACATTGCATTCAAATACACAGATTTTAATATGGAGTAGCCCCCCCTTTACAGCTCTAACATCATCCATTCTTCTTGGAGGGCTTTACACAAGATTGTAGAGTGTTTCTGGGGGAATTTGTGCCCATTCACATTCTGTAGAGCATTTATGAAGTCAGGCACTGATGTTGGACTGGCTGGCAGTTTCGGTTCCAGTCCATCCCGAAGGTGTTGGATGGGGTTGAGGTCAGGGCTCTGTGTGGGCCAGTCAAGTTCTTCCACAGAAAAGCCAGTCAGTCAGCCTAAACACAAAAAAGAGGTGTTCCAACACCTTTGTCCATATAGTGTAGGTTTAATGGTTGCCTTTCGTGCTCATATGGTGCTTCCTCTGAATGTTCTTGTGTGTGGTTTACAGGCTTCACGTTTATTCTCCTGAGATGCTGAACCAAAGCAGAGGCATCAAGGACTTCCAGGCGCCAGATTAAGAAGGCAAAAGTGTCCCCTCGTTCTTATCTACCTCAGCATTTTCTCTGAGTTTTAAGAGTGGAACAGCAGCATCCAGCCAACGCACCATGGCGTTTTTGATGAAAAAGAAAAAGTTCAAGTTCCAGGTCCATTTCACACTGGAGGAGCTGACGGCTGTGCCGTTTGTGAATGGGATGCTTTTCTGCAAAATCAGACTGTTGGAGGGTGGAGACTTTGCCAATTCTTCATCCAGGTAAACACTGTTATTTTCTTTCTCATTATTAGTCTGGGTCTTTGCGTTGTTTTGAGATTTGGGCAAATTGTTATTGTTACTGAGACCAAACAGTGACGCCCTTTACCCCTTTTAAAGCAACATTCCCCAATCCTTATCCTGGAGATTCTCTAGGGCTGCGTATTGTGGTGATTCCCCTGCTCCAGCACACGCACTTCAACTTCAACTACATCGGATCATTATCAAACCCTTCATCAAGTTAGCCTGGGTGTGTTAGAGCAGGGAGAAGACCAGGGAACACCAAGGTAGAACTGAAAAATGTCCTGCTTGCTCTTTTACAGACAGATGAACACATTTTCTGAGGTTTTTCTGTGGCCTTTACATGTCTGGAACAGATGGATTTGTTCTCCTCTCTGTGCTTAAGATGGATAGGAGGAAGAGGAGATGGTTTATAATGAGATACTCTTTGTCGTCTTGCTACTAATCTGTAATAATCCTGATTAATCTTCAGGTCTTGTGGCCAGTCTTGAAGCAGTGTATGGTTTCTAAGTGCAGGTGTACCCTAAGCAGAAGTGAAACAGGTCTTATTTCATGTTTGCTGACCTGAAATGGTGTGTGGTAGTTGTTTGTGAGCTTCTAAGGGTTTTGTTCCGTTTTTCATAGTCTGCGTTTAATGCATTTAATCAGGCAACCAATCTGGTGCACCCGTTTCCAGTCTTGTTGTATACATGTGGCTCTGAACGACAGCTGACAGCTGTCACTCAGTAGGCCTTCAGCTTTGCTTGTGTATGTGTAGAAGCGCTTAGGTTGCCCACACAGGTGTGGATGGGCCTGGAGTACGGTTTTGCATAGCGTACAACGGAATATCATGCTAATCTTGTGTGGATTTGCATGTGAAAGAGAGAGCTATTACGAATGCTTGTCGCTTGTGCATTTGAGTTAACTTTTTTGTACCTGGGTGTGTCACTCTAGGGTGGAACACTCTAGGGTGGAACACAGTCAGATCAGGTTATTACAAATGCTGTAGAAATCAGTTCTGCTTCAGTTTTTGGAAAAGAATTTAATGCATCAAGAAGTTTTCAATATCACCAATATTCAGTTTGATTTATTATTTGCTCAGCATTTACAGAATAATAATATATAATAGGAGTGTGACAATACAGGCAGGCCAGGATTCAAATAGCAGGTTCACGGTACAATATACTTGTGATAAGTTTGAATGAAGAAATAGGATTGCTATCTTTAGTTGTGGCTTATGAGTCTAGAGATGGGAGGCAAAAATCAGAATCAGAAAAGATTATTGATCCCTATTTTGATTGTTTAATGGCTTAGGAGGACTGTGATGTATGACCTGAATGGAGTGTGTGGTGGATTGGTGCTGGTTGTTTGCAAACTGTGGTTTACACATTGCATTAGATGGCAAAAATTATAAAATGTACATCTCCACAATGCAATCACATGTCTACAGTGTCACATTTTTTCCTGTAGTGTCACAGTTTTTCTATGTATTGTTATACTTTTTATATACAGACCTTATATACCAAGCTTTTTGGATATTTATTGCTAAAAACAGCCATAGAATTTTCTTAAATATCCTTAAAATGAGTTCTAACATAGCAAAACTGATGTAGTTCCTGATTTAATCTTGTTTTGAGAATAATATACTATATATGAGCAAATTTGTAAGATTATTAAGATTGTTTTAAGATATTTTTTTTCCTATTTCAAGAAATCTTACCAAGTGTAAATATCTTACTTCACTGGCAGATTATTTCACTTGTTTCTAGTCTAAATATCTTACTGCACTGGCAGATAATTTCAGTTGTTTCTGAGATGTAGTCTGAGATTTCTTGAAATAGGAAAAAATATCTTAGAACAGTCTTAATAATCTCACAAATCTGATCTTATATAGTATATTATTCTCAAAAAAATATACTATATATATACTATATATAGGCTAGAAATAAGATTGCAAGTCTTGTTTAGATCAGGACTTTTTGCAGTGTTAAGTCTCCGCCTTCAGTCTGATACGTCACGATGCATTGACGCATTATAACTAACAGTCTGTGATTATAAGAATCTCCCTTCTAGCCAGAAATGGGTCAGTACAGCCTGTTTGTAGTGAGTTTTGTGTTCGCATGTTTTTTTTTTGGACGCATGGCAACGGGGGCGGTTTGCCGTGGGTGCTCTGGCAGTGCCAGGCACGTTTGTGTACCCGTGGGCTTGATGCACTAAAATGCCCTCGGACATTCAGCACAATGCTCTGTCTGTCTAACAAGCAAAGGCTTCAGGAGGTTATATCACAAACTCCCCGATCCATCGACATTCCTCCCAAAGGATGGAGCGAGATTAGGGCTGCACAGTATCTCGTTTGTTAAACGATATTACAGTACTGAGCTTTTGCGACATGGATATTGCAGATGATTGCACTCAGCATATCAGCATTTTTACCTGCTGTGTTCTGTGAGCATCCTGACTAATGAGGCACAATATATCAACTGTGAAACATCGTCACAATGTCAAACATTGCAATGCTGCAATATAAGATAACACTGTGTTAGTACCACAGGTGGGAAATTTGCATTGTTACAACAGCAAAGTGAACAGAACAAAAGAAGAAAGTAGAAGCAGCATAGCCAATAGAATAAAAACTATACGATATAATACTATAATATGCGTATGGAAATTGACTCTCAAACCACTCACATTGTGTACTTTAGGCACAACACCTATAGTGCCAAGAGATGTACATTCTGATGAAATGTCTTATTCGCATGGTCACAAAATAGGGCCAATCCTTAAGCGTCTTACATTATTGCATATTTATAAACCAGCAAGGTGTATCGTAACCAAATATAGCAACACAAGTGTTTTGTTTAACCCTAATCCCAACAGATGTTCTTCATGCATGTTATTAAAGGCACCATATTATGGAAACCAAATTTTCTTTACTTTTCTTTAAAATGAGTTTGATGTAATGTGTAAACATTGTTCAAGTTTTTAAAGCACACTCCTTGATCCATATGGTCTGTAAATGGAAACTCAGCTCCTAAAACAGGCCAAATATCTACTCATTTCAGAGGCCATGATCCAGGAGAACCAATCAGAACCAATTTAACATACATCTGTCTTAAAGACACAGCAACAAAAACCAGCATTTTTAAATATAAGGGATACTATAAGGGATAAAGAGAGGTTGTAAAAATAGACTAGGTGTTTTCTGGTATATAAAAACCTCACACATATTATAAGTGGAGATCAGGGAGAAAATAAAATTATTGAGCCAAAATGTACATTTTGCCCCAGAGACCATACAGTGCACTTATGAAACCTTAACTCCAAAAACAGACCCTTTTGTATTGTGCTTCTGTGATGTTATGCGAATCAAGACACATAGAGATCGGGATGGAGAGAAGATATGCAGGTTTGGACGGAAAGATCAGACTGGGAAAACAGATAGGGGGAGAAAGGGAATGAAGAGAGGGAACACAGAGGCTTGAGTGATACTGCGCACAGAGGGCTTTTTGTTTGCCTGTGCCACAGCGTCCTATCTCTCTCTTTCTCTCTTTGTCTCTCCTTCCCCTCTCATTCTTTTCCATCACTCTTGAATATTTCTCTATCTTCTTTCTTAATCTCGACGGCTCGCACTTGTGAAGTGCTTGATTGGCCGAAGGGGGCTCTGCAGCTCGTAGACAAAGAAGGCTGCCGTGCTCGACTTGGCGCGATGAATGAAGAGCACAGCGTTGTTGATTGAGTTGAAGTGTCCTCTTTTGTGCTGATCTGAAACCAGCATGGGAAGCTACTTTTAACAAAGCTTTTGCGGATGTTTTGATGTTTCATTCTAAAATGAAAGCTGTTACCACATTCAGCAATTTATTGTTCTCATATTTTTCTTAGCATGGGAAAAATAAAATAAACAAGACTAGTGTCTTTTTTTAATGAATGAACTGGATCATTGTTCTTTAAATACAGACGATCTCATGATATACTCAGAAAAACATATTGTAACATACTAGTTTAGGTATATGTAGTCCCAGTTTCTCCATTTTACAAATTTTATGTGTCGATATTGACAGATATGCTCATAGAAATACCTAAAACTGGCACTCGACCAAAATTTCCACATTAGTGTATCCCTAATAGTTAGTATTACATGTTATTATGTAATATTTTATGCTGTAGCCCTTCCCTAGGGAAAGGCTATGTGATGCCTCATAACTGAAGGTGAAGTCCTGCAGATAATTGTTTAAACTGACATTGCTGCCCAAGCTTAGACATGCATTTTTATAGCCTTTCTTGATCAACCCAGGGAGGCAGCTAGCCAGTCGCAGGCAGTGAAGCTTGAAGGATGGCGGGGCTGTTGCTGATGGAACTGCAGTTTAATGTCACACACCCTCAATAAAAGCAGCCATATCTGCCAGCCAGCCAGCTACTGTGGTAGTGCTGTTACTGTTTGCCATCATTTTTAGATCCACAAACGTTGTCTGTTCTTCAGTCTATGCTCTAAAGGTAGTCTTCCCTCTTGAGCATTTTAGTTGATGATTTCTTAAAGAATATTTTAAATGAGACGTGTAAATACGTTAATGTTTAAAGGAC
This sequence comes from Bryconaethiops microstoma, assembly GCA_037577275.1. NCBI lineage: Eukaryota > Metazoa > Chordata > Actinopteri > Characiformes > Alestidae > Bryconaethiops > Bryconaethiops microstoma. The sequence goes on from JBBJLS010000082.1 coordinate 10,249,453, forward strand.
CTTCCACATAACGTAAAGATTACATCCACAATATTCCTGCGCGCCATGGAACCTTCTGAAAATATGAACACAACTTATGGTGAAACGGCGAACAGCCAGTCTTTACATCTGTCCCTGTATTTCCAAGCTGAAGATTTAGCCGTGTCGTGGCGACTGGGGTTGTCATGGAAACGAGAGAGAGAGATTATGTGTGTGTGTGTGTGTGTGTGTGTTTGTTTGTGTGTGTTTCTCTGACTGAACATGATGAAACGGTGGCTGTAATTGTAATCATTACAGAAATGCATCTCTGGGCTCCTTCCTGTTCTGCTTCTTTTTACACATGCAGGCATGTACACGCATGTGCGCACACACACCCACACACACACATGGTGCAACAGGGGAATTGACTTCACATTTGAGCTGATCTTCAGGCTGACCAGTAACATCAGTTATGATAATGGTTGCTATTAATGCCCAGGTTATGATTTGATTCCTGAACAAGTATTTTTGTACCTTCTTTTAAAAAACAAATCAAGTGGTCGTGGCTGATATAGGGTTCGGTAATTTGATGATGTTTCCTGTTATTTTGATAAATTATATTAAAATGTCAGTATTTGGAGCACATTGTGGATATTGTTAGAACACAGACCCACTGCATGTTTCTTTATAAAGATTTAGTTCACTACAGTGAATAAAATGTTCAAGTGTTTTGTCCATTCTAACTTCTCATTTGTGAGTAAAAACAGATATGTAGACTTATTCTGTATCATGCTTTTTTGAAGTACCCTTAAACAGAAATGAAGGGGTTTAAAGAGTATATTTATTGATTGCAACAGACTATCAAGAAAATGGCGTTGATAATAATATCCGTATGGAATGGAATTAACCAATCAGCAGTCTAGATTTTGGTACAAGCATGCTTATTGGCTCACTGCTACCGATGAGACCAACCAATTATGATCTGAAATTTGTTACAGAATTAAATGCAATCGCTTATTTTTGTTGAATAAATTCTGTCTGTGGTTTATTTGAATTTGAGAAATTTATATTGGCAGACATCCTGGATTAACCCACTTTTTAGCTTCTTAAAAGTGGTGTCAGTGATAACTTTTCCATATTGGTTCCTCCAAAGTGTTTTTCTCTTACGTCAATATACCATAGAAGTGACACTGCAGAAAGGTAAATCACTCATTCCTGACATCCCAAAGAGCACAGAAAAATAAGTAGATGGTGCTTATGCATAATGGATTAAGGCAAGTGACAAAGGCCTTTTTTCATTTGACTGAATTGTTTGTACTTGGTTGCTTAGTTACACGTGATCAAAGGTAAATAATTCAAGCTTCCAGACTGAATTGGCTTTATTCGAAGTAAGGCCAAATGATAGGGACAGAACAACCTCAATGCTTTATATTGCAGTTATAAAATGCTTTGTGCTAATGGTTTAGAGGTCGTATATTATAAATCCCTACAAATAAATATAAAGCCTAGCAGAACTCTCGGTATGAGTGAATCCACTATTGGTTTGCCGTTTGTGTTCCACTGATATTAAATTTAGATCTGTGTTTGAACAATAAGAATAAAAGACGTTGTTGATAATGTGCATTTTACTTGTTAACATGCAATCCCTGTAACACGCACACTCTCGTGTAGTCACATGTTCACATGCTAGTTGCAACATCTAGATTTCCCACGTTTTGTGTATTTGCTTATTCTATGCTTAAAAAAAGCAAACACACACACACATACACACACACACATGTATGTATGTATGTATGTATGTAGCAGGGCAAATTATTTGATCCCCTGCTGAATTTGTAAGTTTGCTCACTTACAAAGAAATTAGGATCAGATACTTTATTTCACTCGGTGACTTCAGTTTCAATTATCAATTTATAATTTTTATACAATGTGTTTTTTTTTTTTTTTGTTTTGTTTTTTTGGTTGATATTCCGTCTCTCTCCACTAAAACAAAACTACCATAAAAATTAGAGACTGTTCATTTATTTGTAAGGGATCAAACTTACAAATTCAGCAGGGGATCAAATAATTATTTCCTCCATTGTAAGCATATATATAGCAGAAGCTGAGGGTTATCAAGGTCTGTGGCATTTCAAAGTTTTCTAATCTTTCAACCCATGTGTGTCCATTATTCAGCATGTACATCTAAATGGAAGCCCAGTCTAGTAGCTAAATCAAGGCCAGAGGTAGTGGCAGATTGCGAGTAAGCTTTAGATTAGGCTGTAATTTAATCAGTGACGACTGGAGAGTCTGTTTATCAAACAGTGATGACAGTGCTGTAGGATTGGTAAGGGTATCTCTCTTTTTCTGTCTCTCTCTCTTTCTCTCCCTTATTCTCTCCATCTGTTTTTTCTAGCTGTGTGACTTTTAGTCTCTCTCTGTGTATATTCACTTCCCCCACTCTCTGCTGGTTAGGTGGTTGGTGTCTTCTATTTTCCAGGTGACTGAGCTTCGATTGGCTGAGCAAAGATACTGAGCAAGAAGGAGAGTGAGTGTGAGATAGAGAGCAAAATTAAATTTGGGGACAAGTGAGAAAATAGAAGGTCAGTAAGGTAAAATCCCAGCAGGAAAATGAAGATCAAACTGAGTATTTGGCCCTGAAGTTTGTACCATTTAGAGATTTTTACAAATCTCACATGCAGTCACATACACACACTCGCTCTCTCTCTCTCTCTCTCTCTCTCTCTCTCCCTGTCTCTGTCTGCTGTCTTATCTGCGTTTGTAAATGCTATGATTTGTAGATTTACCAATTGTGGGCCTTAAGCTCAGTGAAAGCCTTTAACCTCCCCTTATCTCTGACCCTCACATAAAGACCATCATACCGCTTGTACCACACACATACACACAAACTGATCGTATCGATTTCCTACTGTGTTATTCATGTATTTTGATATCTTTGAAACGCTATACCATCTAGCCAGTGTTCAGTTAAGTCCTTATTATTTGGGCCTTTTAATTTCTATTAAAACAATCAAATACTCAGTAGTAATCATTCTACTATGCACTTGTTATTGTGCGACGAGAACGTGTAACAAGAACATCTAAGGATGGCTATGAATGAATTGAAAACATAGATGAATTGGGGTAGAATATATGTATGAAACCTAATGCCTTATGAAGGAGCTTAAAGTGGGGGGCACTTTAAGCTGTTGTCAGGCTTCCCCAGCCCTAAAAAAGCATTTTTACAGAGAACACAAGAGGTTAAAACAAACATTGTGCTTTCAATGGAAAAGCAGTTTTGTTAAACCAGATTATACTCCATGGCTTTAGAAGAAATCACTAGGCAAAGCTGACCAGGGTTACCGGTGACTGTATTTAGTTTCTGCTGATAACACAGCTGGAATAAATGTGATGCAGAAAGACTTGGCAGTTTTACGTGGAAAAAGATGAAGCATCCGATTTGCATTCAAGCTAAATGACTGTATTTCTCATAAGAGCTTGGACAACAGGAGTCTCGGGGAGGGTTTTAGAAGGGTTGTGCTCATGATAGTCATGGAGTTTGCCACAATCCAGCATCTCTGGCCCCGCAAGACCAAAAACATGTTTTTCTAGTTTTTCTGGGTTGTGAGCTTTTATAACCTGACAAGTCAGTGTAACGCAGGGAGATCCATACTGGTTCTGGAGATCTCTCACACTGAAGAGTTTAGATCCCAGTTATAACAAAAAAGGAGAAGGAAAAGGAGCCAGAAATCAATAAACTGGAGTGTATCTATACACAGCAGAGCTCAACTGATTAGTTGATGATAATGGCTGATATTTAGGTCCTCTGGGTTTAAAGTATCAGCAAAATCCTGCCAATATCAATTGACTTCTATGTTGTAATATAAACCTCTTTTATTCATTTGACAAATGATAGTGATATAATTTAACTGTTTAACCAATGCTGGAGTATAATTGTTGACCATATTAAGTTGCATACAGATATAACATTTTCACAACAGTCCAGATCGATTTTTAATTCCAAATCATTTTTGAAGCATTTCTATCGTTCCATTCATCGTGACCTGTTCACACGATGTTATAGACAGTGTTCAAATGATGTGAAAAGTTGGAAATGTAGGTTCATGCAGCCAGGCTTTTATATGGATTTAAAGCTTCACTACATTTGGGACAAGGCAGGATTTGGACAGGAGTGGGTCTGTTGCTGGATTATCATTGTCTCTGCACTGCGTATTATTGAGTGAGCAAAATCTGTCGTTTCCACCAACTCTTATTACATCTACCCACGTGCTGTGTGCACAAACACTCACACACAATCCAGTCTCGTGATGAGTGGCATGGCTAGTTTGTGCTTTTAAAGAGAGTTTTATTTAGCATTTTAAGACAGTGTTGAAGGTTCATTGTTTACTGTTTGCTTTCACATCCCCTTCTAAAATGTTCCCTATATTTAAAAAGAAAAAAGCTGCTGTTATCATCATTACTATTATTATTTGTGTTATTTTATCTTTACCTGTACATCTGCTGATGCCTCTGGGAGCATCACTGATGATGTGTCCCGAAGCACAATCAAACTTATTTATAGAGATCCTACTGCTAATAATAATCTCACACACATGCACGCAGTAAAGGGTTTGGTCTGAGGGAAGCCCGTACTGCTAGAAATAGTTCACCTCCTGCTGAGTGGCTGCACACATACACACACACACACACACACACACACACACACACACACACACGTTAATGAGTGACCACAGCCCCTCAGTAGGCCAGTGGATCCTGAGGGTTGCTAAATTTCCCAGGCTGTAGACTGTAGATTCTGGAAGGAGAGGACTTTGGTCATTATATATTATATAGTGTTATTGGTGAATCACCGATTGAAATTCTTTTAGAATGTCGAGTCTTAGTATTAATCTGTGGGAAACTGGCCTATAGGTTTTAGCAGGTTAATACAAAAGTGCATGTTTTCTTTGTCATATTAATGTGCAAACTGGCTTATCAGCAACAACCATTTGCCTCTGACTCTCCTCAGTTTTCTGTTCTGTTCAAAAGAAAAGCACAGTTTTGGCTGAAATGCATCTCAGAAGTTGTTTGAGTTGTTAGGTTTAAATATGTTTTGAGTGTGTTTTTTTTATGTGGCTAGGCTGTGTCCAAAAATAAGTCTGCTACTTAAGACACATGAAATGATCAGGTGTGTAATTTGACCGGGATATTCAAACCATTGCATAGAGAGCTGTGTTTCATTAGCATAAATCATTGCATTTTTCCTACCTAATTGAAGAAAATCACATTCGTCAAATTCCAAAGGAAGGCAAGATGTTACCAAACTTTTGGCAGCTAGTGGAGACTGATGTCCTAGTGTGAAAGGTGTGTGAGTGAGTGTGTAAAGGACTCGGGCTTTTTTGTACAGCACCAAGTAAACAGCAAATACAGTACAGTTAGTCCAGATAGACATGTCACGTCTTCTTTCTGAAGTCCATGTGTTTCATGAGCTTAGCTGATGAGCTGCTTTCTGCTCCACCTGCTAGTGTGGAGTGTAGACTGAGCTTTTTAAACCACCATATGCTGAACAAATGTTGCAGGATGCAAGCTGGTCTGAAATGAAGCACTGGGTTTCTGGAGATTGGCTGTTTTCAGTTCAATTCAGTTCAACTATTTATTATTATACAGTTTCCACTTGGCCACCAAGTAACAAATAATTATTGTTCATAGGTTGCACATATTGTTTTATCACTGAAAGTTCTGATATTAAAATGATTTATGTGTAGTGATGGAGATCATACTGTAGATCATATTGTAGTATGTTCAATTGTTTAAATAGAAATTCATATTCTTAAATCGTATTTCTAAACGCATGATTTTGACTCTTCATGAGGAGGATGAATATCAGTGACAGTTTTCTTGCTGATTTGGCCCTACTAATGGAGCCACGTAATATATTAGGCTGGTATATCTGTATTCAGACATATGCACACCAATTTAAATGGGAACAGCTGGGATTTGTTCAGAGAGTCCTAATAAAATGCTAATTTTGGTCTCTGTGATTTACCAGGCCTGTCTATCTCCGTTCTCTTCTGGCTTTCTCTCTCTCTTTCTTTCTCTCTCTCTGCCACAAGACTTTGTTATTATTGCCTGGAAAGAGGGAAGAAAGGGAAAGATTGATAAAGCAGGGGAATTTGAGCAGCATCTGGAAGTGAGCTCCAAAAAGAAGTAGGTTAAATGTGATCCTGAGGGAATAGAGGGAGGAGAGCGGAGGAGAAGGCCACAGTTGCTTTCTGTTTTTCTCTCACATTTCTTTCACACACATTAGCTTAAACACTCTATGCCACAAACTGCAAGCTGCAAGTTACCCTCTCAAAAATGTTGGATTGGACGTGTGGTTCTGGGAAAAAGCCTTTACTGATATGACACCTTCACGTTAAGTGCAGGTTCCTTAAACTTAAAAAGGTCTACAGTTCTTTAGAGCAGCAGTTCAGAGACGTTTTAGTCTAAAGCTCCTTTTATCGATATTAAAGGCTTCTGTGGCAAGCATACATTTAATCTGTCACAAAAATGTATAATGAGTGAATAAAAGAGCTCGGCTACGTCCAGATTTACAAAGACACAAATAATAGACACTTAAAGTTGCCAGAAGTGTAGTAACATGTTAACTGAAGTATCATAATGCAGTTTTCTAAAGTAGAGCAGCACTGATTGTACATTATTGGTGCACGATAATGCTGGAAGCATCATTCCAGCTTGCTTTATTTATAGGGTATCAGAAAATACTCTAATGGTGTAGAGCATTGGTGATCATTACCTGACTTTATTTATTTAGCACTCCAGCAGCAGAGTTGTTATAGGCAGAACCGTAATTTTTTAATGTTTTTTATTACACTATACTATATTTTATTCACAATCTGAAAAGTAAAGTAAGAAGTTAACAAGTAATGTAGGAGTGCACCAAATAAAATGATTTTTTGTTTCTAAAAGAAACAAATTTAAAGGTTCTCATTTTCAGGCAGAAACGATTGCTCACTCAAAATTGTGAAAATATATCCTTTGTGTTTCCTCAGTCTTTGTGTGTGTGTGTGTGTGTGTGTGTGTGTGTGTGTGTGTGTGTGAGAGAGAGAGAGAGAGAGAGCGAGAGCACGCGCATGTGTGTGTATGAGTGTGCATTCTCTCACTCTCTTCTGCCCCAGCTGTGCTTTGCTTGCTGTTTTTCCTTGAGACTTCACAGGATCACGATTCGAAGGTCAGACATGTCAGGTCTACTCTGTTTGTGAGTTTGTGACTAGGCCGCTTGTTGTAAACCCTTTTCCTGTCTCCATTCTTTCTGTCTTGTAAAGGTGAATTCAGCAAAACTACCATCCACTGCACCAGCTTGCTGTACTTTGATATCAGTTTTTCTTCAATTCAACCACCCCAACAGAATTCTGTCTCAGGGATAAAGAGTGCAAAGACCGAGGAAACATAAAAAGGTGCATTATAAAAAAAAAAAAAATCGGTAGGATTTTGAATCTGCAGTGGCCATATTATTTGCAGATAAATGAGAAAAGTAATTTGTTTTATCAATTAAATACAGAAATTACAGGTGACAAATCTACACCCTGGACTACGTGGGTGGTAGTGGTCTGATGGGTAAAACACTTGTCTGTGAACCCGATGACCACAAAATCGCAGGTTCAAACCCCCACTTTGTACCATTGTATCCTTGAGCAAGACATTTAACCTTCAGTTGCTCCAGGAGGACTGTCCCTGTAAGTAATGATTATAAGTCACTCTGGATAAGGGCATCTGCCTAAGCAGTGACGCGCATGTGGTACTGGGCATGTGCCGTGCAGACAGGAACATCTATTTTATTGGGAGTTGAGTAATCTAGTGATTTTTTAAAAAGTAATTGAGTATTTGAGTAATCATATGCATGTCACCTCTAACAGCAAATATGTCATTTGACTTCATTTCCATTAAATTTCTACCTGCATTTGTGCGATCCTGCTGGTGTGGGTTTCCTCCCTTTCAGTGATTCTTACAAAAGCAATTTAAGTGATAATAGTTCCCCAATGGAGATGGTTCAGACTGCTGTAATAATTAGTAATAATGCTATGTTCAAGTGGCAACCAATTTACTAAAATAATGTAAATATTAATAAAGTATTACTTAAGCAGTTGACTACAATCAATTTATTGTGAGACCCCAATGTAAGATATTTTCTGTATTTGGTATTTTATATTTGCTGATATGTTTTAGCTTTTTCATAGTAAAATTAATCAATGGGTTATTTTAATCTGTCTTTTTTATATGTGAATTGTGGTATTTAATTTATTTTGAGAATAAAAGAAGTCTGTTGTTTTTGATAAAGCTGACAAAGTTGACAGTTTTAGAAACTAAACGTGACTTTACATTCTGTTTATGTGTATCTGCATGTGTGTTAATGACTGATATGATGATAATCGGGGTGTACTAAGAAGGAATTTGTTAGCTTAGAATTTGTGTTCTGCAGAGAAACCAAATACGCACCAAATTCTTGCTGTTCCTGTAACTCTAGCAGTTCTCACATAAAACCTGTATGCGTGTGTGTTTGTGTGTGCGCGAGTGTATGTGTGAGAAAGAGAGAGAGAGAGAGAGAGAGAGAGATTATGTGGGTGTGTGAGCACAGAATGAAATGGATATTGAGACATTTGGGTACTTTTTAAATGGCTTCATGCGTCACTAAGCATTTGTAGTTCAGCACTTCCCCTTTATCATCATCATCAACCTCATCATTGCTTTGAGGCCTTCCATCTGGCTCCTAATCAAAGCCTGCAGGTTTCCAGGGAGTTAGCCAGAGTGTACATTCCACAGTGGGGAGAAAAAAGCAATAAGATCTTTAGTGACAAATGAGTTTAAACTCAAAAAGAATGATTGAACCTTGTGGGTTACAAATGGCACTATACTTTCTATCTCCGGTATTAATACTGGTTATTCAACATTTTAAATTTGCCTCAAGTAACACTTAATATAGCCATACAAGACGTCCCATTGCCAGTGTTAGATAGACTTGGTCAATTTAAAATGTTTATTATACTTAGCTGACTTCTTTTTGTTTTTATGTTAAGCGCAAAGTGTTGATCTGTCCTACGTGGACACACCACACCACACCACACCACAGCACAGCACACAGTGTGAACAGCACCAAATTCTTCGGTACCAAGCTCAAGGGTACATCAGTTGAGCCACTAGCAGTCCTAGAATTCGAACCCACGGCCTTCTGATCACAGGGGCAGCTCCCTAACCACCAGGCCACCAGCTGTTAAAACAGTGGTTCTCTGAAAAATCAGATGTACATAATCTGAACACAGACAATAAGTCAAGATATTTCATTTATAAGTTTTACTGTTGAGTTCAGCAGCTAATATAGCTGCGTTTATATCCCCCAAAATGGTTTTTAAGTGGAATGGACTTTGTATTAAAAAAATTTCTTTTCTGAGACCCACTCCTTTAATGTTAAGCTACTAAAAAACTTCACAGTCATGCTTTACCTTATGTTGTGCTACAATCAATTGTGTGACATTTCAGTCCAGCTAGACCTAGTCTGTCTATTGTTTTGGAGAGGATTTAGGATCCACACTACTTTCCTTTGTAACTACAGTGTGAACGTTCAACATTTAAATACTCTGTTCTTGATCTGGACGTGAACACTTACTCTCTGAGTGCCTCGTCAGGATTCACATTCCTCCTGTGTCACCAAGCAGGGCGTTCTCATGACGAATTGTGACTGACAGGTGGGTTAGAGCTAATTTCTTGCAACTTTGTCTGGTCATCATCTGAGCTTATGGCTGACTGTGTATTACTCAAGGCCCTATGGACTCCTTCATAATTAAATGTCAGAAACTTTTATGACGTTCTTGCATGAAAACAGAACATGCTGACCTCTCCATTCTCCTCCCACATAGATGTTCTTTCATAAAAACGTTTTTTAACTTAACAGTACTATTCAAGCTAATAAAAAACTGTAAGGTTAAATGTAGTATGTAATGTATTCACATGGGAATATGGTAATTGTGACATAATGTTGAGTTGGCAGTTTAAAATGCTATTGCAAGTTGGACTATCGTGTTGTACCTAAATAAATTGGGCACATTGCTATCACAGGGCATGCAAAGGAGTGTGACTTTTCATATGTAAATGGAATATATACATTTTCCCATTAGGTTAATTAAAAATTTTGCAGGGCTTGCAACAATGGGTTCTGCAAACTAAACGTTTTTCCTCACAGCTGGCGAAATTCAAATGAAATTTGAGAAAGTATAACACATAATCCACAAGGCCCTTGTAAATTATTTTTAGGATAGGTATGGGAATATGCTGTCCTTTGAACAGCCAGTTCTGGTTGTATTAGTGTTTTCCTCCAGGCCCCCACAAAGGCTGAAACACCAGTAGAGTGGGTTTGAGGGTGTGTGGCTCACTCTCACTTCACCCATGCTGCAGTTTAGTGGTGTGTATGAGTCAGGATGGGACTTCCATGGAAACAGACAAACACATGTGCACACACATAGTAGAATTATTTGTCATGACTTCTTACTAACAGCTTAAAACCTGTGATGTTGCACAGGACTGACATATTGAAATCATTTAATACATGTATCTGAAATCCGGATTCGTTTTATATTAGTAAAAGCACGCACCTGCCCGCATTTACATTTGCCTGACTCAGAGGAATGGCAGCAAGTGACTGTGTGTGTGTGTGTGTGTGTGTGTGTGTGACTGGGGAGATCCCCTTTGGGAACACCCTGTTTCTCCCAAGGGAACCAGCTGAACATGGATGAGGTTATGCTGTATGACAGGCTCATGTAATAGGATTCTCTGTTTCTCTTTTTTCTGCTGAAAGAAATGCAGTTTCATTTTCATAATGTTCTTGTTGCTAACATCACAGATGTGAGCTGTGTTGAACTTTTGTACGAAGAAACCCCCCACCCCCCAAACATAACTGTGAGTAACACTGAGATGTATTTGTTGATGACTGACCGTCTTTAAGTTTCTGGTCATTCCAAAATGTGTTTACTGCCCTGTTCATCTTTTTTTCGCTTTTGTTTTCCCACTAGCTTTTCCCAGAAATAATCTCTCAGTACAGCCCCAGCCATGAGAGAGAGACACACACACACACACACACACACAGAGACACAGAGAGAGTAAGAGTGTGAGAGAGAGCATACTAGCATTCAAATGTACTGGATTCAGGCCAAGGAAGTAGCTGCTGGAAATGCAGAAGTTGAAACATAAAGCATGAATCAGCTGCAAGTAATAAACTGTTTGATACCATACAGTATTATGTCTACATATTGCATATTATGTCTTCAACTATCCTTACGTTTTTGTCTTTTTTGTCACTAATGGCTGATTTAGGGTTCTGTTAAGCTTATTTGAAATGGCAAGATGAGAAATGAAGTGTAGTTGTAAAAGGCACCAACAGTATAACAACTTTTTAAAATATAAAACTATACTTGTTTTGCTGGGCTATAAAATGCTTTTAGTAACCTTTTATACTTTTATGAATACAATGTTCTGAAGCTTATGCAACAGTTTTACTGTAGTTATGCGTATTACATTCTGGCACTGAGTGCTTGCTGTCGCAGTTTGGCCCTTGTCAAAGTCACTCATATCCTAGTTGGGAAAAATAGACACGCATGAGGACCTGAGTGACTCTGACAAGGGCCAGATTGTGATGGCTTGACAACTGGGTCAGAGCCTCTCAAACGATAGGGCTTGTGTGATGTTCCTGGTTTTCAGTGCCTTGTAGCTTTCCTACCAAAAGTGGTCCAACAAAACACAACCGGTAAACCAACGACTGAGTCATAGGTGCCCAAAGCTCATTGAGAGAAGGCTAGGCTGTTTGGTCCAATCCCACAGTGTGTGTGTGTGTGTGTGTGTGTGTGTGTGTGTGTTCCAAAAAATACATTATTCAAGGACATCTTGTACAAACAAAACTTCCAGTATGTCAAGGGCTTTGCTGGGAAATTCTGTTTCTCATAATGCGTCACAGCGCAATGGTTCATTTAATTTGTCCATAAAAATGGAGACAGCTCTGCAGGCCCTACAGAGACGGGCAGTGTGCCACTGTACCGTCCGCAGCTATTCAAACAAATGTGGGATGGAACTGATTGCAGTTCAGCAGTGCTGGTTTGGAGTGCTTGTGTTTTTGTGTGGTGATCTCTAAGAAGCAGCGAAGAGGATGTAGCTACAGCTGGACACTGAGAATGAAACTAGAGGATTTAGAGGTTTAAGATTATATGAAACAGATAGGAAGAGGAGTGTGTGCTGTGTGCTGTGTGCTGTGTGCTGTGTGTGTGTGTGTGTGTGTGTGTGTGTGTGTGTGTGTGTGTGTGTGTGTGTGTGTGTGTGTGTGTGT
>JBBJLS010000082.1:10261853-10277892 GCA_037577275.1 Bryconaethiops microstoma
CCTGTATGTGTCGAGTGTGTGTGTGAGAGGTATACACACACACACACACACACACACACACACACACACACACACACTGTTTCGGGAGCACATTACTCATTATAAACACAGCTAATTTTAAAGTTCAATAGCTGGCAGTTAGTAGTTTTTAAAAATAATGTTAAATTCAATACAATATATAAATAAAAAATTATTTAAGATGTAAAAAGAACTGCATTGCTACATTTGCTATAAGAAACAGAGGTTTTTTGGGTTAGTGGAACCTTTACAGTTGTTTATGGTATATCTTGGTGTAGTTTTTGTGTAAACAGTCACCGTAAAGTCCACAAATCTCCACATGAGTATATTCAGTGTGTTTGTCATATGAATTTTGGATGCTTCAGCAATCGGCAACCATATCAACTGCTCTGATTGGTCAACCTGATTTTTAATGTATCTTTATATGCATATGTTCATTTTCTAAACGTGCATTTGTTTCACACTCGAAGAGGCCTTTACGCCATTCATTTCTGTTGATAAAATCTAAAATCTAGTCCAGCACATGTCTGTAAGTTCATGTCACTGGCACAATAGATTGTAGCACTTTATTTGAATGCTACTCATGCAGGGATGTCCTAATATCCACAATGATTAAGAAATGAATGTAAAAGCATCTGTGAACAGCTTATGACAGTACTGCAAAACAAGATGTTTTCTGAAATAAATGAGACTGTATAGTCTGGTGTGTTTGGGGCTACTTGTGTCTTTTGCTTTGTTCTTGAACTCTGTTCCCCGTGTACAGTCACCATGGTGATAGCCAGCAGATTGCATAACAGTTTATACCTTCTCTTATTTCTCTCTCTCTCTCTCTCTCTCTCTCTCTCTCTCTCTCTCTCTCTGCAGGAGCTCAAGGGAGGAAAAGCTTTTTCAAAGGTACTACATCTTTTCTCTCTGCCCACCCAAAGTCAATCACTCTCCTGTACTCTCTCTCTCACTCACTCTCTTATCACTCACTCACTCTGTCTCACTCACTCTCTTTTTATCTTTCCTCCTTCTCTCTCTCTTTCCTCTTATCTTTCTACTGTCTTCTCTCATTATCTCATCCATCTTTCTTCTCTGTCTGTCTTACTTATCTTTTTCCCCTCTCTCTTTAGCTCTCTTTTCTCCTTTCTCTCTCTCGCTCGTCTGTCTTTCTTCTCTTTTTCACATTCAGTTTTTCTCATTGTCTGTCTGTCTGTCTCCCTCTCTGTTCTCTTCTCCTTCTGTTTCTCTTACTTATTTTTTCAGCATGACCATATATTATCGCTATGTTGCTAAAGCATCATTGAAACAACAAGAACTAACATGATTTGATGTCTTGAAATAATTTTTGGAGCGTAAATACATTGGGCTTTTTTTAACGTTAATGTATGTCTTTTATAGGTGTTTTAGTTTGTTTCGGAAGAACAATTTAAATTCTATTATTATCTGTTAATGCTTACAATACTACGTTGGTGACACAGTTGGTGTCGTTTTACAATAAAAAAGAACTGAATAAGCAGTCCAGTTAAAACAGGCTTTGCTAAGGTTGTAAGACATTCAGCATAAAACAGCAGTAATCAGGAATAATGGATTCGTTAAAGGGGTCATAACATGGACCTTTATTTTCCTCTCTTTTTTAGTATGAAAACACATGTTTAAAAACACACTACTCATTCTAGTTTATATAATCCGAATATGAAAATTCAGCTGCACAAATAGCTCATTTGTTAATGCACTGTTTTTGTGATGTGATGACAACCAATGCACATCCTGCAGCAGTTTGGCCGTATTTTTTGGAATGAGGCACATTACAGGATAGCCATTCTGAGAAGAGCTAATTTACATGTTCATATCTTAAAGGCACAGTTACAAAAACAACTTATTTCAGTCTGTGATGAAGTGATAAAAGAGACTGTTTTTGGTGCATAAACCAGCATAAAGTAAAGTGGCCCCTTATAATCACACATGAACACACCACACCACAGCACACAGTGTGAACACTATGAAATTCTTTCCCTGTCTTTAACCCATTCACCAAGTAAAGTAATGGTCAGCCACCAATGGGGTGCGGCCAAGGAGCAGTGTGTGAGGACGGTACCTTGCTCAAATGGTGCGACTAGCAGTCCTTGGATTTGAACCTACAACCTTCTGATCGCAGGGGCAACTCCCTAACCACCAGGCCACCAGCTGTCTCTATAAATATACAGATTTTAAAAAAATTAAATAAAGTGATAGTGTCAGAAAATACTGTCATTTTATAAGTACCACCCAGCTTTGCCTATGTGGATGTTCATGTTCAGTTCATATCATTTATGAGGTGGAGTGAGAGCTGAGTTTGAGAGACTGTTCTAGTGGAGTGAGGCTCCCTGGTCTAGTCTGGACATGTGTTTGGAATGAAATCCCTCCCTGGAATTCCTGCTGTGTATGTGTGTATGTGTGTGTGTGTGTGTGTTAACTCTTGCATGAGCATTCCTGTGTAAGTTATCTTCATACCGGTATACCATATCTTATGTACCATTAAGCAATGCTGTGTTATAATGTAGACATACCATAGAGATGGAAGAGTGCGATGTGTAGGAGCAAATATTCCTTGACGGTCAGCATGCACAAGATTTAGTACTGCAGTCAGTTTCTGTTTGTAAATACATATATTTTTCCTATTCGTAAAGACATTGACTCTAAAGGCTTATGCTCAAATGCTTGAAGTTTAAAGGGAAAAGTTAAAAGTGAATTTGTGGAACATCTGCGCTCATTAATGCATTCAAATCATCTGTATTGTTATGAAGTTGGACAGTTCTGTTATTATAGGCCTTATTATAGGCCTGTATTTCTGACTGTGGCTATGCGCTGTGCATTACCACCTTATTTTCTTATTTTCATGTCTTCAGTGGTGTCCTTTATAAAAAATTTAAAAGTAGTCAACAAAAAGGAAAACCTTCCAAACTTCCGAATAGCAGCCTACTCTGCGTGCGTGTGTGTGTGTGTGGCAGACTACTCTGTGTGTGTGTGTGTGTGTGTGTGTGTGTGTGTGTGTGTGTGTGTGTGTGTGTGTGTGTGTGTGAGTTTGTTTCAGTCACATGGCCATTTACATTATGCTGTGTCAGGACACAAGACATAATTTGATAAATAAAAGCTAAAAACACAAAATTAACAGATCTAATTTCTGAAAAACAGCAGTATTTATTATTTACATATAGTTCCTTTTAGTTACTAATCTAGTCTTTAGATGAATACTGGGGAAAATCAAGCATCACTTCATAATTTCTGCTTGATCAAGTAGTTCAGATATAAATATAGTAAAGAGTGGTTTGATGTGAAAGGCTTCAGTCTAAAGAAACATGCAAAATCAGAATTGGTAGAGCGGTGGTGAAAGGAACCAAACAAGCATTTAATACCTCTAAAATACCTCTAAAAGCTACCTCAAAAAAGGATGCCGCAAGAAATCTTGCCTCAGGCATTGTTTTTCGATAAGATAAGCTTTTGACCTTGCAAAATAGTCTGCCATGAAAGCTTTCTTCATGATTCAATATTTTGTCTTTGAAAACCTTACATATGAAAACTACAAGACCGGTTTACTGGTCGTCTTGAATAGTAAATGAAATAGTTATATTTGCATTGTGGACATCCTGGGAGCCTGGAGATTGTTTGGCTGTTTAGGCAGTACTGAAGTTCTGCTCCGCTGCCGTTGCGTACATTTGTAAACAGCAACGAGAAGAGCTAAGTAAATGTTTACGAACATGAGTTTAGTACACAGGCCATCCCCGTGATACAATAAAAGTCTGAACACCATTCAAAAGTTGGCCCTTGACACCTGACAGTCATCAGACAACTGGGACAGACGAATGGATTGTGATTACACAATACAATCTTCCCCTTTTTGTACGTGTGTCAGCAAGAGTCTGGTTACAGACTACATTCCATAAAACCATAAAGTCAAGAGAGGCCACTGACCCGTCAGTTACAACACCCTGTAAACTTATATGTGAAAATGTGACTCCTGGCATATTACACGATGACTGCCATCTCACAGAAGGAGTGGCAGCAGAGGGTTTTCTGTTTGCTCGGCTGTTTTGACTGATGAGCTTGTGTCTTCTCGAGGTTTCTTTCAGCAGCTGTTTATCTTGTTTTTGGCCATCTCAGGAGAGGCGTGTGACTAAAATGCTGATTGAGAGGACAGTTAAGCAGGAAGCTAGGCCTGCCAACAACTCTGGCCTTTTAGAAACGAAGCTAATGTAACTTGAGCACTGTTGATTCATGTTTAGAGAGGGGCATCAGAAATTAAAACACTCAGCTAAGACCAAGTTGATAAATCATTTGGGCGACGAAAGCGGCCAGTCTTAAGGCAAAGTAATTTTTTTTCAAACATGATCGTTTGTTTGTAAGGTGCTTTACATATGTAGAATATGATACACTATATGGACAAAAGAACTGGGACAAACCTCTTCATTATTGAATTCGGGTGACCCTTTACTTCCAGTGAGGGGCAGACTTAATGCTTCAGCATACCAAGACATTTTGGATGCCATGCTTCCAACTTTGTGGACCCTTTTCTATTCCAGTGCACAAAGCAAGCTCCATAAAGACATGGCTGGATGAGTTCGCTGTGGAAGAACTTTACAGGCCCACACAGAGCCCTGACCTCAACCCCATCCAACACCTTTGGGAGGAACTCGAACGGAGATTGCGAGTCAGGCCTTCTTGTCCAAAATCGGTGCCTGACCTCATATATGCTCTACAGAATGAATGGGCTCAAATTCCCCCAGAGGCAATCTTGTGGAAAGCCTTCCAAGAATAGTGGCAGCTGTTACAGGGGACTAACTCTAAGTATTTGAATGCAGTGTCATTAAAGTCCCTGTTGTTATAATGGTCACTCGTCTCAATACGTTTGTCCATATAGTTTATCTGACAATTCGCAGCAATCGGTCATTGAAACATGATTTTGCTAACATTAAGCCAAATGGGCCAATGTGTAAGTTTTCAGTTATAACTGAGTTAACAGACCAAAATCAGCTTTGGAAAATGCATGTGGAAGTGTACGAGATAACAGACAGTCACTTGTTTACTAGCATAGAAAGGGTTTAATTAAATGTCTGCAGCAACATTGAACGACTAACTAATTCTCAATTAGTCAAGCTCTTGGTGGTTCCCCTGCTGAGTTTTATTACAGCTCTAATCAGATCCGCTTGATTGCTGATAGACAGAAGACTCTTCAGTTAGTGTGGAGATTGCAAATTAGTAAACTGTTATAAACAAAGACATAATACACCGCAAAGCAATGAACTCTCTTAGAACAATGTCTTTTTAAAGCAAAGGTCTGTCAACATGCTGTGTGTTGGTTGGTGCCAAATCTATTTAATTGAAAACTGTTTGGGAAAATGTAAGCTTCCCACTTTTGCTGTGTTGTGGGTCTAGTTTGAGGGACAGGGCCATGTTTTGGTGAGTGGGCTCTTGTACTTTGCCTTCCTCCTCATTTGCTGATGCGGTAGGAGATCAGCGCCCTGGAACATTCTGCCGACTGTGCAGAACAAGAGGATGAGGGGAAAGAGGGCAGACCTTTGGACCGTGGCGGCCTGACGAAGACGGACAAAGACAGAAATGAGGGCCAGGAGGTCATTCCAGTTCCTGCTGCTTTTTCACATGGTGGAAATGGTTTAGGGTAAAGCCATTACCACTAAAATAACACGGGAGCTGCTAGTCAGTTAAATCTTGTTTCTAATTTAACAAAATATTATGTGTAAGGAGCCTAATACTTGCTCTTATATTCTTTGACGGAACAACATATTGTCAATACTTTTAATAAAGTTCTGTTAAAGACAAACTAAAACCAGTAAGTGAAATTAGATTTAATAGACTCTTGCTGCACTTTTTGATTAAGTTAAAAGGACACTCCACACATTGCTTTTATTCAATAACTGAGATTTGAGCAGTCATTCAGGGTCTTTTTTTGTAGGGTATTGTAGTGAGACAAACTTACCAGGCGACACAGTATTCCACAAAAAACAGTCAGTCTGCATATGACTTTTATGTTTAATTTTAAAAAGTGGTACATCTAAAAATAGTATGCTTTCTCTAATGATGATTTAGAGTAGCCTGTGTGTACCTCTCCACTGTATGTCAACATATGAGCAGAATTATAAACTAACGCAAAAAATACATATTGAACTTTTTTTTTTCGGGCTTTAATGACAACGTGCTGAATCTCCAATATCTAATCCAGTATTTTCTGCTAGCCACTTTTGTCTTTTGATTCCTTTGTTACTCTCGTTCACCTGACTGAGGCTGAAGGGACACGGGATGTGAATCTTTTAAAGAGGATAGGAAACCAAATACAGCTTCACAAATCCTGTCTGGTGGCTCCTGAAAGCAGAAGTCTGGCAGGCGGAGAGGAAGCTTTAAAGAGAAAGTAGATGTGGATCGGAAGTAAACAAGAGTTTGGGGCGTTAAACAGACAGATGAGCAGACGGGGAGCAGACTGACAGATGCACACACTCTCCAACTGTGTGTGTGTGGGGGTCAAGCAGGTGGCTCACTACACCAAGTCTCTTCTGTGGCCTCAACGCTGCTTTCTTGCTATAAGCTTCTTATCAGCAAACCCTCCCTCCCAGACACTCCTACAGGTGTAGAAACTACTCACGACTTTTCACTGAAGATCCCCTACCACTGAAAATGGTTTTACTCATGGACCTCTGCAATGACAGGCTTTATCCCCTTAAAGTTATTTGCTGAACTAAAGAAACTTTGTGCAACATAGACTTGCCTTGGGTTATCAGCTGCTTTTGAGGTTTATTTGACTTTTGACTGAACTGCTGTAAAAAGAAGAGGGTGCACTCCACTTTCTCTGTTATCTGACTGTTTCATTGGTACACTGGAGTTCCAGTATACTGATGAACTGTATTCCATTGTATCTCTGCAGAACAAAGAAGGCTGCCTTGCTGAATTTTTTAAAGTAACAACGAATGTTATGTGGAAGTGATGACGACCGCTATTTGAAAGAAGCACCGCTGGTTGGAGTTTCCAATGTGACCTTTCTACCAAAAAAGTCTCATGAATAATTGGAAGTGCTTTCATTCTTTCATCCTTTTGTACATCTGTGCGGATGTTGGGGTGTTTGTGTGCATGTTTGTGCGTGTCTAGATGTGACTCCGCTACTGTTAAGAGGCTGAATAGAGTCTTTTATGAATTTTTAAAGGGCAATAGTTTCACAGTTACACCAGTTATGACACAGTAGGCGAATAATCTTCTGGCGGCGGGGTAACTGTAAGCAAGGGATGAAGAATACAAACAAGAGGTAAAAGGATCTGGAAGTGCAGAATGTATGCATTCAGAAAATGGTCAGAATTAGCTAGAGAACAGCATGTGAGTGTGTGTTTGAGGCTCTTATCAAAAGCAAGAGAGAGGGGCTCTTTGTAGATGAATGACCCTGCTAGCTTCACATGCCTTTGGTTACATAACAACACTCTCATGAAGGTTAACCCTTTCCTTCCTCTTCCTCAGCCTGCCTCAGTACAGACACGTAAGCACAGAATTAGAAGACCGTAACAGTTGCCTTAAAGGATTTCTTTCCACTTACCACAGATATAGTCAGTCAGTAAAGACGTGTGAAGCCAAAATTTGCCTCTTTAGTAGTGGAGCTGTGATTTTCACCGTGCTAACATCGCTGGACGTCAATAGACATCCTTCTCTAACCATTGACAGGCGAAGTGAATAACATTCATTGTCAAGAGGTAGAATATATTAGGCAACAAATAAACAGCCAGTTCTTTAATTTGCTGTGCTGGAAGCAGGGAAGTGTAAGTGGAAGCATGGGCAAGTGTAAGGATTTTGACGAGTCCTTTGACAAGGACCAACTTTTGTGTACCTACCAAAAGTTATCAAAGAAAGGGCAACTCGTGAACAGGCGATAGAGTCATAGGTGCCTAAGACTCACTGATGTGTGTGGGGAGTGAAGGCTGGCCCATTTAGTCTGATCCCACAGAAGAGCTACTGTAACACAGATTGCTGAAAATTTCCTGACAAAATGCTGGCTGTGATAAAAATGTGTCATGTGTATCACAGCTTGCTGTGTATTGCACTTTGTAGCTGCAGATCGGTTATAGTGCCCATGCTGACCCCTGTCCGCCACTAAAAGCGCCTATAATTTTCATGTGAGCCTCAGAATTGGACCACAGAGAAATGGAAGAAGGTGGCCTGGTCTGATGAATCATGTTTTCTTTTACATCTTGTTAACAGCCGGGTGCGTGTGCGTTGCTTACCTTGGAAAGCAATGTCACTAAGATGTGTTACGGAAAGAAGTCAGTGTGATGTTCTGGACAATGTTCTGTTTGGAATCCTTGTATCGTGGTATTACTTTGACAGTGGCCCTGTTTAGCAGGAGAATGTGCCCTGCCATACTGCAGAAGTTGTTCATGAAAGGATTCTGGAACATAAAGAGTTCAGGGTGTTTACTTGGCCTCCAAGAGAGGTGCTGGACAAACTAGAATACTTTCCAACTTACAGATCTGCCGCCAGACACCAGCACACCTTCAGGGGTCTTGTGGATTTCATGCCTTAATGGGGATGAGGGGGACATAGACAACATTAGGCAGGTGGTTTTAATGTTAAGGCTGGTCTGGGTATGAACAAACGCTGGTCTCTGTCTGTGAGAGGCCTGAAACGTCATAAGGATTTGAGAGGAATGAACGTGAAAAGCTATATCTTCTAGTCTTCTATTGTGTCCCACCTTTGACTCGTTTACACCAAAATAACAGGCTCATATTTGAAACAAGCTCTTTGTTCCACAGTGTTGCAGGGCTGATCCCGGTTTAGAGGTACAGCATGTCCATGTGATGTAATTTCGTTGCTTGGAAATGAAGGCTGTGCGATCTGTGTTATTGGTTACTTATGGGCTTAGTGGAGAGACAGTTCACAATTCTGTTCTTGCTTTTAGAGGAGATCTCCAGTAAAGTGACTAACAACGGTCGTGAACCGAAACATTATCATTGGAATAATTCACCATTTCCACATAGCGTTCAGAATGATGCTTTTTTTGCACTTATCTGAATTCTTTCTTTCTTTCTTTCTTCCTTTCTTTCTTTCTTTCGCTGCCAGCTGGGCTTTGCTGACCTCAACATGGCGGAGTTTGCGGGTTCAGGCTCCACCGTGCGCTGCTGTATACTGGAAGGCTACGACACCAAGAACACTCGCCAGGACAACTCCATTTTAAAGGTGAGCCAAGATACATGCAAGTGCCTCTACACATGTTCAACACCTTACTTTGACACCTTTTAGTACTTCCTTTGATTTGCCATCCATCTGTATGTAAAATGTGCAAAAAAGTGTATATATTGATGCATCCACAGCTGGAAACCACTGGCACGTTGCAATGTACAGTTAATTTGTTGAATTGAACAAATTCGGGGGAAAAATAAAATGAACTAAAATGTAGCCTGTGCAAACATTATGACAAATTATGTGTTTTATTTTCACCAATATTGTAAACACAATAAATAAAAATAAGCTGTTGACTAAAATTCGCTTTAAAATATTATGTTGGTTTGTTCACAGCAAAGGATGTTTAATTATTGCCAAATAGAAAATCTACAAACACGCCATTTTTGCATACGACTGTAGTTACAAAGCCGTCAGTGGCTGGGAGTCTAGCATAATTAGGCGGGTCGAATGATCCTCCTGTTTCCCGACCACTCAGAGCATCTGTTTACTGTTTTAACGTATCTGGTGGCACTTGGAGGAAGATTCTGCTTGCATTCATACTACCAGCTTGGTAGCATCATGTGACGGGGTAAACCTAGCTCGCAGGTGGAGTTGGTCAGAGCTAAATTGGGAATACCTCCCCCTTTGAGTAAATGGTTTGAGTAAGTGGCATTTTTAGCCATTTCACGTGTGTGTCTATTTTAACCCTAGTCTGGGCAACAGACTCAGCTCTCCCTGGGTGGAAACATCCATGCATGCCGTTCTTCCCCATAATCACAGCACTCCATTGCATCCTCTCAGTGACTGTGCGGGAGACGTGTGAATGAACCAACCCCCTCACAGCTAATTTTGTATCCGAACTCTTTTATTTAGCCTGACTCACTGTCTGCGAAAGCTGCATTTTGCACTAACACAAACTAGTGCTGTTTTCAGCCTGTTATATTTTTGTTCAATATAATTGACAGCACTCTTTTTAGAAAGGGTGGAAACGATCCTAACAAAGCCAAGGCCAAAATTGTTGTTATAGTACTAAATGTACTAAAGTGATGGTAAGTATGCTTTGAAATGAATGTCACATTTATTTTCTTTTTTGTTTTTGTTTTCCTGAAGGTTGTCATTGGGATGACTCTTCTCTCCGGGGACCCTTGCTTTAAAACGTGAGTCATCTTTTTTCTCTGCGAGTAAGAGATTTTTCCAAGAGGTTTTTGCCCTTAGATTTCATTAATAAGTATGAGCAAATGCAGTAATCCCCCGGTTTTACGTGGATAAGGGTCGCTGATTCAGTCACACATGGATTTTTCTGAGAACATAACTGATAGTTTTGTTTGGAAATCTCCACAATAACGTGGAACCTGCAAATATTCTCCGCTTTTTTTTTGTTTTGTTTTTTTGCTTTTTTCGTGGCAATATGTATTTTTTATTATTTTACTTCTAAATGATTAAGAAAAATATAATCTAATAATTTTGTAACATAAATATTAATGTAAATTCAGCTACATTCTCATATAAAATATAACTACATAAATGTTTTTGTACTGTCCAGGGAACACAAAAAAGCTCATCTTTTTTGTCATTAACAGGCTGCTTGCTGCCTGAGGCACAAGAAAATCTCAAAAGTTCTTTTTCTTCTTTTTCAAAACGCCATCAATATATTTTAATTAAACACATATTTGAAAACTAGAAGATTCAAGGTTTTTAGTGGTGTTACTTAAATGATTCTAGGACAAAAACTCGCGGAGCTTTAAATTATTGTTCTGGAACAGTGGAAATATCCCTCAGGAGGGATCGCCGACCGCAGAGGATTAAATACCGCTGTACTCAGAGCAGGGACGGACTGAATAAGATGCGCCACCGGCGAACATTAAGTGATTGAACTGTAAAAAATATTGGTGATTACCCGTACATTTTACTGTAGGTTTATTACAAAAAAATCTATTAAATTATTACTGTATTTACCCTGCTTATACCAAAGAAAACGGCAGCGCATACCAAAGAAAACGCCTGTGCATTAATTAATTGTGGAAGACAGCAGTTCAGTGTACAATGTGCAGCACGTATACGGGTTTAATAATAATAAATTATTAATAATAATAATAATAATAATCATAATAAAAAAGCTTTACCTTTATATTATTCTTATATTATTCTTAATGTATTAAGCTGAGTTCAAAATGAAATTAAAGTCAAATTTTTTCTTTGAACCGAACTAATAATTGCTGACGAAAACTTCCAAAATTCGTGGAATCGTAGATATCCTCCAAAATTTTTTTTGCTTTTTTTTGTGGCAATATACAATTCTTTAGTGCTAAATTATGATATCGGTCTTTACATTCTAGCACTGCAGGAGTTCAGTGTAAACTGTACAGGATGAACACGGCTTTACATTTTCGTTAAGGGTAATGTATTAAATTGAGTTTAAAATAAAATTAAAGTGTTTTGGAACATATTTGGGGGCATATTTAGGGTTTACACTATAACAATAGGCATTTTAAGATTTTTATTTTACCAAAACACAACAATGTGGTTTTTCACTATAGGCGGGGGCTCTTGGAACATTACTGTATATCACAACTCCACATTGAGCTGTGATCATTCTGGTTTAAATTATGTTCTTGCTAGAAACTGAGTTGTTCATAACTGGTTTTGCACACGGTCCTATAGTGCCACCTGCTGGTAGAATAATCAGCAGTTGAAACATAGGGGTTGTATAATTTATACTGCAATTTAGACTGTTGATTTTGGGTCAATTTTAAGTCCTCCTGAATACAGTCAAGGAAAACTGATCCTAACACCTTAGCACCTGAATAATGTTTCTTGTCCCATAGTTGTAAATGCTGGTATAATATATACTGAGACAGACGGAAGGCCATCCTTTGTAGATAAATCAATCAGATGAAAAAGTCCATATTATAACTCCAAGTCAATGCTGAATAACTCAGTGTGTGTGTTCTCCTTGTCCCAGGCCTCCGAGCACAGCTAAAACCACAGCCTTTGCCGGCCAGGACACATCTTTACAGCTGGACTGTAAAGGAGAAGGCACAGGCGATAAACCCATCGCACCAGGAGGCATCAATCCAGGCATCACCACTAGCCGACCCCTTAAACCCAGAGCCCTGGCGCCCTGCTCAGGTCAGCTAAGGCCACTTGTTGAGAACTCACCTGTTGGTAACACCTGTTGGTAACTTTGAGTGTGCGTATTACGGTGCAAAACGTAGACCATGTGTGTATATGTGTGTGTGTGTGCATTTAGGTCTGCCAGAGGTGTTAGATGAGAACCTCTCCAGCCCAGATGAGGTGTTTCACACTGGCCACTCGAGGAATTCCAGCTATGCCAGTCAGCACAGCAAAGTCTCAGGTGAAATTCCAACCAGTGTCATAATGTTTTTTGGATCATTGATAGTGATTCTGTAGAGGATGTGTGCTTCCTTTTACTTAGAAAATCAACATAACATGTCATTTGACCAGGAACTATTGCGCATAACTATATGTATACCACGGTGGTTTCACCATAATGAACCATTTAACCATGAAAGGAAACATTTACGCATTCATAAGTGGTCTTTGAATATCAACATTGCCCTTAGTGAAGAATAATGTTTTTCTTTTCATCTTACTTGAGCATATTCAGCATTCTTTCATCAGTTTAGTAATTATCTTTATTCAAATGATATAGTAATGGGTTAAATGTGTGTTTAAATATTATTACACATAAACATCTTCTTTACAAGTACCCTTTTTGGGAACAGTAAGAAGTACTGACTCATCTACAGATCTGTTCTTCGTTCTGAACATGTTTAAAATGTGCATCATACAGGTCATTCGAAAACGGTGTGGGTGTAGAGTACTAGTATCAAAATAGAATGATTTTATACATGTATATTGCAGCAAAATGATCACATGCCATGCTCACTACTTAAACCCATATCCACTGAATTGTGGAATATGGTGGTCCTTTTTGCAGGCTACAGCACGGAGCATTCCCGCTCATCCAGCTTAACGGACCTGAGCCAGCATCGACGGAACACCTCCACCAGCAGCAGCAACACTTCAGCAGGGGCCGCAGCAGCTACCGAGAGCCCCCCGGAGCCAGAGAAAGAGCCAGTGAAACCGGAAAAGCCTCCACGACCACCCCGTCCTGCACTGCTCCCCAACCGGCCGTCCAGGTAACAGGCTTGGCCCTGAAGCCTCAGCCAGCAGTTACATGCTATTACTGCTGACAGATCCACATGCATTATGTACAGTTTAAAGGCTTATACAAACAACACTACAGCCATGCATTAGTTATTTATTAGGGCTGTAAATATAACACCTCACAACAGTTCAGTCTGATTGTGATACTTTTAATAAATTATTCAGTTCATCATACTCTTAAATCGTACCATCGGTCAACAAGATTAATTAGGTATGAGTCCGAAATATACTGAATACAACAAATATAAGAGTCTGCGTTGAGTTATTTAATTATAATAATAATTGATTATGTCACCTCCATCTGATAGAATTGTCACAATGCACTTCTACAAGGCTATCATAATTTATAAAAACTACATGATATAATCTGTGCTTGTAGTCTGTTGCATTTGAATGGCTGGCCTATGCTTTGTTTCTTGCGGCCCATTGACTGGACTGGAATGTGATGATGGTAAGTGTATTTAGTGTCTGCCTTGTTTTGTAGGAGAAAGAAGGACTCTGTGGAGAACCACCCCACCTGGGTGGATGACACAAGAATTGATGCTGACGACATTGTGGAAAAGATTGTCCAGAGTCAGAACTTCGCAGATGCCAGCAACAATGAGGGTGTGTACAACATCACACAAGTGTCTAAAAGGCACTAATGAGTCTAAAATGAACTGGAGTTGGATTAGTTTCACCTGGGAAGGTGGTGTAGTTTAAGTGGTGAGAGAAGACCAATGAGATATAGGATTTTAATGCCATCTGTCTGCAGTGTGTATAGTCTGACAATGGTAACTGTAAAGTTATACTGAAATTTCTGAACCTCAGTTATAGAAATGCTCCGAACAATTGGGTGAATAAATACGGTGTCATATACAAAAGGATACCTTGGCATATTTTGTTGTGAAAATAAGTACACATCTTCTACAGAGAATGCACATTTTAACACAATTACTGACCACTTGCTGAATTTGCCACATAAAATGTGGGCTTTAGAAAAGTATTTATATTTATTTAGAAAATGTATATAAAAATTAATATATTTTGATTTATTTTTTGTAATGTGTTCACAAAATATGCATAGAAATGCCATATTTGTGTCTGTGCCTTTTGGGGGGTATATGCTTATTTTCACTTTGAAAATCAACAAAGTATAAGCAGAGAGTGTTGCCACTTCTTAATACTGCACAGGCTTGTAGGCGCAGTGGCTCCTAAGCACCTTTAAGATCCAAGGGTCAGTCACTGCACATTTAATTAGATGGAGATTAATATCATAAACCACCTACTCCAGTTTACCAAGGCTGATAGTAAATACTATGTGCTATTTTATGTCTGTGAAAATCTCATCTTATTAGGTTAGAGCTGTTTAAGTAAAGTCAGCAGAACATGCCACCTAATTTGCATAAAAGTTAATTAGCCAAACCCACCAGCCCAAACTGTAGAACATCCGTAATTATTGTCTCTTTTAGTAGATATTTCTCGTCTGTTTTAGAACCCAGTTTTGTCACTTGATTTCTGTGTCCCTGTTTTTCATTTCACCCTCTTTCTCTTCTTTCTCACAGACAGCAATTTGCGACTCTTTGTCAGTAGGGATGGAACCACTGCCCTTGGCGGCATCCAGCTTGCCAACAGGTGAGTCAGCTCAAGGACGGCTTGGTTAAAACTTCAATTACATTTGACTACAGGAGTCCTGAGCGCAAGCACTTTTAAAAACACAAACTACAAACATGTTTTAATTTTCCGGCAGGGTGTCAGCAGGCGTGTTTGAACCGGTTGTCATCGAGAGCCATTAGAATCCTAGTGGCCCTCCGTCCCTCTCTGTCCAGCTGGTCTCCTATTAGGAGGATGGACCAGACAAATAAGGATCACCAAGGCAGAGTGGATGTCCAGCGTCCCACTGACAAGTTGTTTATTTACTTGTTTTTGTCTCTGTTTATTATCTTTACTGATTACTGATGTGTACTCACACACTACGATAATAACACCTTACATCCTGCGTCATATTTATGGAAACGGTGATGGGTAGTTGCTTATTAGTATTATATTCTAAAACCCTGTAATCAACGAAAGATATTTTAATTAACACTTTGATGACACCTTATCGCAAGTAAACAAACTTGAAATGCCTGATGAGAAGTTTAGTCTAACACTGTGAAAAGCTGTCATTTGGGCCCCTAAACCACCATATTTAGGACCTAAATGGCAGACTTTAGAACTTTCAGTAGAAATATGATTTTATTTCGCTTAGCCTTTCAGACATTGTTTAATGGTTTCAGCCTGTGGTTTTCTTTCAACATCTCTGTTTTTCCTATCTTTTTTCGTTTTCCCAGTGCACACGTAAAACCTTTAAGAACAGGTTATGTGTTCTGCCTGGGCTATGAACCACTTAAAATGTGTTATCAGTCCTAGCATGAATGTTCCTAATGATCCTGCTTTTACTTAACCACAGCCTTTGTCGATGTTTGGGCATGACCTTATTAACCCCACGACACAAAGGTGAATACACAGCCCTGTATGGCTGGCCATACAGAATCGTTTGCTGTTCTGATGGACAAGGAAGCTTCAGGCCATTCCTACAGTGATTAAGGCCTTCTGTTTTTTTTGTCTTTGTGTGTGTGTGTGTGTGTGTGTGTGTGTGTGTGTGTGTGTGTGTGTGTGTGTGTGTGTGTGTGTGTGT
>JBBJLS010000082.1:10283512-10298520 GCA_037577275.1 Bryconaethiops microstoma
TCTCTTTCTCTCTCTCTCTCTTTCTCTCTCTCTCTCTCTCTCTCTCAGGCCAATCTCCCTTTAACAAGCGAAACAAAATGTGCGCACCTACTCACTTTAAATTGCTTATTAATTACCCATGACACGTTTTCATATTTCCTGTCATTTTTGGATGGTTTCCAAAGATGTCAAAATATAGCATAACAAGATAACTGATATTTGCAAAACGCACCCTTCTGTCATATTGCTATGTTCCCAAATACAAGTGAAAGCATAAGTCAATAGGTTTTGATTAACTTTGATGTGTTACTCTGTATGAGAATTTGCTTTTTTGTCAATCCGTCTATACACAGTCCTTTCAGTGGGCTAGCGAGTTTGAGGAGCCGAGTGTGAATGCTGAAAGAAAGGTGATGAAATTCTAGTTCCAGAGACTAGTCATAGATGTTCGCTTAGTAAGATGGGCACGCCAAGCTGCATTACGTACATAGTTTTTTTATAGGGATTAAAAATATAAGTAGCGTTATTGCGAAACTGTTATTACAACACTTTATGTTCCTTCATTTCTGTGTGCCACACTGCGCAACCAGAACATGCACATTCAAAAGTGAGAACTGTCAGATCAGATTTGGCAAGAAATTAATTTGATTTCCATCTCCACAGTTACACCAGCAAAAGTCTGTGGGCTAGACTCCCAAAGCTACTTTCACTTTCTGTTGTATGGTACTCTGTGATAATGGAGGATCCTTCAAAACTGTAACATTAGTTGTTCATAGTAATATTCAGAGGTGGGCATCACAATGTTTCAATCATGATCTTCCACAGATTACTTACACCGACAGAAGGGTTTCCAGACCAACAATCATACGTAGTGCAGCTTTAGAAGTGCTCTAGTAGCATCAATTTGATTGCTCACCAAATTCAGCTTAAACGAAGTAGGTGTATTTTTAAATAATTCTTTTTGTTTGCCCAGATTATGTATCCTCCCTAGACAGCTCTCCATGCAGAAAATACATATTGTGACCTATATTTTAACTTTCAATTTGAGAAACAAGATCAGTTTTGAAGAGTTATTCAAGATATTCTCCAAAGAATTCATCAAATGTTGTATGTTTGTCACCGTTCTGTCATTACAGTGTGTATGTCGTGTTTGCATCCACTGGAATGTGTTTGGAAAACCCTGTGATATGTGATTTTTTTTTTTTTTTTGATTTTTTTTTTTATATGTGGTGGTCCTGTTTTGTAGTGTTTTTGCATGTGCTAAGGAATTCGTATCAAGCTGAAATCAAAGCACTTGTTTTTGTTTCACAAAGGTGGCATGACGTGAATGAAACTTCTTTACCCGTATTACAAGGATGATTTACTTTAGTGTGTGAAACCAACATGCAGCCACAAGTATTTATTTTTTTTCTGATAAGTTGATTCAGGGTAAAGAAATAAAACCGACTGTGAGAGTAAATGTCAGTCATCATGTTTGATGTTTAGGCATTCCAAGCACAGAGGCTTAACCTACAATGTGTAGGAGGTGTTTCTTGGCTTGCTAGTACGTGAACCAGCCTCTTTGATCTCCAATTGCAGAAGTTTAAAATGTGGTGGGTGTGAGAAGATGCTGGTTCCAGGCTAGTGGTTATGCTTTAAAGAAGTTTCTCAGATGGAGAAACTTTAAAGCTACAATGTGATTTTATTGCAATTTTGTGTTATGCTAAATATTGCTATGTCTACAGCACTGTGCAAAAGTCTGCTGAGCAAGCTGTTTAAAGCCATTTATCTGAGCAGTAAGTGACTTTCTGCTGGCAAATACACAAGTCAACAATAGAACAAATGCATAGATTTTCTTTATAAAAAGAACTGGTTAGAAGAACACAGGTTCAGTTCCAGATGTCACCCCAGTACCTTCTGCCTTTGCCTGGGTTTGTGAAACGCCATTATCAGCTCACCTGATTTAATCTAATGTAGTTTTGATGGAGCTAAAAAAGGTATTTGAAGTATTTGATGAGAACTGCAATGTAATACTGGGTTTCTACGAGGAGACGTCTGAGAATTGTTAAGCAATTGACATAGATAAAATCACTGATTACTGTATTAATATTATTTGCATATTTGTTCGTTTTTAAAAGCATATAGTGTTCGGCTAAACAGGTTTTAAATATAATTTTCTCAGGTGTCCTTTGTACAGTACTGTATATGATATTGCAATATCCACAGAACATATAAACACTGGATTTTGGGATCCTGTGTGGTATCCCAGTGGGCGTAAAGGAATACTCCAGCATATTCAAACCTGTCACATCTGTAGCATATGGTTGATTACTAAGTGTCCATAATTTTAAGTCATTTGTAATTAGTGCAGTTCTAAATATATCAAGTTGGGGGCAGCAACGTATAAATGGCTGGCTGTTCATGCACTGCATGTTGCTATAGTGGCAGTGAGTGTAGCCTCTCATTAAAATACAGCTTTCATGAGCCACTTAGTGGCACGTAAAGGTGCAACAGTAAAAGAAAATTAGTTGTTATTTTGTTGATCACCATCATTTATTCTTTGATATGGTTCATCAAACTTGTCTTTTTCTTGGCAAAACGCTCCAGCATGCGATTGTCAGCATCTCTGTTTGTCAGTGACTGCATGAAAAGTGGTGCAGTTTGTTGGCCCTGAGGGAAGTCAGATATGGATGCCTAAACTGTTTTTTTAAACTTCAATAATAACTATCACTGGCAATCACTGTCCCTTTTACAGGACTTTGCTGATGGTGTGATGTAGTTTAAACTTTCAGATTTGTGGCTTGCGAAGAGAAAAGACAACGCTTTGGTTTACTAAATACAAATACCAGCTTGACGAACGAGTTGTGGAATGATTCGGACCAGCCCCATCAATTGCCATTTGACAGTATTACTCCTGTACTAAGAGAAGAACAGAAAGCCTCACTGTAATAGAAGCCAATGGGAAGTAGCCCGTTGGCTTCCATTTCAAGTACATTTTGAGTCCCTGAGCTTTATTGGGGGAAAGGTTTCAAAATGGTTGTCTGTTATCGACTGTAAGCTACAGATACAGTAGTTTGAGGTTGCAAAAAATCTGGAGTTTTCCTTTAACATTTCACATTAAATACATTAATAATAAAATGTCTATTGATACCATTTTTTCCTCTCACCCCTAGTGTTCTCACCGATTTAAAATAGACACCTATCATGTGAGGGAGTGAATGAGACAATTAAAGAACCCACAGCACACGAGTCATTAGCACAGTCAATATGATCTCATTGCCCCTTGTGTTCTAATATTTAGCGTTACAGTGACTGGAGCTTCTTCTAGTATGATTTCACTGTGCAACTGGAAAGCTAATGTCTCCTCTCTTGTTTGTTCTGCTGCTCATAATCAGCTGTGGAGCGAAGAGGTGGACAAAGTGAGTATATGCTAAGGGATATAAGAGATGGCAGTAGAATTAACTTGAACAAAGCTATTCCGCAATTTCCTCTTTTTTTCAGTTGGAATGGTTGATATAGCAGGATATACACCAAGTTGCCAATTTATTAAGAACCTTGCACCTATACTCACTGGCATGTTTATCAGAAACACTACCATATAAGTGTTACCACCTGGCTGAAAATGGTCCAAATAATGTCTTCTATGGTTCATAGCCACAGATGGGCTATAGTCAGTAATTGTAAGCCTACAAAAAGCTTTGCTGGCTTGCAAAACACTAAAATAGCAAAAGCATTAAAAAAGCCTTCAAAAAAAATAAATTTCCTTACATTTGATATAAGCACCATAAGTTTCACTGTGTCCCATGCTGTCAATTTAAGTAAACTAGCCATTAAAAACAGCTCAATTTGGAATTTTTTTTTTTGTTTATTCCTAAAAACCCATACATTTGCATAAATCTGTCCGTTAAGCCTACAGTTTAGCCCCACCTGTATATGCTGAACTTATTAGAAGGAATTTTCAACCTGGTCTACTTTTGGAATGAGGCACAACGCCTGTCAGCCAGTCAGAATGGGGCTCATTCATATCCATCAGTCTTTTAATTATTAAATGGCCATAAAATGAATTATAAAGGGTTTCTGGTTTATGAACCAACACAAATGTTTGAAGTGGATCTTAAGAGGAAAATTGAGAATATGGGTCCTTTACAATGTGTCAATGTCATTCGCATGCATGTAATGACGTACAAACTTGTCCTATGAAAGGTACGGCAGAAGAATAATAAAAAAACACAGAAATAAAAACATAAACATTTCTTTAAGGAGTCTTTAATAACTTTAAATACTCAGTATCTTCAATTGCAACTGCTGATTTGATTAGATTTTTCCTTAAAACTGAAGTCTCAATAGCATGTGTAGGTATAGGCTTGGTGCTCTTAAAAATAAGTGTGTATTAATCATATTTGTTTGAAAGCAGATTGATATCAATATGTAAGAGTGTATGTATGTGTGTACCAGGCCGAGCAGGAGCTGCGAGTGGCTCAGACAGAGTTTGACAGACAGGCGGAGGTGACTCGTCTCCTCCTAGAAGGCATCAGCAGTACACATGTGAGTAAGAGATTATTTTTAAAGAACGTTTCTATGCAATTCCATGTGATCGCGGTCTCTCTAGATTTTTTTCATGGTCACTTTGTCAATATTGACGCTACAGTACCTGATTTGGAATTGGGTTATGTAGTTTCTTTATGTCATGAACACAAGTCAAGCGCTCGAATAACATTTCATAAGAAACAAATACGTAATGTTTTCGTTCCCCGTTTGTTTTCTCTCTCTTTGCTGCAGGTGAATCACTTGCGTTGCCTGCATGAGTTTGTGGAAGCTCAGGCTGCTTATTATGCTCAGTGTCACAAGCACATGCAAGAGCTGCAAAAGGAGCTTAGCAGGTGTGTGGAATTTCTGGTTGCTTGGTAAAGATCTTACTTAAACACCAACAGCATTGGCTCTTTTTCAGGCTTTGTAGACCAACAATACACTTTAGCCTAACAAATTTCTGCCGGAACCTGACGCCTACCAACACAAAGCCAGAAAAATCCAAATGCAAAAAAAGGACCACCTATTTAGTTACTTGAGTAACAGCTAAATTACTAAATTATCAGTTTAAAATACTTTTGTTCATCATTCCAAGCTGTTGCTCAATATCCTGTTTTTAGTGTTTATTAATTGTATACAGGACAATTTGGTGTCTCAACTTGTACAGGATGCAGGATAATTGTCACCCGGCTACATTCTGTTCAAACTCTGTCAAACCACAGTCGGGTTTTGACAGTGTACTGGATTACAGCAAATTTCTGTCCTGACCTGAATGCGTGTCAACAGATTTCTGTTTCAACCCGACTGCCCCCCGGCAAAAGTCTGCCTCAACCCAAATTATTTTTGACAAAACTCTGTCTGAACCTGACCACCACCAATCAGAGGATAAACTATCTGCCAAATGAATGTAATGTAATGTAATATAAAATAAAATAAAAGTCCCCATTACCAAAGGCAGTATCTTCAGAGGTTACCTTTGCAACAGTGCTGGCCACCAGTCATCAAGTAACCAATAAACACAATGAAAATGAACATTCTTTCAGCTATCTAAAATTATGCTTTCGTTTTTCCATTTTCATTCATCTATCAGTGCTTTTAAACAATATTCCAAAGGTTTTTAGTGCAGTTTTCACTCCACTCCACAAGTTTAATGCGGTGAACAATGTGACTGTACCTTGCCAGATTGGCGTTTAGTTTATTTTGAAGAACTTTCAAAATGCTGATAGTATGTTTCAGATCATTTTGAAAGTGAAGTGACCATTTTGTCATACATGAACAGCACACAGTGTAATATTCTTCCTCTGCATTTAACCCATTCACCAAGTGAAGCAGTGGGAATCCAGGAACACAGCGCCCGGAGAGCAGTGTGTGGGGACGGCACCTTACTCAAGGGTACCTCAGTGGTGACACAAGCAGTCTTGCGATTTGAACTCAACTTTCTGATCGTAGGGTGAACGCCCTTATCACTAGGCCACCAGCAAAGCATTTTTTGCTTCCAAAGTATCTTTGTTACACTTCTGAACTAATGACCGTTGTTCATTACGAGATAAACAGTCCCAGACTTTGACCTTTCCACCTCTGTGCTTTGCTAGGTGGAAGTCTTTTTCAGGCCTGTAAGTGTCATTTTTCAAAAACAATTAAAGTCATGGGTTAAATGGTTAAAGGGTCTAAAACTTTTTCGGACCACTATATTTCAAGCTTTACTCAGGTGGTCAGCCTCTTGAGGCGAGGTATGGTGGTAATTGTGTGGGATGGTGAATCCTTCCAAACATTTTGCCCCGTTATTACTACATGACCGCTGTGGTTCATTACATCAGCTGGTTAGTAATGTGTAAACCATACAACTCCTGCTTCTTGCATGCAGTTTTGTGGCCAGTGTGGAAATACCACTCATGACCACATGGCTTTTGTTGCAGGAATGGGACTTGTTGGGCCATCTGTAATGGCTTTTGTGGCAACTTTACATTTTTCTGTTCTTGAACAACGTCAGTGGGGATTGTCCATAATTCCTGTGATGGTTAATCTTGCATGGAAATTAATTATGTATGTTGCCTAGTTACAGTGTGCTTTGCTTAGTTTTAGATGGTTTCATTTTAAAAGGGACTGCTTTTATCAGAGTTGAGATGTTTTTATGCACACTAGACACCGCCCCACTGTTGCTGGAGAGGAGGTTAGTTGTGGGATGAAAGGATTTCACATGGGCATATCTGTGGCTGTTCTATGTCTAAAACCACTTCCCTTCTTTTTCTTCCTCTGGGCTTTCAGTGCAAATGGAGATACGTAAGTAATTTCCTTCTTCATACATAATGACAGAGGAAGCTTGACACAGTACTAATGTTTTTGTTGTGTTGCTTTTTAAGGCAATAAATGGAGCTCATGTGAACTGTTTGCTGCTCTCTGATTATGTTGACTAGGTTCCCCAATGCCTTCGCTGTTAACCCCTCCACATCAGGGATTTCGGCAGGTCCCTCACCTCTCTCTGGAGGTTCGGCTCCAGGCCGTCCTGCGGCCTCCTCCAGCCCTCTTGAGCCTACCCCGCTGAAAATTGAGGAGGTGAAACCTCCAGCTACAGGCACACGCAAGGCCAAAGTGCTGTATGACTATGACGCTGCAGACACAAGCGAGCTATCATTGCTTGCTGATGAGGTTCGTGTGTGTCATATGTGTATTATTACCCCCTAGATTACATTTACAATATTATTCAATAACAACTATGAAGCCAATTTCTCACCAGTTCCCATTCTCTCTCATGCAGTTCACTCAAATGAAGATGAAATGGGAAGAGACCTGTTATTTTTGTTTGGTTGTCCTACATATTCATCAAAAAGCGATAAGCCAAACGACACTGATGATATATTACTGGCAGATACTTCTGCTACTAAAGCGAATTTACAATCATTCCTCAAAAGACCTGAGCAACATAAATGGATAGTGGCCTCTTTTTTGCCTGTTTAGACAAGCTTTACAGCATGTTGGCAAAAATATGTGCTGCAAAATGTTTTCACTTAAAAAAATGCTGCTCTACGCTCTTGAATGGTGCTGCTGTCAAAGCATTGGTCATATCATTGAGAGGTTTCAAACTAGATCTCAGGGGATGCCATAGACATTCATGGCTGGGAGTCTGGAAAGGCACAACTGCCTTTGCTCTCTGTGGGTGGATAGAATGGCCCTACCTCCCCCTCAATCACCCACAGCGATGCCAGCGTGGGCATCTCTCGTGGTGATGTGATGGAATTTATTCGGTTTGTGTTCTCCAAGAACTGACACTGTTTTAGCAGTGGGTTATAAAGTTATGGGTGCGCTTCATGTAACTATGAAAGGCTTCACCCTCCCACTGTTGGTGGGATTGTGTAAAAGAAGATGACCTACCTAGTGACTAGAATTGTCCATGTCTAAAATGCTTAATTGCTCAGTAAAAACATCTCCCTAACCTCAACAACCTTGGTCTTCCACATATATATTATCCATTTATATAAAATAATTGACACCCTAAATTGAACTACTTTACAAAAAACTTCTAATTAGGTTGTAATGGACCTTACCAGTGTTCTGCAAAGCATGTCCAACCTCTAGCAGTGACTATAAGTGTGGGCTCACATATATCCACTTGCTTTTTAAGGGGTTAATTTCTAGTTGCACGGAGCTAAAATTACCTAGCGAAATCATGGGACATCCGTGTATTTATGTTTCCTGGCCTGCACAGTTCCGTCCTACACAGACCATTCTTACAGGATATTTATTCCTACAGGAATTTACTCTTTGATGCTAAATTCACACGCAGCTGCACAACTGCGGATGCCACAGATGTGAAAATGTTTTGCTTTAGTTATTTCCTAATTTCACCCTAAGATTAATAGATCCTTCTTGTTCAGCACTGAATAACCACAAGCATGTGTTGCATTTCTGCAAGACAATTGAAGTGTGATTGCGCTCCACCAGTCACATATGATAGGCTTGTATATTGTGATTTAACAGTGAAACATAGTAGCAAAGTTTGATCATTTACCCACTGAGCACTGGGACGGGCTTAGATCACAGCACAGGTGGAAAAGGATGCCTGAAAACAGGTGGGGCAAAAAAAAGGACGCTACCGAACACACACTCACTTCAAATCACTCTAACTTATACCAATATATCGTTTGCTTGTTAATAACCAAAATGGCAGTTACAAGTGTTTTTCATTCATTAATTTACATGTACTACATGTACACCCTGAGTGCTAAATATCAACTCTTTTTCCAGTGTGTACGGCTCACTTAAACTCGCAAACTAGCGCACTTTAGTATCCTTAAAGCTAAATATGAACACATTTATCAGCCAAAGAAGTAACATTTTGTTTTGTACTTGCCTTACTGAGCTGCCTGGCAGCTTGCTGGCTAACTAACAAGGGTCCAAACCTAGCTGCAGACTGACAAAGTTCTCTTTAGACCTGGCCATTAATGGAAAGAATTCTGTCCAAACCCAAGCACAGTTATGTTGCTCAGCACAAGGGCTGACAAAGTTAAGTCTACAATAGTACACCAACAAAATTCTGAAATCTGGCTTCCATCAAAATTCTCTACAAATCAGACTGCAACCCAAGAAAATTCTGTCTGATCACTTCTACCACCCACTAGAGACCGAATAAAACTCTTGATTTTAATCATTGGCCCTGATCAGTAATTTTAAAGATAATGACAGCCATCACACATTCTATGCATCGGTATTGGTGCACACTTTTGAATGTCAGTTTAATTGTCAACACAAGTGACTCCGGCAGGCCAGACAAAAAAATGTTGAAGGTCATTAAAGTAGGGTGAAACCTGAACCAGATCTGAGCCTGTTATGTAATGTACTCTAACCTAAACAAACCTGATGTGAAAAGACAAGCTCTGACACTTATTTCAAGCTCTGATTATCCTATTAAATGTTGTGTTCTCTATCATGACAGTTCATGGACTTCTGTTATAGTTACTGGGTTACCTCATAGCCATGGGGAATTCTAGATCCAGGTATTTTTACAAATGTAGACTTTTAAAAATACCAAATTGGTCAGTTTAGCACTGGGGCAGCCCCTATGCAATCACTGGTTTGACAGGACCCATACCTCAGACTTCGGTGAAACTGGCCGCCTACACCTGGAATCTATAATCTGATTTGGTGTTGCTACTGGATTATACACACACACAAGTTTAAGAACTGACACATAATGGGTTGTTTTTCCCAGACAGGGATTAAGCCTAGCCTTGGACTACCCTTTCCTTTTCAATGGAAAATCTGTGTTCACAGCACTACATAATTTAGCACTGGGCTTAATCTCTGTCCAGGAAACTGACCCAATGAGTTATTTGGAACTGACAAAGTCCAGCTGGAACTGTAAGATCAACAGAGTTAGCCGCTACGTGAGTCAACATATGCTCTGATCTTAAGAGGGCATTTCCGAGTTTGTCATGAAGCATTCCTTGCTTTAAGTTAAAGTTTATAAGCAGTCCTGTGCCCTAGCTGCATCATTTTATCTGGAAGTTAAGCTAACAAAGAGGACATGGTTGTGTGTCTGCATATAAACTTTACGGGTCAGTTGTCCAGGCCATATTTGTATGGGTTTATGTGCCAAATCCAAATCACAATTCATTTTTACATGACCAGTTTCTCTTTAGCTCTGAGAATTGCAGGCTATTTTTGTTTATGGGCCATAAAGATTGATGTATATTAATGAGCTCTGTTCAGACTGGCTGCCCTGTATTGTGCCTCAATCAAAAAGCAGTGTGGTTTGAAACATTGCATTAATAGGTGGTGGTGTATGTGTACACATATGTATATGTATATGATGACATGTATGTGACGAACAGTATATGCATGACATGTATGTGACGAACAGTACATTCTGGCTGTTGCAGCCTAACGTCCTTAAATAGACCTATTTTATCTTTAACCCCTCCCCCCCTCATGTTAGGTTTATATTCTAGACACTAAGACACAGCTTTTTATGCTTTTATGGACATTGCACATTCTGACGTGTTGCACTTCCTGTTTGATTATATACAGAAACAATCCAGATTGTTGTAAAAACATTTGTTTCTTAGATTATGTCTCCTAAAAAGAGTCATAAACCTTTTAGGATGAATTCACAGACTGGGCAAGATCTGACTGTGTTCTGTGCTCTGTCTCTGTCTGTCTTGTTTATTTCAGCTTATTACAGTATACACAGTCCCAGGCATGGACCCAGACTGGCTTATTGGGGAGAGAGGGAATCAGAAAGGCAAGGTGCCCGTCACATACCTGGAGCTGCTGAGTTAAACATACATACACACGCACACACACACACACACACACACACACAGACATTCAAATACTCGCACACAGAGATGCACACTTGCAATTAATGTTCGTTTGATGACCGATATTGTGCAAAGGTTTTGAAAGATTTGCATGAGCAAGTATTCAAACAGACGTCAACACTCTGGGACTTTATTAAATTGTTTTGTATTGTTTGTTTGTTTTTAAGTTGTTACTTATATCCATTCCTACATTCAGCTACTCGCCTAATAACACAAAGGGCGTAGGTATAGTAAGAATTCTCGCAAGGCGTCTCGCAACTTGTTTAAAGATATCTGCTGTACCTGCCGATGCAACATAATTTGCTTGATTTTGGATTAGTTTTTTTTGTTTTTTGTTGTTTCTAAGATGTGCTCCATTCTAGGAAGTATTTTATATAATAGGCCTTCGGGTAGAAAAGACATAAAAACAAACCTAGAGAAAAGCGGCAACACCTGTTCATTGGCTTCTGCTGTCATGGTAGTTATAGGTCAGCAGGTTTTTGCTCTTTTAATAAGCACAGGGAATTGTATTGACT
This sequence comes from Bryconaethiops microstoma, assembly GCA_037577275.1. Lineage (NCBI taxonomy): Eukaryota > Metazoa > Chordata > Actinopteri > Characiformes > Alestidae > Bryconaethiops > Bryconaethiops microstoma. The sequence continues at coordinate 10,294,827 of JBBJLS010000082.1, forward strand.
TTATTTTATGGTATTTGATCATATGCTGCAGAAATGGCAGAGAGAGATCATGTTTGACTGTTCGTTTAAACACAAGCCTGTGTGATTGGCACCATGGCTTTGTTTATTAAAAACGTCAAGTTCTGAAAGTTCATTTGTGCTCTTGTAACGAAAAGCTACCCTTCAAAAAATTTCAACAAAATTTCTACAAGGATTGCAATAAATAATTATAGTTTAGAATGCTAGAGATGACTCAGATCTGATGTCAGGTATTTGCCTGATATGGTCAGAAAATGCTATAACAAATCTGGCCTGAAATAGCACACTCACGCTTTGAGGTCGTACTGGTGTGCATTTTTTGCATTTTCTGACCATATCAGGCAAATACCTAGCATCAGATCTGAGTCATCTCTAGCATTGTAAACTATGAGGTAGTAGATTCTTCCTGTGGGGTAGTAGAGTGTTTCAGCCGCGCTGTAAGTCTTTCAATGAAAACACAACTCATTTTAAAGCTTAGTGAGTGTTAAAGATGAAATGTCAGATTGCAATCAGTTTCAATAACGGTATCAGAAAAGAACAAGTGGTGCCATCTCTACAGGATACTTCCAGTACAGAAATATTTTACAGAACTAGTGTAGATGAGAATAGAAGTATTAAACATTTTTTCCAGCAATCTTAATTTCTTGCAGATCTTTTTGCAAGGGTCGAGAGGCAAAGCATTGAAAGTTTTGGGAGTATTAAAATATATATGCATATTATATGTATATAAATACAAAGTAATATTACACGTGATGACAAGTTCGATGGTTAGTTGGAAAATATACAGTGGTGATGAATAATGACTGCTATGGTAAAAATATGATATTTAAAACCGAAGTGTACCCAGTTAATGTCTGATTTGAACATTCTGCCTACAAAGCCATGAAACTGTATAAGATATCTCAGTCAATATCTAAAGTGACTCCTGTGGTTTTCCAATAAGGTTCTTCTTCTTTTAAATACGCCCTGCTGCACCTTCTCCAGCCGGAAGAAGCTCCTTAACAGAACACTGAATAACTGCAGATTATTCATCAGATGTTGTGATGGAGTTAGCGGTGTTTGTGTGTATGTGTGTTTTTGTTTCATCATTGTTTGAATCTGGGATGTTTTTATGGTGGCAGGAACTACTGGTTTAAGCCTTGGCAGCCTTCATGGTAGGTGTGTTTACTTTCGATGTCAGAGTGGATGTAAATTAATCCAGAGGTGCATTTGTGTGGTTTATGAGTCTGAGGTTCTTGAAATGGATCCAATTTAGATGTTCTTTGACTGTGTTCTCCAGTTCCCTTCCCATTAATATCACTCTTCTTTAGTCTTTTTTTTCTTTTATCTATGTAACCGATGCTTGTTTTGAAAAAAAATGGAGTGAATGAAACCACAATAAAGCTTTATCGAAATTTCTATTGCTGAAAGTCTCTTTTTGAGGAGACCTGGGTCATTACAACATATATATATATATAATCTCAAACTATATATATATGTGTGTTATCATGTTGCTTTTGTATTCTGATTCTGAAGTCAGTTTGACTACGAACATCATTTACAATATTCATTCTTTCATGAAACAGTCTAAGGGATGTTCCTGTCATCCCAAGATCACAAGTTTGAGATTATATATATATATATGTTGTAATTATTTCATATGAAGATATTGATTTTGCATAGTTTGTTTATTAACATTTTAAGTGTGTTGTAAATGTTTAGGGTTAGGTGACTGTTCAGTGTTCAAAAATGTGTACTTAGACATTCAACAGGCTGAGGCTCATTTAAATAATTAAAAAAAATTATTTCAGCCTGCTCGTCAATGGTTTTATTCCTTTAAAGGAGTTGTTCACCACAGATACCCATAACATTCCACTGAATATATCTTTATTTATATTAAAAAAATTAAATCAACAAATCAGCCACACATTCAGTGAACACTCAAAAGAAAAAAACAAATCTCTGCACTGGCATATGGAATCTAAAACTACAGAGGTCACATAGATCTTTTTAAAGAATAGAAATAAACAATGCAGAGACAATTTTTTCTACTACTCTCTTACCTGACAAAAAGCCAATAGGTCCATTTTGTCTCTAACATTTTCAAAAAAATAATCCATATCAGTAGTACCTAAAGAAAATGTAAAATCAGAAAGAATGACAGCCTGTTCATCATCATTCAGGACATCTGAGCAAAGGTGGTGGTGGTGATACAGGTGCTTGTTCTTCTTAACACATTTCTTTGCCTCCAAAATGCTCAGGTGCACTTTAATGATGGAAAAAAGTAACAATTTAAAAAATACATTCAAATCACATAGTTTGGTAATCTAATGCATGGCACCTATCTGTAGGTGGAAGTGAATATCAGGGATGGAACGAGTAAAAATGTATATCAGGAAAAAGGAAAGGAAGCTTCTCCATCAGGTTTGAAAGGAGCAGGAACAGAAACTCTGACGACAGACTCCAGTTTTCCCTTCAGCAGAGGTGAAGCTTCCACCGTCCAGAAGGAAAACCTCTGGCCATGTCTGAGTAATACAATTACATCACTTACTCAACCCAGACCTGGCATTTTAACATGTCAGTGTATTACCAGTGGGGTTTTTAATACCCTTCTATGCAAAACCTCTCCATAAGCTGAATGAGAATTGATGGAATATCATTCTAAAAATATACAAAAAGCAGATTTAAAAAATTCAGTTGTGTAGGGATATGAAAGTTTGATTACGCTCTTTCACACAATTTCAATTCCAAAACGCTTCCTTACCATTTCATATTTCTGAATAGCAATTCTTATACTTAAGCTTCTCCACACTTTGTGTGTGTGCATTTATATTATAATCTATTTGTTATTTTTAATGTTACTTTAAATTTACTTCTGAGTTTGTACTAAATTAACATATCTATGACTAAAAGTCAAGTAGCCCTTTACTAAGTAAGATACTCTATTGTTAAAGCTAAACAGTAAAATTACTTATAAGCGCACTTCTAGGTCAGTATTAAACAGCTTAGTTTCGGAGGTCTTTATAAAATATACTAATTACATGAGTTAACAGACAAGCAAAATCCTTTATGAATGTCACTTAGATTTTTATAAAGTGTGAAAAGCTGTAGTAGCTGTTTTACAAAATATTAAATATCTTACCAGCTTAAACCCTACAGTTTCTTAAGATATTCCGTTGTTAACACATACCTCTGTGAAAGTCCATGGAGCTGCTGTGCAGAGACAAGAGTGCATACTGTAAAATGGAAGACACAGTGACGCAATACATGAAAATGTAGAAAAATGATTTTTTTTCCATTCACATGAAGATGTCACAGGAAATTCCTGATGTTTGCTGGGGAAAGTTCTGGAGAAATGAAAATGCAGACTTTATAAGAATTGTTTTACAATTATGAATGCAGTCTTTAAAATAATAACGCAGCCCTAAAATCACCATTTTACACTTACTTCAATGTCACATCCTGCTCTCTCAGTCCAGGGCTTTGAGTCAATGGACCTTGCAATTTGTCTGAGAAAATAAGGACAATAATTATCTGTAATTCAAGGATCAATCTCACAGCCTATGAACGAGACTATGCGTGAAACCAGTAGTCTGAGAACTAGACTACGCGTGAAACCCGTCGCCTGAGAACGAGACTACGCGTGAAACCTGTCGCCTGAGAACGAGACTACGCGTGAAACCTGTCGCCTGAGAAC
>JBBJLS010000082.1:10298620-10318862 GCA_037577275.1 Bryconaethiops microstoma
CTATATATATATATATACACACACACACACACACACACACACACACACACATATATATATATATATGCACATATAAGTATATTCAGGCAGTAAGGCTTTTTTACTCGCAAAAACACTAATGTAATTTTGTAAATATATATATATATACACACACACACACACATAATGTGTATATATATATATATATATATATATATATATATGTATATTTATGTATGTGAATATCCAGTGCTTCCCTAAGTTAAATCAAGTGGTGGATTTGAAAAAATGTTTTAGCTAAATGGTACCAGCATCCCACAGAAAGGACACCTGTTCACTATGCTGGAAAGGCATTTTTTCCTTTACGAATACAGGCAGCTTATGGAAGTGATGTTAACTTTTGTGTGCTCATTTCTTCAAACTGAGTGCTGATAAACGAGGAAGCAACCTTGATGTGTTTTTTTTTTTCAACTGACTCATAATGAACCTGAAACAAAGTGAAAATCACTTTTGTCTCTCATGGGAGGAAAATGTGTCATGCTTCTCAGAAAATCGTGAGTTGGGAGCGTCATACAATAGAGGGGAAGATGAAAAAGAAAAAAAAAAAAAAAACAGACCAAGAAAGCATTGCAGCGCCCCACGCAAACATCCCAAATATGTCAAAGAAAGTTTCGTCACAGTTTCGCTGGCGGTTAAACATCTGGATGCTTCACTACATGGCAGCTACCAATGCAACTGCGGCCTTTTCGGCCATGGAAGAGCCTCTGGGTTGTTCGTGTTTTTCAGTTGCAGGCAAAAAAAAATTGCTGACATAAAAAGGACATTTTACAGCACTTATTTAAGGTACTCAGTTGATGAAGTTGACTGCTTGGCCCCCCCCTCAGCACAGTACCTACCAGTCAGCAAACCTAATGATGGTGATGTAGCTGGAGAAGGGCCGGTGGTCATCAAACTTGAGCTGCTCCTCTGGGTGCACTCGTACAGACAAGCTTTCATTGTCTTGCATGTTCAGCAGAAGGAAGGCACTAAGGTGGGCATCTTGTTCATTTTCCGTGAGCTGTCGATTATCAAAGGCAGCTGCCAGCTCCATGGAGTTCTCCGTGTGATTGAAGTCCAAGAAGAAATCAAAATTCATGCTGTTGTTTCCATTTTGGTGTTTTTTGAGGACATACGTCGTCTGTAGGTAGATCAGGTAAATGCCCTTCTTTTCCACAAATATATATGATTCGCTTTCATCCAGAGCTAAGTTTTTGACACAGCACTCCTCCACCCAGGTCAGACGATCACCCACAGATCTGTTGACTACATAAAAAGACAGAGATAAAGATGAGTCAATGACTACTGACTGAGAGTCAGATTACATTAACATGACAACTTAACCTCAATGACGGTAAACAGGTCTTGGACCAATCGGTAGAGTAAAGTGGCCACTTATAGTCACGTGTAAACACACCACACCACACCACACCACACCCCAACTTTCACTGCATTTCACCCATTCACCAAGTGAAGCAGTTTAGCAGCCGCCAACGAGGGGCACCCGCGGAGCAGTGTGTGTGGACGGTACCTTGTTCAAAGCTACCTCAGTGGTGCCACTAGCAGTCCTGGGATTCAAACCCACAACCTTCTGATAGCAGTGGCGACCACTAGGCCACCAGCTGCCCATAGGACCAAGAATAAAAGCATAAAATCAAAACACTAAAAGATAAATGGACAACCACTTAGCAAACTCTTCCTATTGCTTGTAGCACAGAATACCGGAGCAAATATCACAAACGTGACAAACGTTTCTAGTGGGTGGAATTACATTACGCCAACGGTAATAATGGCAAAAAAGCATCACTGATGCAGGTGTCACTGGGTTAAGTGACATCTTTTGCTCCTATAATTGCTATATAATCTTCATATATGTGTATTATGATTTATTTCCATTATTTAAAACAGGCTATAATGACACCCTTTTATGGCAGCTAATGCAAACCTATGTAAAAATGTACAGAGTCATGGCACTATATGATAAAAGAAGCTTAAATGACAATTTTCTTGGAATTAAAGGCTTACATGTAGGTGTCATTATAGCCTTTTTTCAAATAATGGAAATAAATCATACATGTATATATAAAGAATATATAGCAATTATAGCAGCAAAAGACATCACTTAAAACAGTGACAACAGCATCGGTGTTGCTTTTTTTTGCCATTATTACTATTTTCACCTTACTCTTATTTGTCTCTTTGCAGAAAACTAAGCTGACTGACTTCACATGACTGGCTGTTCATTGTGAATGTCACACTTTCCTGCAGATGCATACGAGGATTAATCATTGCCTGAGAATCTACACCTGGCCTGACAGAGAAAGTTGTTAACCACTGTCATAAAACGAGTTAACCATGGTTGCGTTTAGGTTTTGTGAAGCTCAAACTCAGTCAGAAACTTTCCTTAGGTTTGAATTTGCTTCATGACAAACCCCAGAATAACTGCGGATCTGTAGGCACTCTTATACTTCATTGGCATAAGAAATAGCTAATATTAAGACATGTATTACAAAACATATCATGTTTGGCCCCACTTTTTTAATACTGTGAAACGGGGTATCAGGGGTGGTCTCAGAACTAGCTGAGTGCTCTCGCTTGATGAGCAGTTGGGGGTGGGGTGAAACCTTTATAACATTTTGCTCAGTCTGCCGATGCACGGTGATGATCAAAAATCAGAAGATACAAGCAAAAAGTCCCTACACTAAAACGTCATTACACTAGGTCATTAAAATGGCATAGCATCCTGAGTCATGCTTAGAGTTAACAAGGTTTTAAAAAAGTCAAGTTTTGATTTCAGGATGACTTTAAGTCATTTCAAATCTCCTGCCTGGCATATTTCACCTGGACCACAATGCAGAATAAAGGGGCGTTTTGCCAGCTCAAAGACCACCAAAGACCACGTTTCAAAAGAAGTCACGGCTTGAATGAATCCTCTCTTACCTTTAAAAATCCCATGTGCCGTGTAAGACGCAGTCTGGTAGACGCTGAGCATTTTTGCCACCCAAGCATCTGTTGGCCAGGAGGAACAAAAAAAGAAATGCAGTGACATATTGCCAGGTTAATTGTAACACACTGGAGAGGAAACCCATGCATCATGCCAAGCAACGTGCTAGAGACAGCAAAAGAGAGAGTTACGGGAAACGGCTCCACAGCTCACCACAAGCATGCATGATAAATAAGACAAACACAGTAGAAAGCGTACGCAGTCACATGAACACACATATTAGCAACAACTAAGAACATACACACACGCACACATGCATATACGCACACATACACACATACACATATACACACACTTACACATACAGACACACAGACAGGCACACATACACACAGCACACACAGAGTCCTCCAAACAAACAGCCTGACCTGTAAGAACCTAAGGTCTGCTTATGAGTTGCTAGTGGAAAATGTTGTCAGTAACGCTCCATTACAAGCAAGGAAAAAGCTACAGTTGATAACATCACTTCAGACATAAAAAAAGACCACTCAGACACGACCCCGAGATGAAAAACTTCCTGTATATGAAGCACGGCATCCGGTAATAAAACTTCACTCTTGTGTGTCAGTGTGTCTGAGGGAAAAAAGGAGTGCTACAGTGACCGCTGTTACCCTGCACATGCACCATTAACCTGTTATGCACGCCATGTTGTAAATGTCCTGACTAAATTGACTTGTGAAGGGAGAATTATACTGATTTTCCCAAATTTCTGCGTCATTCCGTTGTGGAGATGTCGAAGTTACTCAAAGCGGTTTGAGGTGAAACGCAGTACTGTATAGAAACTCAGCGACTCTATACAGTAGTGGTGATAGGAACAAGGAGTCATGTTTTCTCCAAAGCAATTTATTATGTAAAATAAACTCATACATTTTTATATGTATGAGTTTTTAAATGTAATGCTGAAAATGGTAAAATAGTGGTAAATTGGAGTTTTTTTCTTTGAGAGCTAGTTTGTGTTTTCGGCCAGACCTCAAACCATTTTAGGCCAAACGTAAATATTCCAAAACAAGATCTCAGACATCAGGCAGCATATTCTTAACCATTTCATGTACTAATTTTCCATGAGGTAGCTTTCACAGGCATTAATTGCCTCAGGTGTCTTGTCAGTACCACCGCTATGAACTATTCTGACTCAGTAAGGGTTGGAGGTGAGGTGTGGGGGGTCTCCTACAAATAAGTCATTGTTTCACATGAGAAGTCTGCAAAATACACGTGTTCACAAGTAAACCCAACTGAATTATGTGCGATCACGTATGACATGAAATGGCAAATCTGGGTTTTTTTTCGTGAACACATCCCCCCCACCCCACACATGTAAAGTGTGCAAAACCCATGTCTTATTCAAGTGTTTTTTCGAATGCTTCCTCTCTCGCTTCCTTCAAAACCCAACTAAAAATGGATCCTCTTTCCTCTTCTTGATCCTGCTTTCTATTTGTTCCTCCCTACTATTGTACTCTGTGTTACTGTAATTTGGACTATATATTTATCTTGTTCTGTGTCTGAACTATTTTGTACAGCAACCTTGAATTTCATAAATACAAATTATGATTATTATGATTATGATTATGATGATTATTATTATTTTAGACCAAATAGATGCCCAAAGAGAAAAACAACATTTAACCCCAGTTCCTTGATGCTACACGCAAAATCTAAGGAGAACTCAGTACTTATAGAGATCTCAGAATTTTATTCATAATTTATTTATTTGTGTTGAATTTACTTGAATTTTTATTTGTCTACTGATGCTTTTACTAAAGTTAGTTTCATCCACCTTCGATACCAGAACATTACGCAATTTCCAAAACCCCTTTCTGGAAACATAAAAACACGCAAGTGGAAACTTACTGTTGATGACTAGTCCTTTCGGGATCTAAGAAAAAAAGAAAAAGGAAATATATTAACTGGATTAAATTCTAGAGAAATATATAGATTAATTATTGCATTCAACCCCATTGACCGTTAGTCAGGATGCAATATTGGGATAATTTAAGAGGAAAATTAAAATCCTAAATTAAAATCATAATCCAAAAAAAGAAATTGTGTTATAGTGTTATAGTCCTATTACTCTGTTTCCGTTTGACATGTCATTTACTTTTTTAAAGGGCAAATCAATCTGTTTTTGTCAAAATTAGTGTTCTGCACAGCGGGCCTCACAGGTACATTAAAGCAGGAACCCAAGAGTGTGGTGAAAAAGTCGCTGTCACGCTTTTCTTCATGATCTAAAATTCTGCAAAATTAGTTGGTCATACCCGAAAAAACAGGGACTTACAAACCTCCCCTTACAGAATCTGTGTTCCTCTTTTTTTTATGTCTTAACAGCATTTTAATCCCAGTTCAGTAGAAACTTGTTTTAAAATGATTATTTTTTCCAGAATTTCTTATTTATTTGTTTGTTTACCAATTCTTATTTTTATTAATATTTTTTAATGACAGATACAGTGTTAAAAATACAGTTTTGTTCACCAAGGTACAAACAGTGCAAATACACCTTAATAGAATTTTAAAAATACATTATATTTGACTTTTCATACCTTTTTGAAACTCAGCTGTGTATTGTGTTATAGTCCTATTCCCACAAGCCCCGCCCTATCATACTAGGATTGGTCAGTCATATCCGGAGTCAGGCTCTGATTGGTTGACAGTTCATACTGACCACTACTTCAGCAGCAGTGTGCATCAGAATCAGAATCGGAAAACTTTATTGATCCTGCAGGAAATTGCTTAAACCTAATCACTAGCCAATTCAAACACAGGTGGGCGGGGCTCCAGTAGCTGGTGGACATGCCCCCTTCCGTGCCCCTATCATAAATACGAAAGGACAAAGCTACAAAGTTTTAAAAAATGCTTTTTCCACAGGCCACCTATGTCTGAAATTGATCTTGAAACTCTACCTCAGGCTAGAGGGGTCCAAGCTGAAGGCTCTGTTTTATTAGCAGTTAGAATAAAGTGAACTACAGCTTAGTGGGCACAACGAAGAGAGAGGGGGAGCAATAAAAAAAAAAAAACACATTCATTTTAACTTTTTAAACCAAAAGAGCCTGTCCATAAGTGGGCAGGCCGGTCTATCTCTGAGGTGTTTGGCAAATCAGCCCCTCAGTAAAGTAAAGTGGCCTAATAGTCACACACGAACAAACCACAGAACACAATGTGAACTTCTTTCTCTGCATTTAACCCAAGTGAAGCAGTGGGCAGTCACCGGGGAGCAGCATGTGGGGATGATATCTTGCTCAAGGGTACCTCAGTGGTGCTACTGGCAGTCCTGGGATTCAAACCCACAGCCTTCAGATGGCAGGGGCAACTCCATAACCACCAGGCCACCAGCCGCCCCCAAAGGCTAAACTATAGCCCAAAGTGAGATGTGTCCCAACAAAAACGCACACTGGTTCTTCTACCCTACACAGCTAACTGCTGGCTTAAATTAATCTGAGAAACCCGGCACTGTGAAACATCTCCCAGGATTAGTGAATCATAAAGTTAATTCAGTTAGTCCTACAGGTAAGTCAGTGAGAACGGCTGTGTTGATAAGTAGTGGTGGCCTAGTGGGTAGGTATACTTGCCTCTAGACCAAGAGGTCATGGGTTTGAATCCTACCCTTAGCACACTACCACTGGGTTCCTGAGCTAGACCCTTAACCCCAAGATGCTCCAGGGAGGAGACTACCCCCTGTAGCTAGGGACTGGAGGTCGCTTTGGATAAAATGCCGTAAAGTAGTAAAACTCCAGGGGTCAGGCGTGTTGTGGAATCCAGCCCCACGCATCACAGCAGAAACATTTTCAACAGAAAATAACTTTTTCAGCATGACACACACACAGTATACTGTGTTTCATTTTACTGTGTGCTGTATGTGTATGGTTGAAAGGACAAACACCTACTTGATTTGACTTACACACACAAATGCACTAGAGATCAAAAAGCAACAGGAGATCGCACACAACGAATGAATGCAGCCATTCAAAATCAAAGGTCAAACTCAGAACGAGTGTGGATGTGTCTGAGTCAAGTAGGTTTTTATTGTCATGTCAACCATATACACAATGTACACAGTGAAATAAATCAACGTATACTGTGTGTGTGTGTGTGTGTGTGTGATCAGGTCCTTACCTTGGGTATACATAGCCAGGTCATACACGTGGCTGAGATGGCCACGATGACCACGGCAGACATCCAGCTGGCGTGTGTTCGAGCTGAGTGCGACATGCTGGATCTCTCCTCCAACTGCGATTGCGAGTGTGTCAGACAGGCTGTGAAATAGTCAGAAGACAGTAAAACGGGGCTCCCACGCAATCCAGGTCCCCTCCACGCTCTGCGGTCGAGCCTTAAGATGCGTGTGGGGGTGGAAGCCTATGACACACAACGAGAAAAAAAAAAGAACGAAAAAAAAAGAAAAGTAGACTCACCACCACATCTGTTACTGGGAGAACTGGTCTTAGACTGGAACAGACTGGCGTGGGACTGGCAGTGTTTTCTCTACCATCGAGGGGTTCCACGCGTATCAACTGAGTAATGTTGTTCTGAAATAACAAACCCTAAACTCAGGAGAGTGACGAGCATCTACACCTCCATCACTTTATCATCAAGGTGCCAGCTCCTCAGGATGACTGATTCGGAGTGCTTTAATGTGTGTCTGCTGAAATGTGGGTGTAGCATTTTCACACTAGAACTTTTTATTTTGAAGGTGCTTTAAGGCTGGCTGTGTCCTAAAGACCTATTTACCACGCAAAGACCCATCGGTCTTCGAGTGTTAGTGGTTACATATATATAACCAGGGGTTGACATAATTTTTTTGCTGTAGTACTCTAATGAGTACCTACATGAATCGGTACGCACCAAAATTAACTGTAACCCACTTTTAAAACCATACACTAATTCTCCATTATTAAGATGAACTATTTCACTGTATAAAGAACCATTTTAGCAATTTGCCATGTATTATTAAGCAATTTGCCATGTATGTTCTATGTATTACTTGCCTTTTCTAAAGAACATGTGAAGACCTCTTTTTAAAAAAGGTATGCTTATATCGAGATGGGAACTCAAAGTTTAAGAACACTCTTGGCAAAAAGGGTTCTATAAAATACAAAAAAAAAAAAATCGACAATATTTGAACACTTTTTAAAAAGTTCTTTAAGGAACTATACATAGTATTTTTATTATAAAGAACCATGTGACTATGCAAAGAACCATTCCTGCCTTAGACTGTTTATTTCTGTCCACAGTTTTGACTTTAATAGCCTTTTAAACACCTATTTAAGGGCGTTTGTGTACATTTGAAATACTGAATATTTTACTATAATTTGTGCACTCTCAGAGGAACAAAAGGTGCTAAAGATGTGGTACTCTCAAGGGTACATCAGTACCTTTAGTTAGGGAATTTCCTCCAGGACCAATAAAGTTGTCTGATTCTGCCTTTACTAAAGAACCATTGGAGAACTCCCCCCCCCCCCTTTTAAAGGGTGTACATATAACAACAATGGAAAAAAATCTTAGAACTCTCCTAGCATAAAAGATTCCTTGACTAATAACAATACTGGAACCCCTTTGATGATATGTATAACTTGCCTTTTCTAAAGAACATAATGATGAACTCCCTTTTGAAGGGTATACATATACCTGCAATGAAACTCAAAGTGTAAGTACACCTTTCTCAAAAAGAGTTCTATAAAATACCAAAACATTTTAGATAATATTTGAACACTTAAAAGAAACAAGTTCTTCAAGGAACTATTTTTAAAAGGTTATCTAAGGAACCATACATAATAGGTTTAAGAATGATAAAGAATCTCTGCAAAGAACCAGTGCATTAAACCGTTATTTTTCTTTTCATAGTCTTTACTAAATAACCTTTTAAGAACCTGTTTAAGGGTGTTTGTGTACATTTGAAGTGCTAATGATTTTACTATTATTTGTGCACTCTCAGAGGAACAGAAGGTGCTAAAGATGTACCTTTAGTTAGGGAATGCAGTTAAATTTGTATGTAGTGCTTACTCCATGCACCCACACTTTAAGAACCATTTTGACTCCTTGCCATGGAAGAACCCATTTTTCATCTCCCTGAAGAACCATATTTGTAAATGAGATGAATGTAAGGAACCTTTAGGGTAAAGAACCTGCATATAATGTAAAAGGTTCTTTATCCATTTAATGGTGAATCTTTACATTATGTGGAAGGCCTTATAATGTAAAGGGGTTTCACTCTTATTCCACAAAATTGTTCAGTTGGGTTGAATTTGTCTTATGTTAACCATTGAGTTACAAAAAGGTATGAAAAGTCAAATATAATGTATTTTTAAAATTCTATTAAGTTGTATATTTGGACCTTAAAACCATTGTAATAACATTGAAGGTACAGTTACACTGTTTGTATCTTGGCGAACAAAACTGTATTTTTAACACTGTACCTGTCATTAAAAAATATTAATAAAAATAAGAATTGGTAAACAAACAAATAAATAAGAAATTCTGGAAAAAATAAATTTTAAAACAAGTTTCTACTGATCTGGATTAATTGTGTTCAAAAAATGCTGTTAAGACATCAAAATCAGAGGACCACAGATTCTGTAAGGGGAGGTTTGTAAGTCCCTATCGTTTTTTGGGTATGAACAACTAACTTTGCAGAATTTTAACTCATGAAGGAAAGCATGACAGCGACTTTTTCACCAAACTCTTGGGTTCCTGCTTTGATGTACCTGTGAGGCCAGCTGTGCAGAACACTTTGTCCTTTTGACAAAAACAGATTGATTTGCCCTTTAAAAAAGTAAATGACATGTGAAACGGAAACAGAGTACACTAAAGTATGTTGCCCCCCCCCACCACCACAAAAATAACATGTTTAACACAACAAACCACACTGTTTCAAGGAAAAGGCAGCAATGACAGGGAACCTTTATGTTCAAAGTGTTGTGTCATAGCTGTAAACAGCAGGTGGGCAGCCCACGTTTATTACTGAACCCAACTAATTCAGTTTGAGCAGAGAGAGAAAGCAATTCAGCTGAACAGCTGAAGTTTCACTCCCATCTTAAGGCCACGGGCGCTGGAACAAACAGTATTTGTGTAAGGGACCACCCTGGGCGGTACTTCCCCCGTCTAGCAATCCGAAGTCAAATCTGTGTTTAATCGAACAAACAAGGTCAACACATGTAGGCTACAAGCGCTCTCTTGGTGTGGGTGTTAGCGAGCGCCTGCACTAGCTTCTGCCATGCATCTTCAGACTCTGATCACCTCTCTGAGGGCTTGCACATCTCATTCTGTCGCAGATGTTTGATTTCCTGTCATTTCTTTTTTTTTTTTTTTTTAAACATGACTCATATTTATCGGTTGAATCTATTTACAGAACGAACGTATCATTTCCAAGATGGGGCCATTTCCCATATTATCACGAAGGAAAACCTGTGCCCCAGTAGTTCTTGCCATTTCGGAAGCCACCAAATTATCAGCCTCATCCTTCAATGATGTCAAATGAGCCGCAATTTCCACCTCGCCGTGCTGCTGACAAAAAAGACGTTGATTTCCCCTCCAAGATTTGTAAACAAACAGAGAGCAAAAGGGAAGGCCACGGAGTCAAAGAGATTCACTCTCTCTTTTAGTGAAAACGCAACAGGAATTCCCCTGTCGGCCTTCTGTGTCTAAGACAGACATGATTCTGAGAGCAGACTGAACATGTACTGAACTGGTGCGAAGTTTCGGATTGGCGCTCTTGGCCTTGCTGGTAATTCTTAATTGATCTCATTGATTAGGTGTGTGTGTGTGTGTGTGTGTGTGTGTGTTCTGAAACGGATGTTGGATGGACACTGAGTGAACTGGAGAACAATATGTTTACCAGGGGAGTCTCCTTCACTGACAGAAGCAACAAATCCAGAAGGTTTTTAACCAGCCTTTTCATCCTCAATACCACATCAGTGTCTGTGGGATGCAGTATCCGTTCAGAGAGAACCTCAAAATCTTTCTCTGTGTCGCAGTAGTGCTGTTTCACAGGAAGCCAAGAGAGAGACAGGAAAGACTCTGTCTACTCTGGTTCAGTTTCCACTCGGTGCTCTCCATTAACGAAATGGAAAACTGAGGTACAAACTGGGGCAGGACAGAGATTAATATCAGTGTCATTTTTCTTATTACATTGAAACACTTCAGGAAATGGCTCTCATATATGTAGATCTTGCTGTGTTTAAGGTTAAAATGAATCCATTGCATTTTCAACTAAAGTCAGTACAGAGATACTAAGTCACTGTATTTTTTGCAAGTGCATTGTAACACGCTTGATGGCTGGAATTATGACACTGGTCTAAATTTGTAGCATGTTCATCTGATTCACACTGCGGTTAACTGCTCACAAGAACACCCACTCTGCATGGCATGTTGCAAAGTGGGCGACGGTCTATTAAGAATGGCCCCTTTTATATTAAAACACAATGCACACTCCGCCCGTGGGGCTCATTACATCAGTCAAACCTGAGCAAAATTCCAAAAAACACCTCAGCAACCCATGTCACACCCCCGGAATGAAGTGCCAAAGCATGCCATACTACTGTTAAAAGCTTCTTACTTATTAAACGTAGCTTATTGTTTGCTTTAAAATGGATTTTGTATAATAGAGATTCTTTCAGTTTGTCTGCACAATTTTGGGCACTTTTGACAAAGTGCTGGAAAATATATATTAGAGTGTGTTCAAAATCTGCTTGATGAAGAAAATCTGGTCTTTCATGAAGAAAATCATACCAAGACCAAGATCAAATAAAAAGCAAACAACAAAAAACAAAAAAATCCCCAACAAAATGGGGAGAGAGGACAGCTGTAGGAGATGGTGGCATTATGATTCAGACTTACTGTTATCAAGTCTCCAAAACTATAACTAAATGCCTCCTCTGTTTCTACAAACTATCCAGAGTGATTGCAAGTAGAAAACCTTTGTTGTCATCAAACCACAGACTTAATCACCTGGTGTTTGGTAAATATCAGCGAAACCGTGATTGCAGCTGGGCTGTATGGTGGCAAAAGACAAAAGGAAAACAGATGTACTGTTTTTAGTCATCAGAAAAGAACCTGATCCCATAGTGAAATATGGTTGCAATACTGTGGAACTCATTCTCCAAAGGCTCTGGGAAATTTGTTAGAAAATAGGGTCACCCGAAGATTTAGATCATTTATGGTTGCCTCTGCAGGAGACCAAGGCTTTCATTTTCTTTTCAGTAAAAGAGGATAAACTGTCAAATGTTCAATATCACAGCTGACCAACACAGCTAAACACAAAGACTGATGTATAAATACATGAAGGTAATACAGTAAACACCCCCCCTTTATCGCGGGGTTACATTCCAAGAGCACCACGTGAAAAACCACAATGTTGTTAAAAAAAATGCCTAAAAATGTCTATTTTTATAGTGTAAACCCTAAATATTCCCCCAAATATACTTCCAAAACACTTTATTTTCATTTTAAACTCAGCTTAATACATTATCCTCCAGAAAATGTAAAGGTAAACCCGTATTTGTACTGTACTGTTTACACTGTCTCTCGCAGTGCTAGAATGTAAAATACCGATGTCGTAATTCATGCACGCCTGTTTTCTTTGGTATGTGCTGTCATTTTGGTATAAGCAGGTAAATACAGTAATAATTTAATTTAAATACAGGGCTTTAAGAAGAACAAAACGAAAAACACGAGAACACTGGACACGCTCCTCGGGGGAAATTCTGGACTGCAGCTGGGAGGGATGCGTCACAGGGCACCAGCCATTCAGCAACAAGTAGAAATAAATAGCGTTCTTGGATTGGCTACTTTCAAACCTCCCGTATCTGAGTACAGCGGTATTTCACCATCCCAGGACGCTTTTTTTTGTGTTCTCTGGACAGTACCAAAAAAAATTATAGTTATTTTTTATATGGAAATGTAGCTGAATTTCTGTGAGTATTTATGTTACAAAATTAGTAAATGATATTTTTCTTAATAATTTAGCCCTCAAATGCATGAAAAATTATATATTGCTGCGAAAAAAGCTGTGACGTCTGGGTCCACGCACACTTATCCTTGTGTTGGGTTGCTAAGCACTGCGCCCAAACATAAACAACCCAGCACGAGGACAAGGGGGCGTAGCAAAAAAAAAATGCAGAGGATATCTGCAGTTTCCGCGAAAGTGTGGGGGTTTCACTGAACAATTACACAGGTCAACAGGTCGAAATCATCAGAGAGAAGTTTATATGGGTTTTGTAGTGTTTTTCATGCTGATTTTAAGCATGAAGAACACTACATAAGTTTAGTTTTTTCCCTAGCTTTAACAGGAATCTGTGGACCATCGCCCAGGACAGTGACACGGGCAGGGACAGACATAAAGGGTGATACAGGGGCAGGAACAATGACTTGGACTGGGACAGACATTGGAACAGAAACAGAAACATAGACAAGAGCAACTACAAAAACATTTACATTAACAGGACAGCAGGGTTTAGGAGCAGACAGGGCATGAGATTCAAAGTTCTGGGTCGAGGTGATGGTGCTAAAGAGGACATAAGTACAGAGAATATCCCGGGCAGCCTTCCCTAGGGGACGAGGAGATAATGAAACTAGTGATGAGGTTCCAGAAAACTGTAAAGCCAGATGGTGAGGTTGGGTATATGGCAAAATGGGGCCAGACGGCTGGACTTCTGATGAGGTGGGGTCTATATGCAGGAGAGCCACACCTTGGGATCAGGAGGCCAGAGAGCAGCCCCTCGGGATCAAGAGACTGGAGAGGGGGCCCCTCGGGCTCTGGAGAATGAAATGTGGTCCCCTTGGGTTAGTGGAAGGTGGCAGCATAGAACCAGAAGATGGGCTGCTGGCGGTGTAGATCTACGAGATGGGGGTGTCGGTGGCGAGGAACCTGGAGGCTTGAGCGCAGGTAGCATAGAACCAGGAGACAAGGATGCTGACCAGGGACCCTTCAATGCAGCTGGGGCCACTGGCAACACAGAGCAGCTCTGTGGAGTGACAGGTGGTGCCAGTGATGAGCTGTTCTCTGATTCACCAGCCATGCCTTCTGGTGCACTAGGGCTCACTGGTGAGGATGTTTTTTTTGTGTGCTGTTTTCTTCTTCTCATGGCAGATGTGTATCCCAGCAAGATGGAGTCCTGGGCCAAAATTTCCACTGCACTCTCGCTGGGTTGCCAGATTTGATGAACTCCTCCAGGATGTTTCCTCCATGCAATTTATAGCGGCTCCCACTCAAAGTCCTCCTTCCGACTGCCAGGGGGACTATGGTGCCTGGGCTTGGTAGGTTGACTCAGCCCAGCGCGAAGGAGCTCAGAAGCTGATCCTGTACGTTGAGCGATAGACTGAGAGCTAGCTCCGCAGTTTCACCTGCGCCCAGGGCAGAGGTTCTGAGGGCCAAATCTGCAGGGCATTGCAAATAGCTGCGGAGTCAACTACGAGAGGCAGGTCCCGCATCCCATAGAGAGGCCGCAAGTAACTCTGCTATCTGGCAGATGCGCTCAGAGGAGGAGCTGCAGCCAGCCAACAGCCAGGGGGGAAGCCTCACCTCCCTGCATGGCCCAGTCATCCACCGCCTCCAGACACTGATAGTACAAGAAGTACTTGGGTCTGATATGTCCATTTTCTGCAGTCAGTCAATCTGTGATGTAGGTGCAGACATTTATTCCATAACAAATTTCTATTCCACAAAACATAGATGCTTATTTCATTAATAAAGCACAAAATAAACAAGGAATACACACGAGACTGATATCTAGTAACTAAAAAATAAATCAAAGCACAAACATTAAAAACGGGAAAACATGGAGTTAGAAACACTGTGAAAGACAGATATGCATAATGCAGAACATTAAACCACATGTAAACATATTAACAGGGAAGCAAGACAGGGCAAGACTATTAGAACTTGATGGTGACATTTCTGGAATTTGCACTTTGAGATCAGCTGATCTAATTTTACGTCATTTTACTGTTTTACAAGAAAATTATTTTGTAAATGTATGATTAATATGGGGTGGTGTAGATGGGTTCTTTTGAAGTAAAGTTAGTTCTTTGGGTACACTTCCCCCTAGACAAGGAGCAAATAGCCCCCTTTAGCATATTGGCCCAAAATATTATGTAGTTAGATGTTTAGTTATGGCGTATAACTTGCTTTGTTGCATTTTTGCCTAAATTTTGCCACAATTCTACCCATTTAAAATAATCACAAGCAACAACAATAAATATGTATGTAAATTATAAATTTTGGGGGGTTTTCCTGCTGCAGTGTAAGTCATAAAAAGGATATAAATAATGTCATCGCAAGAGTTTATTAATTAAATAAATTGACATTTAAAGTGTTCATTTTACCATTATTTGTATATTATCATAGCATATTACATCTATAACACTAATTTACAAAGGCCCATTTCATTTGGTGTATATTGTATTTTGATTAATAATAGTTTTTAATAAAAGGACTAGAAATTATTTGACAAATTACACATTCTATAAAACTTGTTAAACAAACTGATGCAAAATTCGTCATTATGTGCTATAAAAAGACAATGCTGTTCTAATCAGTTTCTGCTAACTCTGTGCTGGCTGATGAATCCTTACGCTGGATGAATTCTGCTGTTTCCCCATAAACGTAATTTACCTCGATAGTTTTATGTGGAGCATTTTGCATGTGCACTAATCGTGCTCAGCGCTCTTTTTCAGTTTGCCAGTTTCAGTATGACTGGTCACCAAGTGAAAGACCCTGTGAATAATCTTTTCGTAAAGTTTCTAAAAATTAAATAAGATCAGACTAGGAACGGACTGTAAATATTATTCAATCCTGAGCCCTTGTTGGATCAGTCAAGAACGATCATATTGTAGACATAATTGCAGGCGAACATGTTTGTACAAGTCATCTCATGAATTTCAGTAGTAATGTCAAGAACTTTACAGTCAAATTAAGCCACCCACCATGAAGCAAAAAATGTCACCTAGTTTAGCTGTTGCAGTGTTAATGTTAGTTTGTACGCTAATATTTCTAAAATTGAGGTTGTACGCTAATATTTCTAAAATAGTGTTCTCAAAAACTTCGGTGAGATTATTGGCTAGACTTAACTGCATGCAGTGGATCAGTATTGTTCAGCACAGTGTGGCTGTCACTTCAGATATTACATCTCAGCAAACCTGCTACAGTTCAGTTCACACCTCACTGGAACAAACACATGGCCAAAGCTTTGTTTCGAATATTAAAAAACAGAATACCACCGAAAGGCCCAGCTGTGGTGCGCAACAACAGAGTTTTCCATAGGCAAAGTCTATGTAACTTCGGCACACAGGAACATATCGGTCATGTAGAGTCACACTCGTCATATCCACCGAGTCGTAGACACTCTCTCAGTGGCATGTACCCTTAGAATAGAAACATTAGAATATACAATCAGCATTTTCCATTTTTCAAGCAACTAACTTGCACTCGGAGACTCTGACATCTACTGATGTGTTCAGTTCTCACGCATCTGAACATGTTTTCAAGTTCCCACAGCTGCTCCTTCACAACTTCGTATCATGAAAATTCTTTTTCCAGAAATGATATTTTGCCTGATCTCATAGAAGAACAATTTTTGTTTTCTTAAAGAACCTTTTAATGGATCATTTTTGGCAATTGAAGAACTTTTTAAAAGAATACCTAACCTTCACATAATGCAAAGGGTCTAAGAAGAACCCTTAAAATGGCAAAGAGCTATGACACTATGTCTTCTATCTTTTGCTACTCCTTTTTTTTCTTCCTCAGAGTATACTTTCTATGTTGCCAGAGGGCTCCGATATTACACTACAGCTGAAGCGAACATGTTTTGGGTGAGTAATAAGGGGACTTCTTTCAAGTCCTGCTTCAACCCAACTCAAGGTACAGAACAAGACTTGTGGCAGGGGAGGCTGGTCCCAGGTCAGGGACGAAAGAGCAGAATCTAACACATGAGAGGCAGAGGAAGCAGGCACATTCAGTACAAGATCACGGCATGACTCATTGTACAGACAAGACCCTTCTTCATGGGAACGTCAAAGGTTTCTGAGTGGTTTCAGGTATCATGAACACATACTGTATTATGATTCCATATCGTGCTTGTTGCAGGTAAACTCAGTACGGTGAAACTTTTGCAAAGTTTGCAAACGGAAGGAGATAGAACAGGAGGGCGGCGTAGGCTTTTGTCACTTCTGATGAAATGAGTAAACTCTTCTCTTTGCTTTTTTTCGGCATCTGAATAATGTCTCTCTCATTGTGAAATCTAAGATCATGACCAAGTCTCTCTGAGTAATCAAAAACTAATTGAGTTTTTGCCATCATCAGCATGGCATGTTACATCAAAGAAAGGAAACTTTTGAAAATAGAACTTTAAATAGTCATTATGAAGATAATACCTGTCTGAGAATAGCTGACAAGGATTGCACAGACGCGTTTCATGTAGTAGAAAGGTCAAGCATTTTGCGAGCTTCATCAAGCTCTGGAGCAGGGAAACCACCAGTATGTGTGGGGATGTAGTGCTTGTAGCACTGGAATCGCAAACTCCTACCCACGACTGGAAAGACATGAGGTGTGATGTACAGACGTACAGGAGACCAAGGGTTCACTGACAACACATTTATCTTTTAGGCCTCATTCATTTTATTAAAAAAAAAAGCCCTCTTTGAACCTCGGCATACACCCTTAAAAACAAACTTTTTAAAAATGGGACTAATAGAACCTTTCAGTGGATGGTCATTGTGAATCAGCATTTTCCTTTTGTGCCATGACATATTTCACAGTGATGCATGGTATCAAGGTGCGAGTAAGAGAGGTGAAACTCGATATTACTGGTCAATATGATTTTGCCCAGCTCACTGGTGTATGCTGAAATCATCAAAATACAAAAGATGGCCTGTTTGTGGAAAATGTGGAATACACCTTTTACCTGCAGTGTGAAAACTGTTAATAAAAAATATTGTTACTCACAGAATCCGTTTTCCTTCTTCTTCTGTCTTTGTGCTGAGTCAAAAGTGTCAAAATGACAAAACCTTTGGATTTGGTGAGAAGTTTCCCCTACGATAAAAAGTGCATTGGTTTTATTTTCTTTTAAAAAAGAACTTCCTGGCATGCACAGGAATGTTGTCAAAATTATGATAATAGATTACAAAAAAAATAATACATTTATGGAAACTCCACATAAAGTAATGGTTCTATACTGCTTCAAGGTTTTTTCTTAGATGTACGCATCTAGGAAAGCAACCTTTACTTCTATGTGTGTACGGAACATGGCAGTCTTATATACACATACACGTATATGTATCTGTGTGTGTGTGTGTGTGTGTGTGTGTGTCTGTAATATACATATTACATACAAGTTACATATTTATGTAATAATTGTACAGTGCACATTTATGATATACTGTTTGTTCTGCCTATTTTGCTGCTGTAACAATGCAAATTTCCCACTTGTGGGACTAATAAAGGGTAATTTTATTATACACACACACACACATACACACATATATATACATACAGTGCTACCAGAAATTATTCGCACTTCGCATTTTGTTACACTACAGACTTATTCTAACATAGACCTGAGTATAATTTTCTTTTACCGAATCTACACAAAACGGTCCATAATGGCAAAGTGGAAAAATGTTTTCAGACCTTTTTTTTAAATGTATAAAAATGTAAACATTTAAACACCATATGTACATAAGTACATTGCTTTGACCCTCAGAATTGAGCTCAGGTGCATCTGATTTCCACTCATCATCCTTGAGATGCTTCCTTAACTTGATTGTAGTCCACCTGTTGTAAATTCAGTTGACTGAACATGATTTGGAATGGCACACAAGGTCTCACATTAGACAGTGCATATCAGAGCAGAAACCAAGCAATGCAGTGCAGGGAATTGTTTACAGACCTCTGAGACCGGATTGTGTCAAGACACGAATCTGGGGATGGATACAAAAAAGTTTCGCCTGCACTGAAGGTCCCGAGAATCACAGTGGTCTCCCTAACTTGGACATGGAAGAAGTTTGGAACCACCAGGACCCTCCCTAGATCTGGCCGCCTGACCAGTAATAGGGGAAGAAGGGCCTTGGTCAGAGAGGTGACCAAGAACCCCATGGTCACTAAGGCGGAGTTCCAGCGATACCTTGTAAGGTTAGGAGAACCATCCAGAAGGTCAATCATAGCTAACGCACCGCACCAATCAGGCCTGTATGGTGGAGTGGCCAGACGGAAGTCACTTCTCAGTAAAAAGCACAGCCTGCTTGGAGTTTGCCAAAAAGCATATTAAGGATTCGCAGACTGTAAGAAGCAAAATCCTCTGGTCCGAAGAAACCAAAATAGAACCTTTTGGCCAAAACTCTGTAGAAAAACAGGCACTGCTTATCACCCGGCTAACACCATCCCTACAGTGAAGCATGGTGGTGCAGCATCATGCTGTGGGGATGTTTTTCTGTGGCAGGAACTGGCCGACTAGTCCACATAAAGGGTAAGATGACAGCAGCCAAATATAGAGAGATTCTCCAAGAAAAGCTGCTCCAGAGTGCTTTGGAACTCAAACTGCCACAATGATTCATCTTCCATCATGACCCAAAGCACACAGCAAAGATAACAAAGGAGTGGATTTAGAATCAGTCTGTGAATGTGCCAGAGTCTGGACTTGAATCCAATAGAACATCTCCTGAAATACCTAAAAATGGCTATGTAACGGCACTACCCATCCAACCTGACTGGGCTTGAGAGGATCTGCAGGGAAGAATAGGAGAAAATCCCCCAAAACAGGTGTGCCAAACTTGTAGAAGCATACCCAATAAGACTTGAGGCTGTGATTGCTGCCAAAGGTGCTTCAACAAAATATTAAGCTATGGGTGTGAATACTTATGAAACACTGGATTAGCATGCTTTTGGCAATAAAAAATTAGCACTTTTTTATGAAGTTGTTTTTGCTTTGTCATTATGGGGTACTGTGTGTAGATCTTACAGGAAATCTATACACAGATCTATTTTAGAATAAGTCTGTAAGGTAACAAAATGTGGAAGAAGTGAAGGGGTGTGAATACTTTCTGGTGGCACTGTACACACACATATATATATATATATACACATACAGTCAGGTCCATAAATATTGGGACATCGACACAATTCTAATCTTTTTGGCTTTATAGACCACCACAATGGATTTGAAATGAAACAAACAAGATGTGCTTTAACTGCAGACTTTCAGCTTTAATTTGAGGGTATTTACATACAAATCAGGTGAACGGTGCAGG
>JBBJLS010000082.1:10318962-10337944 GCA_037577275.1 Bryconaethiops microstoma
CACTCTCACTCTCACTCTCACTCTCACTCTCACTCTCACTCTCACTCTCACTCTCACTCTCACTCTCACTCACACTCTCACTCACACTCACACACACACACACGCGTTTGTGTGTGTGGGGAAGATGAATTAACAGGTTTCTTGTGTTTTCATCCTGCCACTTTACCTTTTTTTTTAAAACTTTTTTTTGCAAACTGGATAATAGTCCTCAAAGAGAACCCCTGTTCATTTCTGGTGTTTCTAGAGTAATGCCAATGATTTTAATTTTTTTTTTGTGGATGGAGATTGGTGGTTATTACTATTATTTTTCTCTTTGTCATTCTCTCTGTTAAGTGTGTGTGTGTGTGTGTGTGTATGTGAGGTGCCAGCTGCCAAATTTGACAGACAACAGTATACAGGGGGTCCTCGGGCTCCGACAGCGTCGTTTCGAGTTTACGACGCTCACTTGCATTACTAGTTTGGTTGCGCAAGGTGGAAGAATACGCAGTATATGGAGAATACGCAATAACGTGGCGTATGTGTGAGGGAGTTGGCGTCCCCTGATATGCTTAGCTACGCCATTTTGGACTGTAAAAAGTGTTTTTACACTCATTTTTGTAATTTTTTCTGTTACTACATGTGGCTTAGTTGTTTTTATATGTTCTAGATTATAATTTTACAACTATGTTAGGAGAGGTAAGTGACTTAGGAGAGGTAAGGAGCGTTTCAACTAACACCAAAATTCAGGTTACATCATTGTCATAAGAATGGATCTGTGTCGTAACTCGGGGACCCCCTGTACGGTGAAACTCCCTTCCAATGACCAACACCCATGGAGAGCGCATCTGTTACGTATTTATCCTCTTTTCAGAGCGCTAGCAATCAGACCATAATGAGGGTGGGCGAGGACACAGGAGTATTGCAAACGCCCAGTGACACAATACAGCATGCGCTTGTAGACTGAAAGGCTGTAACTTTTTAACCTCATAACTGCAGCAATACAGTACCAGCTGGAAATCTTAACACATAATTACTGTGAAACAAAACAGACATCATAGAGCTTAGAAAGTTATTGCTTTTATAAGGTTTTTTTGGTTTTTAATGTTGGGACATAGCCCTCAGTTAGGTCTCAGGTGGCTACAAATTTGTTCTGAATGGTTAAGCATGTTAAACAAACAGCTTTGACAAACCGAGATAAAAAAGGCAGGGCGACATAACTCTGAAACAAATTCTATGGACAATCATGAGCTTTTCAAGAGTCGCAGGAATAACTTGTGCAATTTGCAGTATAAAACTTTCTGAAAAATCTGAGCGTCTTGATGTTTCTGACTGAAATGTAGCCTGGTGGAACTCCCTTTCACGAACTACTTTGTAGAGAAGTGAAAGATAGACTTGGGCAAATCCATGTGATTTTCAAACCACAGCAATGTTATGTTGTCTTCGAACAGAGATAAAAGCAAGCCCTGAACATCTGGACTATGGAGATGATGCCTGCGCTGCTCATCCTGCCAAGTTCTTTAAAAGCAGAGACTGGTAAAATTCTAAAGAACTGTTTGAATGCCCTACCTAACTGCTAACAGTAGAAAACAAATTTTACAATGGCCAAATAGTAATTGCTGTGTACTATCGCAAGAATGACCAGGACAAAAGAATTTAGAATAAATACAAAGAGGAAAAAGCACAGACCATAAGAGGACATGATTTAACAGGCAAAATGACATCAACAGACACTGCCAACGACTACAAAGCAAGACAGTCAAAACCTTAATAGTTTCACACAATGAGCAAAAAAGATTAAAGAAACTAGATACATTCCTGCAAGAAAATGCGAAGTGTGATTGTGTGGTTGATATAAAACCAGTGTTTGGAGACACTCATACATTGGTTTCATGGGGGAACAAAATGCTCCCAACCCAAACCCAAACCGGCAGTCTTCTGATTCAGAGGGCAGCGCTTTATTGTTGCGGCATCAGGGGAGGCAGGAATTAGCTGGCTCTTACCAAGCCATTCATGGGTAAGGACGCCTGAACACGTAGCAGCATTCATGGGCTGATTATTTTTAATTATACCACAACAAACAGTGACACACGTCTTTTTTCATAACAGACCTGAGCTTTAGTGTCTTAAAGTCTGTTTATGAGTCTGCCGTGTGTTTTGCGCTGGGTTTGTGTTTTCCTTCGTGTTTCTGTTTCTCCACTTGTTTTCCCTTTCTACCCTCCTCACCCATGACACCATTGATTCTCTCTCTGACTATCATCTTTAAGGGGGCTCAACTGTCCTATCTCTCTCCATATTTATTGCAGAGGGGACTTGACCACAAACATCGATTTTTAAAATTTTTTTCAATACTCGTCCCCTATTATCTGATTGATAAGCTGTGTATAAGAGCAACACACTGCTGGAATTTTGCCAAAATTCAATTCAAACTTCGACGAGAAATGGTGCCAAAAATTAGGTGTATAAAACAATAACAGAACTTAAGAAGAACTATAGAGTGACTGCTGACACAGTAACACTAATAATCACTTATTTACATAAATGGCAATTATTAATCAGCTAAACTTTAAGGATCATTACAAACCGCAATATTTATTATCAGCTAGTTAACTGTCTGCTTGTGAAAGTTACTGATAACCACAAGGTTGCTGAACCAAGGATTTCTAGGAAAGTTGGCTTACTCACTTTAGAAGCATTTTGTTATACAAAGTTAACCCTACCTTTCAACACTGACACAACAATGTCCATTTTAGAGTTGTGTAATAAGAAAGAAGGCATTCTGTATTCTGTTGCTCTATTGTTATTGTATTTTTTAATTCTCTGCGGTCTTATCTTTATTCCTCTTGTTGCACTGAGCATGCTCATGACAAAAGAATTTCCATTAGGATCAATAAAGTTCTTTCTTATCTTATCTTATCTTAAAC
Source organism: Bryconaethiops microstoma (assembly GCA_037577275.1). Classification (NCBI taxonomy): domain Eukaryota; kingdom Metazoa; phylum Chordata; class Actinopteri; order Characiformes; family Alestidae; genus Bryconaethiops; species Bryconaethiops microstoma. The sequence continues at coordinate 10,321,863 of JBBJLS010000082.1, forward strand.
CAAAGGAACTAACAAATGTGAGACTGATGCAGCACAGAACAGTGCCTTGCCACTAAAAGTGTCCTGTGAGAAAACTTCTGTTTCTCTGCAGCTTTCAGTAGATTCTGAACTCTTGATCTGGTTGGTAGACATTTTGCCAGGTCAGAAAGCATTATTGAACCCTGCCCACCTACCCACCCATCCACCTAGTGACATTTCTGTGATATTTTTGGGAACATTTTTCTTTTTAGCTTGGAGAAAGGCCACACTGATGAGACACGCTAATTCAACTCTTGATGAATGCCTGCAGTCTCGTTTTTTTTTTAACTGAGAATGACTGTTTGAAGTGTTTTTCCACTGAAAACCTGTTTGAAATATATACTGATAAAGTTTTTAACACTTAAACTATACAGTATTTCTAAACAGAGCAATCAAATCCTGTATGTATATCTCTTGGGGATTTTGTGACCTGCTACATGATGAGTCATTCAGTTTTGAGGTAAAAAAAACAACAAAAAAAACAAAACAAAAAAAACACACCCTCTAGTTGACATTTTGCTCATGTCTTTTTCTGAGAATAATTGTCAAATAAGCCTGAACAAAGACCACTCTGGGAGGATAATGACACCTTGCTTGTCATGACAAAGATGGTAGCTTCAAAAATAGCACTCAGTGAAAATGCTTACTGGGTCGAAGAGAAGCAGTGGGCAGAAGGAACAAAGACGCTCCTGTACTGAGTGCGGAGCTGGAGAGAGCTAACAGACCCTTCTGACAACTCGCCAGAGATGGCCTGAGAGTACGCAGAGGACCGAGATACAGAGGGAGATGGAAAGAAAGAAAGAAAGAAAGAAAGAAAGAAAAAAGATGAAAAGGCATAGACATAATTTACGCATAATGTAGCAATGAAATCTTCAATCTAGCAGAAAGAAAGTAAAGATTTAGGTTTAAAAGTCCTTTTTAAAGGCATTTAGGGACAAGATATGAAAACTGATGTGAAAGAAAAAAGAAAGAAAAGAAGGAATGAAGAAAGAAGCAAAGGTTAGAGAAAATAAAGGGAAGAGAGGACAAAAGTGAAAGAGGAAGAAGTATAGAAAGAGACAAAAGAGGGGATTGGCACTGAAACAAACAGCATTTATTTTATACTACTTGCTACAACTGGGACATACTGGGCAATCAGTATTGCTACAGGGGTACAGGATAGACTGCATGTACGTGATTCTCTTACATCTTGAAAAGTACCAAGACGACCCTTGTAAATAATTTCAGCTACTACAAGCTGCACTTATGACGGATTATTACACAAATAAATGATAATCTCTGGAGGAAAGTACTGGCAAGAGAATGTGATGTTTTGGAGCAACCACACATGAGCCTAATGCTCAATGCCAAGCACCTAATAAAAGGGTTATAAATTCCCCAGCATTGGGCAACATGCAGTAGTGAAACTCCACCCAATGTCAGTGATACTCAGTTAATAGTCCAACAACTGACCTTACCAAAGCTTTTGTGGTTGAATCCAACCAAATCCTCCTACCAATGTTGCAACATCTAGTACCAAGAATTCTAGGAGGAGTAGAGACAAACCCCTTATTAAAACCTTCAATCTCAGAAGAACTGGATGGTCAGGACATAAAGTTTGACATACAGTGTACCTCAAATCATCAAAACACCCGAAACAGGAATTGTGATGAACTCATTTGAACTTTGCAGTCTCAGGGACAATACTGTGATTATTATTAACAAATGATTTCCATTGTTGCCTAGTAGTCGTTTAAATGAATCGAGCAAAGTAAAGCAATCCCTTGCGTCACGTGTGAACACGCCACAGCGCACAGTGTGAACAGTATGAAATTCTTTCTCTGTATTTAAGCCATTCACCAAGTGAAACATCAGGCAGTCAGGAACACAGCTCCCAGGGAGCAGAGTGTGGGGACGGTCCCTTCCTCAAGGGTACCTCAGCAGTGTCACTGGTAGTCCTGGGATTAAAACATGCAACCAACTGATCACAGGGGCAACTCCGTAACCACTATGCCACCAGCCACCCCAATCATACCTTCTACCGCCGTTATCCACCATTCCAGAATCTGTAAAACAAGCCAAGGGGTTCGGAGCTGAAACAACATGCTATTCATTTTCCTATTCACAGCAAGGAGAGACATTTGCAGGGCCTGGGGGGGGGGGTCAGTTAGCCGAGAGGTCAGACGGCTGGGAATGGAAGGGTGCCAACTCACTTGTGAAGAATCGGGAACCTAAGCAGCATGCTTGCTGATGTTTTCTCAACAAGAAACAAAGATAGCGGGGTGCCACGGGTTGGTCATGCTGTCTAAAAACCAGACATGATTGAGTGGAGCTCAGGTAAGAGCAGGAGAAGCGAGAGTCCGTGCAAGCTTTAAAGTGAGAAAACATGTCTTGTCACCACACTCCCAAGATGAGGACGAACTTCCTAACCTCTAACTAAAGTCTGGTTCAAACTGATTTACCCATGGAAACAGGACATAGTATTGAAAACCGAACTGTTTTTGTGGTGATATACAGTTGAGTATTAGTGTGTCTGAAAAAATTCTGCTTAAAGAGATCATCAAGTCAAGACTAATTTAGTTAAGTAACACTTTTTACAACCATCGTCGCAAAGTAGTTTTAGAAAATCCAGGTTCGAGTCCCTGGTGAGCAAGACAAAAGGAAAAACTTTCCAAAGCTGGAGAAAGAAACCCTGGGAGGAACTAACACTCACTGCAATTAGTAACAGAAGCTGCCAAGGGAGTTATTAATAATAAATTATTTTTGGGACCTGAAAGTATCCTCTCTTGGATTATAAACGCATGTGGATCTTAACTAGTCTTATTCTAATATCCAACATGGTGCAGTTCCTTGTCCAGTACTATTGTGCCATGTTCTACAGACTACCAGTAAATAGTAATTAAGAACAGACAACACACAATTTCACCAAACAAACAGGATTATTGTAGACTACAAGTTCCATCCTTCTTACGTCTGGTGTTGTCTGGTGTTGTCTGAAATGGCTGCCTGCGAAAGTGGTTTTATTTATAACTCCCAAACCACATCCACAAGTCTGCGGTACCTTAATGAACAGCTGGATGCGATTTGAATGTGTTGACAGAAGTTTTGGTGATTTTTTGATTATTGACTTCCAGCGTTTGTTAGTGTCACAGGTTCAGTTATGAACTAAAGAAGCAGAATATGGACACCAAACATGTCTTGGCAGATCGGCCATAGCCAAGGTTAGAGGAAAGTCGTGTTAATTTTATTCTTAAAAACCTTCCTTTAAAACTCTGAAAGAATTCACATTACAACACTCCAGTCTATCCCCAGCATATCTTTTCATTTTATCTATGTAATCCCCAGTCTTCCTGTGAACAGGTTTCACAATCACAGAGTAGTACAGAGTAGATTTACCTGTTGGTACAAAAAAATTGCCCATTCATGGTTCTTCTTGAGAACCAAGAATGGGAAAGCTAAAAGCAATGGGAGAAAACAAGAGCTGTAATCATCAGAGAGCAGCAGCATCCCACCAGAGCATATCCAGTCGTTTCCTTGTCACAGGAATGCAGAACACGAGTACCTGGATATCCTTATGGGGACTGCTATGCTACGAAAGCGAGGAATAAGGGTCTATGCCATTTCAGGCCATTGAGGGACCCATAAAAAAAAAAAGAAAGTCAGTGTATCAGTGGAGGGGCCTGAAAGCCATCTGCCTTTCATCATTGATAGAAGCTGAGGAACATATTTTAGCATCACCAGAGATGCACCATCACCAATGACATGAACACATTCGCTTCAGGGGTGTAAATTTCTGACCTCATGACAGCTTGGTTTAATTACAGCTGTCAATTCATTGGGAAATTTCTAGTTTATTCGGGACTTGATTAGACTAATTTGTTGTGATTCTCAAATTCTTATTAAAAGAATGTTTCCTATAATTACACTGAATACACAAATGTGTCATTTGCAGTAGTATATAAGCTTTATCCACAGGTTTCAGATTTGAAAATAGCCCAGGTGACTTGATCTCGGCCATTGAGTCTATGCTTTACTCATTATTACTGTAATCCACGCCTCCAGAATTGTCCAAGACTGACAGTTGGTAGATTTAGGCTCCGAACACATAATCAGGAATTGGCCAGTGCATTCTCGCTTTATTTGAATAGTCAAAGTATAATTAGGTATGATTCTTTGTGCTAAATAGCCAGGTGTCTTATATTTGATTTAGCACTTTATCTTCATAATATTTAAACAGGTAACTACTGCTTTAATTTCTGAATTTAAGTGACTGTCAGTGATTGATAGCAAGTGCAGGGGTCTTCAACCGGTAGGCTACAGCCCCCCATTGGGCAATGGTAGTAGTGCAAGGGAGCTGGACATCAATTTATTTATTTATTATTTTTTTACCACAAAGCTTTAACAATTTATAATGACAAATGTTATTGCAATGTTTTACTTCTGCAAACAAAAATCATATTTAGAGTAAACTAGCTTGTTCTGCAAAAAGCTTGACTGACCAACCTGACATAGCTAGCTAGCTAGTTCCCATTTTCTGTGGAAGTCAACGTAAAACATTTTAGATTGCATGGGATCCATTCAACAAGAACAGGCACTTTAGCTACAAACACTGCACTCCGTTTATTATGTAAAGAAAAAAAAAAACAGTAGGCTACATTGGCGAACATGTTGTAGTTGTCCGCATTTTAAACAATTGTGTTCGGTAAATGTGGGGCCCCGAGACCTTGCTGTTAATTAGGGTAAGCTGCGAATTGCAAAAGGTTTGCGACCCCTTTGCTAGAGTATTTTGTGTGTTCATTTAGCCCTTATAGTGCAGGATTAAAAAAAGGCTAAACCCTCCCCCCCAAAATTACATAAAAAGACTGTTAAGAAGAATCGTCCATAAAAAAAAAAACCGGAACTTTCTTAAACCAAAGCAGTTTCATCGCCACATTCAGACTGACGCATTTTTACACCACTAATTTTTGCGCATTCAGATCTGTGCATGCTCAAGCAGATGTGCTGATGCATACACAACGTATTCTTAATCTGAGGACACTATAGGGAAGGTCAGTGGGGATTTGAGAGTGTTCACCCTATACGAGATATAAAGTGCAGTAATTAGGTTAATGATTCTCCTTGAAAGGCATGCGTTGGAAAGGTCCAAGAGTATGAAAGCTTGCAGAAGTCACATAAGGCTTCAAGACAACAATTCTATCATGCCCCGCTGTGGAGCGCTGATACATTTTCGCCCGGGCTTTGCTTTAATATTCATTTGTGCCCGGGGTTCCGCTTCATGAAGTCCACTCTGTTTAAATGTTTAATTTACCTGAGATTAAAGTCGGCCTATTGCTTTGCATAGCTAATGGCACGGCGGTGGCGGGGGCAATGACGTGCTCGAGGCTAAAACTGAATTAGGGGGTGGTGGGTCAGTGCAGAGCTTCTGCACGAGCTCAGCTCAGCACCCTGTGAACGCTAGAGCCATTTATCAGCGCCCAGCCTGCTGACTGGATTAGAAGCTCTTTCTGTCAGCTCTTGGCTTCTGGTGGCTGCCTTGATTTCAGAGCAGCCTCAAACCTGTCACAGCCGGGGGAAAGGAAAAGAAAGAAAGAAAGAAAAAAAAACTTAAACCCTCCTATACTCAAGATAGCAGAGCATGCGAGAATTGTTCTCACTTATTCTGTCCCTGTAAGACGGCTTTTTGAAACGGGAAGCGGTGGCGTCGCCGGAGACTTAATATAGGACAATGAATAAGACTTTTGCTTCCTTGTCAAAAATAAACTGTTCCTTCCCCTGGCATTTCTCAACTCCACCCGCTATGCACAGTTTCATGTTTTCCCTGCAGCCATGTCATTAGCTAATGATAAAGTTCTGTCTTGAGGAGAATCAGACATGCATGGTCAAGAAAAACATCTCTGTGTAAATCAACAGACATAATATTCTTAAACGATCCACTTTATACTTCACCATACAGAACTGGGATTTTGGCAGTTGTTTTGCCCTAAACAGAAATGACATGCAGGTACTTAATTAAAATCACAGCTAGGTCAGCAGTTCATTTTAATTAGCAGGTGGCTACTGTTAGCAAAGAAAGGCTTCCCGACACTCACCCTCACTTTCTGTAAATGCTTAACCCTTACTAGGGTTGTGGGTACCCGGAGCCATTCCCAGGGCCAATGGGTGTGAGGCAGGGACTCACCCTGGGTGGGATACTAGCCCACTGCAGGGTGCGCACACACACACACACACACACACACACACACACACACACACACACACACACACACACACACCTACGGTCTATTTAGAATCCCCAATTCACCTGATGAGCATGTCTTTGGACTGGAGCCCCCGGAGGAAACCCACACCACAAGGAGAACATATAAACTCCACACACACACACACACACACACACACACACACACACACACACACGGACAGGACCCGGATTCAAGGCCCAACCCTGGAGGTGTGAGGCACAGCGCCACCGTGGGGCCTTGACGTAGCATGCCCAGTTATAATTCTAACATTTTAATTACAAAGAGAGCATAAATAGTCCTGGTGAACTGGATGCTGAAAAAAATCTGTACTCAGTATAAAGTTTGTGGGGCGGCTGGTTGCCTAGTGGTTAGGGAGTTGCCCCTGTCATCAGAAGCCCGTGGGTTTAAATCCCAGGACTGCTAGTGGCACCACTGAGGTACCCTTGAGCAAGATACTGTCCCCACACACTGCTCCCTGGGCACTGTGTTCTGGCTGCTGACTGCCTCACTTGGTGAATGGGTTGAATGCAGAGGAAGAATTTTGTGCTGTTCACACTGTGTGCTGTGGTGTGTTCACGTATGACTAATGGACTAATGGACTATACTGTTAAAGCAGTGTGTGGGGACGGTACCAAGGAGTACCTTGGTGACTAACTAGGCCTCCTGTTATTGCTTACTAAGTTCTTCTTACCTGTATTAAAAAATAAAGCCTTCAAGCACTTACCCTCTTTATACTCTGACTTTTTTTGTGTAATTTATCAGGCAGTATCTTGGTTGAATAGCAGATGTTGATTTAAGTATAGCTTTTCAGGTCTGAAGATCAGATGTGGACTACTTGAGCACTAACTAACGTCTCTCTGGATAAGTGTCAGCTAAATGCCATAAATGTAAACGTAAATGTAATATTTTTATTTTTATTTTTTTTTAATGAGGCACCATTGTTTCAGTTTTCAGATATTAGAACACATTCAGATATCAGAACAACATTTCTTAAAGTGTCATTATATTATTTTTCCCATGTCACACGTCCGTAGCCCAGTACACAGAGTATCTAATATCTTTTCCATGTTTCGCTGGCCAGAATTTTTTGAAATTTTGCCAGTTGCATTCTCACTGGCTCTATACACATCCATGTGTAAGCATCTCCGTCCAGCCTTTAATCAGTCCAGTGGGAAAAACTTACGAGTTGCTCCATGCTGTAACTGAAATCACAGTGATATAATTTCACTGGACTGAAAAAGATTGAGTTCATGACATAACGCCTTTAAAGATTATTCAAAATTATTCCATGGAACATTTATGAGCTTCTAAGGGAGATACCCATGCATATTACCAAACTAGCACACCATACCACTGCATGCGAGCTTGCTTCCTTTGTAACGGAGTTACACTAAAACAACAAAAGACTTTATTTGGGTTCTTTTGCATGTCAGCCAATCAGCCCTGATTCTTGGCCACTTTAAGGGATCGTACTCTTTGACAACCGAAGTCTTGCTTGTGAACTAGGACATGAAACTGCAGCTTCCTGACTGGAGTTAGGAAACACTGTCTTAACCTACACATATTTTATGCTACTTCTGGCACAATGTCATGATGCTATGTTTAGGCTGTGTTTGAATTAAGTCCTGGGGGAGGCTAATCCCTTTTACAGCCAATGAAAGGGGATTTTTTTTTGCTGACTCAGGCTGACAGCACAAGAGCAATGGTCAGCTTGAAAGGAAAGTAACAGTAACTCTGCTGCGGACACATGGGCTGTAAGTCTTTTAAGTACATTGTCATGCTGTCCACAGCTCGCACTTTCAGCACCATCTTTGGGCTTCTGGTCATCTCTCAAGCCAAGGAGAAGAGATCGGTTGAGCTCCAAAACACGGTCTTATTTGGCAAGCGCGTCTCAAAAACCAAGGTTACCAATACACTCTCCTATTTGGTGCAATGGAGCATTTTGGCAGGCTTTTGATTACACAGTTTGAGAGCGAGGCAGTAATCCCCTGCTGTTACACCGAGACATTAGCAGCGAACAGAAGTCCCACGCTGACTTTGCTAAGATAAAGATGGGGTCTAGGAAGGAAATCAGACCTAAAGATCTTGCCCCTGGTCATGTTAGACTGGAATGTTTATTAAAAAAAAAAAAAAAAGGCTGCCCTTAATTTGTTTGGCCACTTATTAAAAGCAGCATAGATGTGTCCTCCTCTGCCTTACACATCCCATAATCTTGTGTATTGGACACCAGCACTGGCACAGTGGTAAAAAGAAACTGATTTGTGCACAAATAAGTTATCTGTGATTGTATTAACTTATGTTTAAAATTTCTAAAAAGAAGTAGCAATAGTATATTTTATCTTATTGTAAATGAAAATGAATTTGAAAAAGTCTACCTGTTTTGTTGTGTAAGCATCTGTTCGCTGTCAAAGTGATTATTTAATGATCATAATGTAATTAAAATAAGCCATTTCAGTTTTTTTCTCAAAAGGTATTCTACCTATAAAACCGTTATAGCTATAAAACAGCTTTTTCAAATTTTAATTGATGAACTATTTCTTCTTTCAGTAAGTTAGTACTAAATAAGTTGTAAATAGCTAAATTAACTAACGTAAGCTGGTACGGTAAAGTAATGTAAACTAAAGTGCACAGCATACAGTGTGAACGTCTTAATCTGTATTGAGACCCTGGTTATGCCATTCGGACTTTGCAATAGTCCGGCGGCCTTCCAACAACACATCAATGATGTGCTTCGTGACATGCTGGGTAGATGGTGCTTCGCTTACCTGGACGACATACTCATCTATTCCAAGACCTTAGATGAGCATACCCAGCATGTCAGGTTGCTTGTCCACCAGTTGTTTTGCAAGTTGGAGAAATGTGCTTTCCACCAGCATTCCTTGGCTTTGTCATCTCCTCTCAAGGTGTGGTCAAGGATCCTCAGAAGCTGGAAGCTGTGCATTCTTGGCCCCTACCCACGACAATTAAACAGCTGCAATGTTTTCTGGGGTCCGCCAATTTCTATCTGCGATTTATCTGGGGCTTCAGTTCAACTGCGGCACCTCTTACTGTCCTCACCAAGCCATCTCAGAGACCCTTCATCCTCAACCTTTAAGCCATTCAAGCCTTCAGGACTCTTTGCCACCTTTTACCACAGCACCTATTCTCCTCCATCCAGATCCTGAGAAGCCATTCGTTGTCGAGGTGGACGCCTCCGATGTGGGCGTAGGAGCCATTCTCTCACAGCAAGGTCCAGACCAGAAGTTGCACCCATGCAGCTTCTTCTCTAGAAAATTCAAACTCAACCTCTCCGGTGGGGGTTGGAAGACAGAGTCCACCAAGGACACGCCTTGGAACCTCCTCTGGCTGACACTCCACCTGGATGTCTGTTTGTTCCCACTGGACTACGCCAGGAGGCCCTCCAAGTGGGCCCACTCCTCCACGATTGCTGGCCATCCGGGCACCTCCAGGACCCGCAGTCTCCTCTGGTGGCCCAGTATGGCCACTGACACCAAGGATTAAATCCAGGCGTGTACGATTTGTGCCAGGGCCAAATCTACCAACCAACCTTCCTCTGGCGAACTTCAAACTCTTCCTGTACCTCGCCGTCCCTGGTCACACGTCACTCTCGATTTCGTCACCGGACTACCTGACTCACAAGGAAAAAATACCATACTCACCATCATCGACCGCTCCCCCAAGACTGTGCACCTAGTGGCTCTGACCGGACTCCCCACGGCTAAAACCACCTCCGAATTAGTCCTAGAGCACGTAGTCTGATTGCATGGGTTCCCCAAGGATATCATCTTGGACAGAGGGCCCCAGTTCACGGCTGAGCCTTCTGCCATCTGATCAATGTCACCACCAGCCTCTCCTCAGAGTACCACCCCGAGTCAAATGGTCAGACGGAGTGGACCAACCAACAGCTGGAGCGCTTCCTCATTTGGGCAGAACTATCTCACAACCACCTCACCTCCTCGGCCACTGGCCTCAGCCTATTAGAGGTTTGCAACAGTTTCCAGCCTCTGGGTTTTGAACACCAAGAACCGGAGGTTATTGTACCGTTGTACTAACAGTTGGTCCGCAGGTGCCAACAGTTCTGGGACCAAGCCCGCACTGCCATCCAATGAGCCAATACCCCCTACGCCCAACAACATCGCTGTCAGCACACTCCAGGACGATTGTTCCATGTTGGTGACAGGGTTTTCCTCTCCACCTGCAACATCAACCTACACAACAAATCCAAGAAGCTGGCACCCCATTACATTGGACCATTCAAGATCACTAATCTCATCAACCCTGTCACCTTCCGGCTCCAGCTGCCTGCCTCTCTCAGGATCCATCCCATTTTTCATATGTCCCAGTTTAAACCTGTTTTCTTTTCTCCCCTGTCTCCCCAGGAATCTGCTCCTCCTCCGCCTCAGATCATTGATGGTGGTCCTGCCTACACCGTTCAGCGAATCCTTGACTCGCAATGCCGTGGCCATGGCACCCAGTATCTGGTGGACGGGGAGGGCTACGGTCCGGAAGAACGATCTTGTGTTCCCGGACGCTTCATCCTGGACCCCTCGCTCATCCAAGACTACCGTCGTGGGGTGTTCTCTCAGCCGGGTCCGTCTGGTGACAGTCCTGGAGGGGGGAGTACTGTCACACGCACCAGTCATGTGATGTCAATCAGGCACCGGAAGTGACTCTCTGGCTATATAAACAGGAAGTAGGTATCTCTTAGCACTCAGACATTGGGTCCCATGCCGGCTCGTGACCAGCCTTCATCTTCCAGTACTGTGAGTACTCTGCTTCTTCGGAACCCTTTATATACCTTCTGTGTGCGTGTGAGAACGTTGGTTCCTGGTGGGAATCTTTACTCCCTTCTCAGACTAAATCGTGTGGTTTACCGGCTCTTTCGTGTGTGTCCGTGACTGGGCACTTCCATTACGCTACAACTGGGTAAACAATCAGTTCATTCGTGTCTTCTCCTTGACATGTGGACGGTACCTTAATCAAGGGTACCTCTGTGGTGTCACTGGCAGTCCTGGGATTTGAACCCACAACCTTCTGATCAACCTTCTGATCCCTAACCACTAGGCCACTAGCTGCCCCACAAAGATACCATTCCTGGAGGTACTGCAATACCGGGTTGATGTGTGGCGCAGATGCAGCAAGACCCTTCTCATCTCCTCATATAAAGGACGAATGAAATATTTAACTGATGAGGATAAACTAGACAAGGTAAGCTAGACAATAAAAACAATGAAACAATTGTGCTTTTTTGAGCATTTCAGATGATTTCTATGATGTTAATGTTCAATTGATGTAAAGTAACACAATTTGGTTATCAGAAATGCAGTATCCTAGCCTCCCTTAAAATGTTTTTCTAAATGCTAACAGTGAAAAAAAACACAACAATTCTGCTAGGACCAATTTTGGGAGTGGTGACAGGGAGGTACCTGGATTGGGGCATTAGATGAGAAGAATCTGATCTCAAATCAGCAACACACACCAACTCCTTCAATGCCAATTTTCCACAGAGCTCCTTAATCATAAAGTGTCAAGCGGCACAGAGCCGGCAGGCTTTTTTTTTCCTACTCCAACAGACCAACACCTGCCTGAGTGTGTGAAGATCATCTGAATAATGAACCAGTCAAATCTCATTTCATGCAGCCATAATATAAAATATTCCACTACATAATGAGACAGTGGGGGGAAGAGGAGCCTCCGGCCCCCTCTCATCACAGAGGTTAATTTCACTCTCCTGACTTCATTTACTTTTGCCTTGGTCTGGCCACAATCTGTCAGTGTCTTTCTTTAATGCTCTCAAAATCAACCCCCCTATGAATCAATTAAAGTGGTTGAAAATTGGGCCGGTAGTTAAATCAAAGACTTATTTAAATCCTCCTGTCCAAAAAAAAGTAGGCTTCACATCAAAAAGCCCTGTCTGCTGTTCTCAGCGACATGTCTAAGTGGAGCTACTGATTTTAGGCCTTTTGTTTTTACGCGGCACCAAAAAAAAAAAAAAAAACCACACGAGATGCATTGGGCAGCTTGTTGAAAATATGACCAGCAAAAACCTGAAAAGTCTGAAAAAGGCACATTGTTTAAAAATAAATAAAGAGATTTGAAATATTGCACACATTGATCCTTCTGTTCCAGTGCTGAATGTCTTGCACTTGCAAATTATTTTCAAAACAAACGGGGCATTGCGATCCATAAACAAATAAAAAAAAGACGAAGAAGTGTTTCTTGAGGGAAATGGAGGTCTGCAAATTCCATGTTTTGTGATTCATCCCAGTGGAATTCCAACATAACATTTCCATAATGAAAGAACGATTGACCAGGCCTACAGTGGCTCTGGTAGAGGACAAAAGCCCAGTGGGCAAGCGAGGGCGGCGGCCTGATTGGAGAAGGGCCTCGGGGAAGTTCCAGATCAACTGGTCTTCTGCCTTTTGTGTCTTAGCATGAATACGGTCTTTTCACATGAAATCAAACAGGGCCTGTTCTTTCACAACACGCCCGTGGAACAGGCGTCAGCTGTGGGCTTAAATGCCTTAGGACAGAAGCCATGGGGCAGCAATTACATAGACAGCTCTACATCACTCCTGCCTTATAGAGAAACGAACAGAGCTTTAAGAATCCAATGGACAACAGAGCAACAAAGACAAGAGTGGGGTTTGAAGGGGGTGGCATTTGGGGCTTTTGTGGAAGACCCAGATTAGCTGATTAAAGGCTAGTGTATGAGAAACATCTGGGCTGCCTCTCAGTCTTGAGATGGTGTAGTTTCTTATCTTAGGGAGGGAGGGAGAGAGGGAGAGAGGGAGGGAAGGAGAGAAGAAGGGAACGGAGGATGAAAAACCAGCCATGCTCTCATCAGCAAGTCTTTCACACAGTAGGCAGTAGGGTAGGGTAGGGTATGTGTTCTTTTAAATTCTTCATTTCACTTACAGAGAAGCCGACAGTATTTCCGAATGCCAGAATGTGTCTCTGAGCAATTTGGGAGGCTACCAGCGATTTCTAAATCTGCCATATTTTTCCTGAAACTTGTTAAACATTGTTCCAATGGGCTAGTAAGACCGGATGCTTGAGTAAACACATGTGTGCATGTATGCACTGTGTTCGTTTTCTGACATTTACCCCATCTACAATGCATATTCAAGCTATTTATCAAAGAAAGAAAGAAAAAGATGTTAACATAATACCTGCATGTGTAAATCTCAGTCATGTATCAGGAGACTGGTGCACACAAACCTCAACTGTATTGATGTACCAATGTATTTTAGCAAAGAATGCTTTTAAAAACGTAATTTCGGTTTCCCCACAATGAAAAAAAGCTGATTACTGGTGTGTTGTTGCCGATCAAGACTAGGTGATATCAGTGGAGCTCTATGTGCCAAAAAGTTCATCATGTCAAATACAATCAGTGCTGCTTTTTCATGTGAAAATACAGAGCTAAAAGATGGAGTGAGGCCAACAGCCTGTCCTGCAGTATAAACACAAACACAATAACTACATCCCTGTGGACCACACTGCTAATCTCATCTACATTACAGAGAGAAAGACAAAGAAAATCATTTATATATAGAAAATCATTTATATATATATATATATAAATATATAAATGAGAGACTACTGCAAAAATGTCCAGTTTTTCAAGTTTTTATTAAGTATTGACCTGAACAGCTTTACCTTAGTTTTTAAGAACTGCTGACAATATTTCTCCTAATTTTCAAAAAATATTGTTCTTTAATGCATAATATTAAAGGAAATTACAATAAATCAAAATATGAGAAATGATGCAGAGTTTACAGAACTTGAATAATTCAAAGAAAACACATCTCTTGTTCACGCTTAAACAAAATGGGAATAATGACCTTTTAGTACTTTTAGTACTAGCAGTGTTTTGCCATCCAACTGGTCACATTGCAAGAGGTGAGTGAGTTAGGAATGAAGAACAGAACAGTGCAACGATCTCCCACTGAAACCATAACCTTTTAAATGATACCAGATACACACATCGTGTGAGGTAGAGCGATTCAGACAGATGGTGGAAGTTTGAGTACTTCTTTAGGTCCTACAATATGACATTTAGTTTAGAAAACAAAACTGAAAAGAAACTTTCTAAATTCTTCTAAAATCTGAATTTTCCCTAATTATTTTTCTAAGTTTGATTTAGTATGTAAATGTTGTTAAAGTTTCAAAATGTCTTACTCCAAGTCTACACGAACCATAGCTTTTTTTGTGATGTCACAAAAACATTAGCACTGATATTTTATCGCCTATTCAGCCTCCAGTGGTTCAGCCCCTGCCATTTTTGTTGAAATTACAAGGAGTGTTTTAGCCTGGACCGCTTTTGAATGAGGCACAATATTGAACAATCAATCACAGAAGGCTTATTAAAATATAAGTCTTATTATACTAGTTTTGTTAAAGGCTCGGTAACAAAAATAGCCTGTTCAAATGGTCATGTATACATTAGGTATGCTACGTGTATGCAATATATGAATTAAAGTAAAAATGTAAGTGACAAAGCAGAAAATCCAGGATACAAGCCCTTTAAATCATAACTAAATATGAGACAGAATTACAAAGAATGTCAGAACAGAAGAAGCAGATATTGCGTCTCACATTAAGTCAGATGGTTACATTTAACCAGACTTGTATATAGAAATTTAAAACATACATCTATACAGCAAACACTATTAGTTTTCTGACATTTACACCAGCTGCAACACAATTCATGCTGTGTATCAAAGAAAGAAAGAAAAAGATGTTAACACAATTTCTGCAAATGTAATTGTGTTAACATCTCGGTCACTTATTAGGTGACTGGTGCACAACACAGTTTAACTGACCAATAGTAAGGATGTACCAAAGTCTTTCGGCCAAAAACGAACTTAAAAAAATTTTGTTTTGGTTTTTTAACCCCACAATAAAAAGGAGGTGATTACTGGTGTGCTATTGGTGAAAAGTTATTCAGCAGGTCTACTGATCGTGGGTGTCGTGGAGAATTGGAGTGAGCGAAAGTCAAAAACTTTTTCAGTCAAAAAAACAAATGGAGTCGGAGAAGTACAGCTTTCTGTTTATTGAAGAATAAAGCAGCCTCGTGGTCCAGCGGGGGGGTCCTCTCTTCAGCTGGATTTGAGCTGGGCATTTTATAGGCACAATAAAGCATTGATCCTGCCCACCTCACAGCATTCCACCAATCAGTTTAAATTACATCATTGTATTCCAGCAATAATTAAAAGTTCTGTTATCACTAATCAATTATGCGAGCAAACGTGTGACCATTATGTCATAACTGGGTATGTCCCATGTTCACACGTATGGTGCCTGGGCAGCTTATGTCCAGTTCAGTTCAACGAGTTCATCTTGGCACTCATTATGACAAAGTCTTCAAGGACATACACTTATCTACGAACTGGATGCCACTGAAATGCAGGTTTTGTGCTTCAGTGTCAGGTTTGAATGCATTTAGGAGTGTATCTGGGTTTTTCCCAGACTAAATGGGGCGTATAAGTCTGAGCTCTCAAGGACGCATACGATGGTACATCTTCACTTATCTTCACTTAAACGCAGGTGCTCAGTCCGAGACTGAGGCTCTCTTTGAGAGCATATTCTTAGAGAGGGCTGAGGGAGATTTGGGCCTTGTGTAGTGTGTGTTTAATTCTTAATTATATGAACATTTACATTTAAAACCATGTATTTCTAGCATGTCAACCAAAAAAAAAATAAAAAATAAAGTATATACATATACATACATATATATATATATATATACATATATATATATATACATATATATATATACACACACACACACACATACATACATACACATACACATACATACACACACACACACAATATGAATAG
>JBBJLS010000082.1:10347488-10360760 GCA_037577275.1 Bryconaethiops microstoma
AGGGAGGGAGGGAGGGAGGGAGGGAGAGAGAGAGAGAGAGACACACAGAGAGAGAGAGAGAGAGAGGGAGAGAGAGAGAGAGAGAGAGAGAGGGAGGGAGGGAGAGAGAGAGAGAGACACACAGAGAGAGAGAGAGAGAGAGAGGGAGAGAGAGAGACAGACAGAGAGAGAGAGGGAGGAAGGGAGAGAGGGAGAGAGAGAGAGAGAGAGAGAGAGAGAGAGAGAGAGAAAGACCGAGACAGAGAGAGACAGAGAGAAAGACAGAGAAAAGGATAAAAAATGATCAGTCATACTGATCATTTAAGTTAATTCTTTAAATAACAGATCCAGTCAGTCGACTGGGTGACATTTGTTTTTTCTATTTTCCCTATTTTTGAATAAAAGCAAACACAGAATCAAAGGCATTATCAAGGGCAGACGCTCCACCAATTTTAACGAGGCCACATAGTAATTAGGATGATGCCATAACACTATGTAATGAAACCTTTAAATGAAAACTGCTACATATATCTTCTTTGCATTTTAATTTTTTGTTCTGTTCCTTCACACATAAACCGTCAGATCAAAAGTCTTAATGAGGCTGTTTATGGCTTGAATTAATGTGTTTCTGGTGATCAGATCATGTCCAGTTTTCAGTTCGATTGTAGAAGGCCAGAATGCATTACGATTGGGTTATGATTGGATCACTCAAACCACAATCAGAGGTGGTCAGAGATGGATCTTGATCACATTCGGTAGAAGTGCAAATGGAATGAGTTCTCTGTTTCCAAAATACAATCACATAAGAAGAGACGTGCAGATCTGCAGAGTGCGGAGCAGTAAGTGGATGATGAAGGAAAAGCAGGACAGAGAATATGCAAGGCCTGAAACTGAGGCCTGAAACCACTGATGAAAGTGTCCAGCAGGCGACACAGTAAAAGGTAAGAATTTGTTTACAGTAGGTTAATGGAAGCAAAATGGAAACAATTTACAACACATACATTGTTTCCATTTTACTTCCATGAATTAATCTGAGACCATCGGCCTGACAAAGACAAGGGGCAGCTGGTGGTTAGGGGGTTCCCCCTGCGTTCAGAAAGTCGTGGGTACGAATCCCAGGACTGCCAGTGGCACCACTGAGGTATCCTTCAGCAAGGTACCGTACCAACACACTGCCTCCTGGGTTCCTGGCTGCCCGCTGCTTCACTTGGTGAATGGGTTAAATGCAGAGAAAGATTTTTGTGCTGTTCACACTGTGTTTCCACTTCACATCCAGTGTCAGGCTGAATTTGGGCTTTTCGAGAGTGATTTTTTAACATTTCGATTTATCCCAAAAGTGTTCAGTTTTATTACATTACATTCATTCAGCAGATGCTTTTATCCAAATCTGAGGAAACACTCAAGCTTCAGGACAGTATGAGAAGAGTTCTAAAACCTTTATGTAAGGAGCAGTGCAAAGAGGAGTCGAACAGGAGAGGAGATGAATACACGAGTCTTCTTTTGAAGGTAAAGAGGGATTCCGCTGCTCTGGTCGCCTTTGGCAGCTCCTTCCACCAGCAGGGAACCACAAACAAGACCAGTCTGGACTGGGTTTGCCTTTTGTGTAGGGATGGCTTGTTGAGGTCAGGGCTCCGTGCGGGAAAATGGAAAACTTCCCCACCAAACTTTATAATCCACTGGCACTTTACACCACTCTAGCTGACAGTTTGGCATTGCCCATACTGATCTTGGTTTATGGACCATGGAAACTTCATGAAGCTCCTCATGTGTGCTAATATGTCTTCCAGAGGTGGTTTGGAAGAGAATGATGCAGCAGATACCCACTACAGCCTTCAGCACTCAACAGCCTGGCTCTATGAGTTTGGATGGTCTACAGCTTCATTTTTGAGCTACTCTTGATCCTAGACGCTAACATTTCACAAAACTAGCACTTACAGATGGCAGATCTAGCAAAGAAGAACCTTCACAAACTGGCTTGCGGCAAAAATCCTAAAACCCTGTGATGTTTAAAGACAGCAGGTTCTTTGGCATAACCCATTCTACGGTCTGTGACTGGTGACTGCTTGGCTATAGTGCCATATCTATAGTGTATATCCAGATATGATCCAGATATGTTAATGCATAATGTAAACAGCCTTACTGATTCAGTTAAACATGTCCAAACTGCCAAAGGTGACCACAGCAGCAGAATCCCTCTCTACCTTAAAAAAAAGTCTCTTGTATTCATCTCCTTTCCTGTTGCACTCCTCTTTGCACTCCTCCCTACATAAAAACTTGGGAACTCTCCCCTGGTTCTCATACTGTCCTGAAGCTCAAATTTGGATAAAAGTGTCTGCTGAATGAATGTAATATAATAAAACAACACTTTGGGGATAAATCGGAATGTTTTTTGCAAGGTAGGCCTTGAGTAAGCAAATAAACAATATATATTTTTTTTTTACTGGTTTACTGGTGCTGCACAAATCCACACCTGAATGAATATGCACACTTACCACAGCTGAGAGGCTGGGAACAAATTTGACAGAGTTTTGAATGTCCTCTTCCGTGACCTCCACCACCGTACAGTGTTCCTCTTCTAAAGGTAATGGGTCAGCACCATCCTGAGTGGCCCACGGGTCCAGCTATTCATACAGAATCAAACAGGTTTTAGAGCTCTTGGCACAAACCAATCCAGCATAAAAACAGACTCATCACAATACAATAAATGCAATTAACAAACGTCTACAAAAGTGAAACACTGTAAAGGAGCCACATTGTGAAATCCATCTCTCAAATCCACGCCTCAAATCTCAAATCCTAAACCCTGTTTTTTAAAAAAATTATTCTCAAAAACAGCCTCTTCATAATGGTCGCCCAGTTCTTAATGCTCAACATGACATCTGTTCACATGGAAAGTCCCGCCCTTCAATGCAAATAGCCAATCAACTTGCAGGTAAAGCTTCAAGAGAGAACAGCCCTCATTGGTTGTGGAGGTATGTGCATTAAAACACCCTGGGAAAAAAATACACAGTACAGGTGCATTATTTGAGCCAAACAGTACAAACCATTTTTCAGCTTTCACTAGTGATTTCAAATGTTTTTGAAATGTTAAGAATAAAATAATGATAATATTTGTTTATATAGCGCCTTTCTGACACTCAAATGTTGCTTTTTGTTACAAATTCACAAGTCTCGTCCCATTCAGAGAGACTTTGTCTTTTATGACTGGAAATAACGGTCTGGGTCCAAGGCCTAGATGACAGATTTTCCTCTAAGAACTTCAACACAACACGATGTTGACAGACTTGTGTGCATGGCATCAATTGAAAGATTCAAATTTGGACTTTCAACTAAAAAACTGTTTGATTCTGTGAGTAAGAAAAAATTAGACTCTTTTTTAAATAATAGCCTGCAACTGCAACTTCCAAGGCCTAAAAGAAGAAAACTAAGAAACACTCTTAAAAGCGTTCAAAATGTGCCCTAAAAACCCCCATCTGACAAAGCAGAGGGAGAGCAGAGTTCCCTAAAGTGTCTAAGTGCTCAGGGGAGTTCTGCCTTAATGGAGCACTTCATATTTAGGTAATGACACACGGCCTGGATTCTGTATGTGTGTGTTAATGATCTACACACTCTCACACCGTGATAGCAGATGGACATTTCCAGAGCAGAATTCTATTCTCCAATTGGGACCCACAGTAAAGAAAAGACTGACTGCCTTCACACATCTGCCAGCATCTCAGCTTATTATGTGAGATTTGCTTTTTAGTACATGCAGCTGAGGCACAATGCCCACTTGCTTGAGCTACACCAAGTCCTGCACCATCCTTGAGCTACACCAAGTCAAATTTAATATCAGAAAAAGCACTGGAATGACAAAAGTGTATAGTAAATCAAAAACCTTGTACTAGTCATGATGGCGTTCACCTAGGTTCCGTATTAGGACCCCTCACAAAGCTTGCTAGCCTTAAGGGCGTCTAGATTCCATAACACGGCACCTCATTTCCGCCCACCTCCCACACACACCAATGGAAAGCTCACATCAACACCTGAAGCAGCATGATTGGGCTCGAAAGGTCTAAGCTCACCCATTTTTGTCACTGGACCAAAAATGTACTTTCAACATTAAAGTTTTCATCAAAAAACAAAAACAGTAAGAAAAATGTGAAACTGACCCATAAAAATTGCCGTTTAACCAACTTTCATAACACCATAGAAAACTAAGCTCCTCTCCAACCATATGGTTCAGAAGCATATGAACACCTATCCAGCCCCGAACATTGCACGATTATTAACCTGCTCATTAACCCCAAAGACATAAATGCCAGAATGAATGAGCATTTGTCCTTTAACATTACTGCTTCTGTGTTCAAGGAGATGAAATATTTTATTCTGCTATGAGCTTAAAGTATTTTTTTCCTGTTCAACATTGTGTAGGTTTTTTTCTGTTCGATGATTAGCACGCATGGGTAATACTTTATCTGGCACAATTACACAACTCACAAATTTGTCATGTCACCATTACTGTCTGAAGTGATTTGCTTCTCAGTAATTGTAAAATACTAGTTCTGACTACACTGCACTGTCTTTTGTTTCTACACTCCTTGAATCGCCACCAAAGTACCAAAGGCATTGCAAAACGCATAGCACTGATATGGCAAAGGAAATGTATACTGACTTGAAAACTCATTGCTAGTCTTGATGGTGTTCACCTAGGTTCCTTATTAAGTCCCTTCGCATTTTGAGTTCTCACATGAAGTTTTCTGATTTCGCAGATGAGTCTTTCCCGTTTTTAAACCTGCCACACACCCATTAGCTCACCTTGATCTCAGGAAGGGTGATCCTCATGTCTGGGTTCTTGTCTAGCATTCTCAGGATCAGATTCTTCAGGCCTTCAGTGATAGTCGGCCTGGAGGAAAGATTATTGACTGATTAGAAAAGATTCATCTGACAGTGGTAGATGAAATAGGCTTTGATCTTATAATTCAGATGGATAAAACAGACTTTGATCTCATAAACCAAGTCCTTTTTCCTGATAATTTAGATGAGATTCAGATCACTTCACTGATCCTGCCTCATCTCAGATTTACCCATCTCTTCAACAAGCCACAGAAACTGTTCTCCACAAAACCCATTTAAGGCCTTGGAGCTATAATACAACTGCGGCGGTGACAACCATTTGATACAGGAAAGCCCAAATTCAGATAAAAAAAAAAGAAAAAGATATATGACGTCCCTGAGCAGACAACAAACTGGCAGAGCTATCATTACATCCGCGACCAGACAATCATTTTGTAAAAGCTTAGAAGCAGACAGACAGAATTTGACGCAGAGTGGTAGAGAAACTGTGTGGCAATCAAATCAAAGGCAGAGTGTTTCAAAGCATCTTTTGTCCTCAAAAAGTAACCAAAACTGAAACAGTGACAGCAATGTGGGATTCAAAAGTGTATTGCACAACAGAATAGTAATGGTTTATTTTTTTGAGTGTTTCCACATGTGCGTATATGTAAGGATGAGTAACAGGAACAGGCAGTATTTAGAAATAAGACTGTCAAATATTCCTTGACTGTGAAGAGACTGCTTTACTGATTTTTAGATCAATTTCCAGTTTCCAACCCTATCCAGAGCCCTCGTATACTGTACTATTCTAGAAAGACAAAAAACAGATCAGGCCTTCTCCTAAGGTTATCCTATAGCAATGAGAAGGACAGAAAGACTCCAGTCCCTCCCCAGTAACAACTGAATACTTGCAGTAATGAGTTAATGCATGTGTAAAAGCAACCACAGCTGTTCTTTGGATCGGTGCATGGAGCTGGAGGTTCTAGTGCACCTGACTTGCATTTTAATATTCATTTGAAAGAGGTTGAGGAGAAGTGTATGTGTGTGTGCGTGTGTGCGCGTGCATGTGTGTGCTGGGGGGGTGACCATGCAAATAATTAATATACAGCTAGCAATTGACCTCAGCTGCCTCCACAAAAAAATTGATTTTTTAAATGCCAAGGGGACAAAAAACAAAAAATAAAAAGGGGACTAAAAAACATACTGTGTTGGCCCTTTAAAAATCTGCTAGGTTGCACAGCTAGTTCTGCTGCGCTCAATTTGAGGCAGAACAGGTTTTTTTGGGTTCAGCATAAAACAAAGTGTAATGAATACAAGAAACTTGGATCCATTTGCAGAAAATATATTTACCAAGTATAATCAGTCCGTAAGGCAAAAAGGGAAAACCAGTGTGCAAAGCAAAAGTCCAAAAACCAGGGGCAAGGCAAAAAGAGTAGTCCAAAGGCAGAAAAGGGTCAAAAACACGAACAATGGCAAAAATCATGGGAAACCGCTCAGTAACTAGGGAACTAGAATACTTCGCACTGATTGCTTGTAGTCTGGTCTCTTTTATATCCAAGGAGGGTTAGAATTCAGGTGACGGTGATCTCTGGCTGATTGGTTGTACTGAATTCCCGGATCTAGATCGTTCCATTTTCCTGGATCGGGAGTCCAAGTCCATCACGGATCTTATACAAAGAATCTAATTAACAGAATTATGGGCCAAAAATTAAAGCACTGCACTATAATGATAGTTACATCACTGTAGGTCACTTCATTTGAGTTATTGGGGAGGCATTCAGCACTTTTTCTCCCGAAGCAGCACTTTTTGGTGTTTCCTACCATCTGAGTGAAGCTCAGCAATCCCTTAAAACAATAATCATTCAAATAAATCATTAAAATAAAACAAAGAGCTCAGAAGACGCAGAAAAGTCAGAAGTCATTTTAAAGAAAAATAAGATGTTGGCTGGTCATTTTTTTTATTTTGTATTATTTTCTACATTTAGCATTCATACAATTTTCCTATATGTAGACACTGAATTTAGGGTTAATTTAGAATCTCTTTGGAAAACAAAACCTAAAGGCTTTTAAAAGCATGGCATACAGAATCGGCCTAAAAATAACCATGGACATTTATGCATTTGGCAAAACTACCAATAGAATCATGCTACAGATGTACAGTGTAGCATTAGGAGTCTCAGATAAGGTTTGACAGAGAGTTAAACCTTATCTGTTGTGTGGAGGACAGCGTTGTTATCCACTACACTACACAACTGAACTAACAGGCTGACTTTATGTAATCACAGACTTGCTTGTGTGGTTTCTGTCCCACACTGTTATCTCCAAAAAATGGACAAACTGACACCAGCAGAGTGTGCATGTACAGTATATTTCAACTGCATTTAAAAACACTGTATCATGATGTGATGTGCAAACTCATAACTGCATGTGGAAAGAGATCAGCTCACAATGTGTGTGTGAGTTTGTGTGAGCGTGCATGTGCGCATGTGCATGACCGCAAGCATGTGTGGGTGTGAGAAGCGCTCAAGAAAATGCTTTCATTAGCTGATGACAACCTGTCCAACCACACACACACACTCTAGCTGCCAATCTCCCCGATATGCCTCCCGATTCAGAAACACATGCACTCTTCCAAGCTGACACGTGTGTGCGCGCGCACACACACCCGCAGTCACACTTTCAAAAGAGAAGAGACTTCATGAGAAGAGACTAACAGAGTCGGTTTATTGACATTTTTATCTCCAAATTCAGAGAGCTGTGGAACTTCAAAGAGAGGGAGGCTGAGCGAGCTGCAGGCAAAGTTTCTCTCTTTCTCTTAGTGCAAGGCTCTTGTATGAAGTTCTCTGCCTATGCTGTGACTTTTCCAAGGACAAATTCTTTTGCGATTTATTATTATCTGTTCCGTCTTATAAGTAATGTCAATAAAGAGGATTTAAAGCGATAATTTGGCATAAATTGAATTCATACAGTTTTCGTCTTACCACAAATATAGCATGATCATCCAAGAAATGTTAGGTGTCTGATATTTGATTCTTTAGTTTTGCACTAGAGCTACGAGGCTAATGGACAAGAAACAAGTAATAGAAACTAAGACCCAAAAATTAGCATCATGCAACATTGCACACTTATAGCAGGCTCCTTGGTTAAGCGCCAGGTTAAGGAACCAACCACACCAGTATGACGAAGAAGAGTCATTAAATCTTCAGATGTCTTGCATCTCTGTATTTCCTGTGAAAAATTGCACTTGAAACACTGCAAATACCACAGCTGGTTGCATGAAATGTATGTACTTATTGTGCCTGTGTGAGAGTAAGCAAGCCCCTGTAGACCCCAGAAGCTGCAGCGGTCTGTAAAACTGCAGCAAGTAAAGTATATAAAGCAAAAAAAACGCAAAGTGTGACTGCATGGCTGTTTTGAGTTGAAACAGCGTGGTTTGGAACAGGCGCTCTTCTGATTGGATTTATTCAACGCTCATTGCTCTTCCGCTAAACACCAAGGGTTGTTAAATCGCTGTCTTTTACCAAGACATTTATGGTTAAGGATGGCTGAAAATGGGTGGAACAAACCACTCTTGCCCGAAAACAGGTGCGAAAAGCGCACGTGGCTGCATTCACAGGCTGATTTTTTTTCATTAAACCACAACAAACACAAGAATGACACCGAAAAAGAACAAGTACTTCAAACTTTAAACGTTGACCTAACCTAGAGAGTTAACATGAAATTAAATCAGTTATCTTAGAGCTAATATAAATAATCTCAGAACTCTTGAAAAAAGGACTTTTAAAAACAAATGCTTGTACATTAAACAGTGAAATGAAATGCACAGTTGGCATATATGCATAGTTATATATAAAAATCTATAAAGTAGCTCATGTTTTATTTTATGTTAGTATGTTCACGCATCTGTATTCATATTTTCTTATTGGGAAGAAGCTACTACACTAATACTAAAATAAATGAAAACTTAATAAATCAGACATTCAATTAGCAAAAATAGTTCAAATGTCCATGCCTACTGATTAACAGTTGCTACTTGCAAATCAGGCTACTCTCTAAGTGTGCTTTTGCGAGTGTTGCTTGTTTTGCTCTCTTTCATTTCTCTCCTCAAACGCTGATTCAGGACTCTCTCATGGCAGACCACCGAAGCCCACTCAGCATGCCCAGTCAGCCAAAACAGCACTGATGAGAGCCGACTACAGCCAGCGGTGCAGCACATACCGATGCCCGCCGACTACCTGACAGCACCTGGCAACTGACAAGGCCCTCAGTTTCCCACCCCTGAAATAAAGCATTTTTAATAATCTCAAATGTGTTTGCTTATGTGGTTTCCAACACTGCACAACACACAGTTATCTATTAAACATAACATGTATTTTAATCAAATCTAATAAAGCTAAAACAGTAGTAAGAGGCCTGAATTTTGTCTGCATTTCTGTCCATTGGTTTAGATTACAGTATGTCCTACAGGATCAGAAACCTGCATGTCTATTAGAGTTATTTACTTAAGTCAACATGGTTTATGCCATTGTGGGTTTTACACATGCACAGTGCTAATTGATGGGACATAAGCATTCATTATTTGTAAGCTACACTATATGGACAAAAGTATTGGGGTACAGTCATGCTGAAATAGAAAAGGTTCTTCCCCAAACTGTGTCCACAAAGTTGGAAGCATGGTGTTGTCCAAAATGTCTTGGTATTGTGAAGCATTAACATTGTCCTTCACTGGAAGAAAGGGGCCATCAATAATTAAGAGGTATGTCCTAATACTTTTTTAGTGTATATTAACCTCATAACTTAAGATAGCCAACTTCAGTCCCCAGGCATGGTTGATTGGCTACATTTGGTGATGGGGGCTTGTTAACATGACAGCTTCTCTGCTTGAGGCTTGGAGTGGTTTGCATTCACCGGTCATCCATCTGTCTGTCTCTCTACTAGATCACACACGCGTGGAGATGAAAAGAAGAACTCACGTCTCAGGGAACTCTACAGGCTTGCTCCTGATCTTGTTATGCAGAGCCAGTATGTACTCATCAATAAAAGGGCACTAAAGAAAGAGAGAGAATAACATATGGGCTTAGCTGTACATCAAAAATGAAAAAAGGAGCAGCCTCTACAGCAATAAAATGGACCCTGTATTGCTCATAATCAAACTGGCAAACCTGTATGCTACCATATTCCTTTATAATCTTACCTTTCCAAATACAAAGCAGTAGAGCGTCACCCCCATTGCCCACACATCAAGAGCCTGGAACACAGAGAGTCATAGCCATTATACACAAGGTAATTAACTGGATGGACTGAAGCAACGAAACACATACTCGTTCTGTACTGTTCATTGTGTAAACTTGCTCTTATCAGCCACAGCAGCTCATTTAACCAGTGGGCTAAATGGTGGTAGAGCTGCAACCCTCATTTTTCAGAGTTGACTGGTCGTCCACAGCAGTTATGCAAAAACAATACAATCAGAATATTACTGGCAAGTGTAGAACTAGCCTTATACTCTGTTTTCAAGTGCATTAGGCTTTTGCAAACTTGGTTTATACCAGGAATGACATGATAAACCTGGTAAAACAGAACCTGGTAAAAACAGAACCAGAGGCTGAATTATTTGACTGCTCAAATGTACTTTAATGTTCAAATGTTATAAATAAGTAAACCAAAAACATATATGCAAAAGCATTCACCAAACATATGGAATTGTTACAGGCCTCTCAAAATCACCCTAAAAACCATAATAAAATTTTCAGTACTGCAATATATCCAACAGGGGGTCACACTGTACTAAAAATCAGCTCATCATACGCTACATGTTTCTATAGAAGCTGCGATTGTAGCCTCTCATTCAAATACAGCTTTCACAAGCTATGTAGGAAGTGATCTTTACATCACAAAATCTCAGCTAGTGAAGCACGAGATTTTTGCATATGTCTTCACTAGGTGGTGCTACTCCACAAAGAAATAATAATCGGGGGTCGCGTGCCTCCTAAGGCCAATGTGTCCTACAAATTTTTAGCATTTTCATTGAAATTGTTATCAAACTATTGTCTAAAAAGTACTTTGTGCCGCCCTTATTTCAGGGGGCGCTGTGGAAAGGGACACACATACAAATGGAGTCAAACCTCTTGGCGCTTTTAAAGTTACTCAGTCCCTGCCAGCCTTTTAGAAAGTCCGTTTAGAGCGGCTGGAAGGTTCTGGACACTGTGGACCCTGTAAACACACAGGCCTGTCTGAATGAGTGAGTGTCTGGCCGAATCTCTGGGGTGACAGCAGGCCTAAATCAATCAGACTAGTGACACGTGCCTGTAGAGTAACAGCACACAGTACAAAGTGTGTGTGTGTGTGTGTGTGTAGTAGAATAAAAGAAATAGGGGGAAAAAAAGTGTACTGTGGTCCAGAGCCGCCTACTCGTCTACATCAAATATCGTCTTTATGCTGTGATATACTGTGTTGACGCATTGGACACACATAAACACACAAACAGCTCATTAATGCATGGTTCGACACACACTGTCACAAGCTGATAAGCAGCCTACAGCATGGGTCACGGGCCTAATATAGTCGCCATGCTGTCATTACTGACTGTACTGACTGTGCTGGTGCTTTAAATAAATACTCGCCACTGTTTAATCACTGGCAGCAGTCAGTGTGCCAGAACAGTTAAACAGCCCATATCAAGAAAAAACAAATATTCCTCACTTTTCTTTCTTTAGTATTGGAATTCGACATAGGATACAATCATCAGTGAAATTTCAGAATAGATCATACATTGCCCAGCCCAAAAAAACATATTTGCCCAACTTTCAAACTTCTACGGAAATGAAAAGGGCTTCACTATATATGAACTGAGCATCATTATCATTATGTATAGCATTACATGCATTATTATCTTATTACCATGTGCAACAGTCTACCATGTGCAACCTTGTGCAGTTTTCTTATTCGGGTGCTAAAACATTATCATTCTGTGCAATGTCAGATCTGTAATAGTCTTACCATGTGCGGTACCATGTGAAGTTTTTTTAATGGGTGCCAAATCATTTCATTATGTGGGATATATTATTATAATTATGTGTAATACCTTTGTTACTTATGTTGATATTACTTACATGCTACTTAAATACTACTAATCTCTACTACGTATAGTAACATACTCCTAAACACCATTTGTGTTATAAGTCATTCACTTAACTGTGCTATTTATCTACAGTATTAAAGCCCCAGTGTTTGTGTATATAGCACGGTAGATTTTCTACAGATTATTTATTGGAATTATTTAGACTTTATACTGTTCTTGTCTTTGTGTCTGTGCAGTCACAACATGAGCAGTTTCCTCTGGGATCAGCAGGGTTTTCTGATTCATTAATTTTTTATTATTATTGTACATGCATAGCCACCTGCATGCACTGTTGAATCAAACGGAGGCTCTTTTTTGTTCGTATGTTAAACTTGCTTTGGGTATTTGTCAAAAAAGTAGTATATGTTTAAAAATGGCAGATGTAAATATTATTAAAATGTATCCAATCACAATTCATGGTCATTCAGAATCCACGCAGTGGGGATGGCGTAGTGGCACTTAATTTGGGTCTTGGAGAATTACTGACCTACATAATATTACTTTTTAAAAACATGACATTCAGAACATAGCTTATTACATGGGTTCGTTTAACATTGTTTTATATAATATTGTAACTACAAAAAAAAAAAAAACTATATAGTACTTATATTGGCACATGCATAGGTAGATTTTCATGCAAAAGGATTCAGAGAGGTTGTAAAACCGTTCTTAGTAAAATAACATACAAATGACCGTTCTTAGTAAAATAACGTACAAATCGTAAATGTCATAATTCAAAGTCAGAGGAAAGAAACATGTAGAATACACACTAATGCCAAGGAACAAACATACATACGCACATACTATGTTTACCTTTCCGCTGAAGCTCTTGCGGTTGTCAGAAAGGGTCTCTGGGGCCATGAAAGCGGGAGTCCCAGCCGTGCTGGAGAGCAAAGCATCGTTCCCCTCAAACTGGTTACTAACGCCAAAATCAGCAATCTTCACATGGCCGTCGTCTCCCAGCAACAGATTTGACGGCTTGATATCTCTATGGACAATCTTCTGATAGTGCACTGAGGAGCAGAAGAAAGGCAAATCAACATAACACTTATGCAATTCTTTCTAATCGTTACACAAGGATTACAAATAATATACTTAAGGAACCGCCTCTGTCGAAGGCTGTCAAAGACCACTGAAGTCTGAGAGGGCCATTTTAGTGGTCAAGAGAGGTCACCACAGCCAATTCACAGAAGTACACAAAAGCTGATTGGAGGAGTGGGGCCTTTTTGTCTCAAGTGCACAATCAAAGCTAAAGTGGGGGCATAAACTGTCTTTAGTGTCCATAAACTGTCTTTTGTGTTGTCCTGTGATTAGGCTACCACAACTCAAATATACCGGGATTTTGTGTGTTAATGGCTATA
>JBBJLS010000082.1:10365151-10380980 GCA_037577275.1 Bryconaethiops microstoma
CCTCCTGTTCCTCCTTGCACAAAGGCGGAGGTAGCGGTCCTGCTGCTGGGTTGTTGCCCTCCTACGGCCTCCTCCACATCTCCTGATGTACTGGCCTGTCTCCTGGTAATGCCTCCATGCTCTGGACACTACGC
Source organism: Bryconaethiops microstoma (assembly GCA_037577275.1). Lineage (NCBI taxonomy): Eukaryota > Metazoa > Chordata > Actinopteri > Characiformes > Alestidae > Bryconaethiops > Bryconaethiops microstoma. Next base: position 10,365,286 of record JBBJLS010000082.1, read on the forward strand.
TGACAGACACAGCAAACCTTCTTGTCACGGCTCGCATTGATGTGCCATCCTGGATGAGCTGCACTACCTGAGCCACTTGTGTGGGTCTCATGCTACCACTAGAGTGAAAGCACCACCAGCATTCAAAAATAACCAAAACATCAGCCAGAAAGCATAGGAACTAAGAAGTGGTCTGTGGTCACCACCTGCAGAACCACTCCTTTATTTGGGATGTCTTGCTAATTGTCTATAATTTCCACCTGTTGTCTAGTCCATTTGCACAACAGCATGTGAAATTGATTGTCAATCAGTGTTGCTTCCTAAGTGGACAGTTTGATTTCATAGAAGTGTGATTGACTTGGAGTTACATTGTGTTGTTCGTATTCCCTTTATTTTTTTTTTGAGCAGTATATTTGTCTCTGAGTCTTTTTCCTGTGTCCAGTCATGTGTCCCTTAAAAATCCATCTTCATATCCCTGGTCGTAACAGCGATCATGCTGGTTATGCTGGTCATTAGTCTAATCTAGTCTGGTATGTCACTGGTCAGACAGAAAAGCTGATCTTGCACTATGCAAGCTGAAACTTGATATTTGATATCTGGTATTGATAGTCTAAACAATAAATCAAAATCCACAATAATCATGGCAATAACATTTTGTTTAAATATTTATAGCCATGCTTGTAATGACTTATTAACCCTACTTTTATGTTAGGGGTCAGTTTGAGCCCACTCAACATTTAATGCCTCTGAAAATAACTGACATGATTTTTTGCTTCATAGTAAATAATTTATATTCATATTCTATTTTAAATGGGACAACTGGATAAACACAAAATTAATATGATTAGACGTTTTCGATGTCATGTACATCTTTTGTATGCATCAGTGTTCTTTGGTGTCAGTATAACCCAATGCTGTTTTAGAAGTACAAGACATATAAGAAATTTGTTTTGGTTGTTTTAAATGATTTTGAGGACACTGTAATATGCAATTTATAATCTTCAAAAACCTTTGCTATGCTCTAGGGCCATAATTGAACATAATCATACCTATAGAGGTGTGAGAACTACCGATAGATCATATGACATGGGCAAGGGAAAACATATTTCCCACAAGAACTTTGACCCAAAGCTTAAAATGTGCTAGTAAGTTTGACATTGTAAGACACGGGGCTGAAGTGGAGCCCCGATCCAGGAATAGGGAGGATTTCTCAGCTCCAGGATTTCTCACTTACCAATCAGACACAGATCGCCCTCACCTGAATACTAACTCTGGGTGTATTTATAGACCCTGAGCACCTAAGCTCAATGCGAAGTATTCTTGCCAAACCAAGTTACCGAGCGGATCTCTTTACCTATCTCTTGATTCTTGTTATGACCCTGCCTTGTCTTTGTGGATTACCCTTTTTGCCTTGCCCTCTTGACTCTTGGATTACGGACTTTCGGATTTATGGTTTTGACCCTTTTTGCTCTGGACTCTGGTTACACCCTTTTTGCTTCACCCTCTTATGGTTTTTGGATTTTGGACTCTTGGTATTTTTGACTATTGCTGTGGACTTGGTTTTTCCCTTTTTGCCTATCGTACTGTATTCCTGTTTAATAAATTATAACGTTCTGCTATTGGATCCTACCTTGTATTCATTAAAGACATAACATAAGAGTTAATGTTTTAAATTTGGTCATGGATTCCTACAAAGTGTTACTCTTTTCTCCTTATTGGATAGTCTAATTTAATTGTGTGTGCATACTGGCAGATATCACTCACCTCTGAGGCCTTTTGGATTGATCTCACAAATTCAGCTTTTAAGTCAGGATCATCAACAAGACCTTCATCAACAAAGGTCTTGTCTTTGATGGTGCCCAACAAGCCTTTCACATTTTCCCAGAAGCCTTGAAGTTGAATAAGAATACTCTGAATTATAGTCAGGTAGCTCTGGATTTCTCTGAGGTGGACAGGATCAAGAATAGATCCTAATGAAAGAAGGAACAGAAAGAACAAAGTAACAAATGTGTGAATGTACTCATTGTATTTTATCTAGGCATCACAGGCCTAGTGTTGTGAGGTTCTTGCAGTATTTTTTGTTTTTCTAACATACACCCATGAGTGAGGATACCCACCCTGGTCCATTTTTAGTTTGTCCAGCTTCATGTTCCAGTCAATTTTCTGGATCTTCAAGTTCCACTCCTTTTGTTTCAGAGATGTCTTTTCTGAAGAGAGATGGTTCAGTTGTCCTTCAAGAGCTTTGGTCTTTTCAGCAACACCAGGACCAGTTGCTGCACCATAAAAGGACTGCTCAAGAGGACCAAAGAATGGCACTATAGCAGCAAAAATACTAAGACCTTTGCTTTTGGAAGCAGCAGATCTAACCAAACTCTGTAGTTCTTGATTTTTGGCCTCAAACTGCTTCTCTTTTTCTTCAATCTGTTTAGTGGTATCACTCAGCTGGGCTTCGAAGGTGTTTAGAGGTTTCATAATTGCCTGAATATCTTTTGACAGCTGGTTTAATTGTTTTTTGGTCTCTGTCTTTTGTTTTTTTTGATGATGATGATACTGGTGGTTGAAGCCATGTTATTGTTGTGGGCATCATACATAAATGGTAAAATTCAGTCAGCAGTTTGAGTGTCTTCAATGTGTTTATAATATAAACTGTCTTCTGTATATCAAACACAATATTCACAGTTTAAAAGGTTTAAATATCACCATAAACATCCTTTCCATTAATGTGTATCCTTGGTGTGTGAATAAACAAAGTTATTCAAAACATTTATAACCAGAGTTGAATTTACCTTTTCATTTTTCACAGATATTCTTTTGAATATAACTCTTAAAATGTGATTAGTCTATTAGAAAAAAAATAAGTGATCAAAGTGAGAAATATTAATATTTTTATTAAAAACGTACATATTTTATTTTTCAGTATTACTGGCTAATAATAATTATTACAATAGATTTTTGAAATACTGTCCTTTATGGTATCATGCCATTATTATTATTATTATTATTATTATTATTAGCACCATTTAAAAACTACAAAGACATAATGGATAGATAAATATTTTTATAACAGTTTATGCTAATCAAGGTAATTCATCTGTGTAATCCAGAACAAGTGGGTCTGTCAGCAAGTTGGGTGAGAGTCCGGAGGAACATTATTAGCCGACATAAACAGCTTTTTATGTATATTTTTAAGAATTTTAAATTTAATACATATGTTTATAATGATTATTAACAGGAATTTTGTCAACCTGTTTGCTGTGGGTTATGATGGTCAATTTTAAACTATAAGACTTAGTCTGAAACTGGTCCTGAATGGGTTTCTGATAAGTGGCTGCTGGTTCTGAGAGGGTTTCTAAACGGTCACTGTTTCAAGATGGTTTTCTGAGCAGAAACCAAGTGGGTTTTTAACATAACCTAAATCTGAACAGGTTCTGAGTGGAGCTCTAAGTAGAAACCAATTGTCAGTAGGTTTCTGATGAGTATATCTGTTTCTGAGTGGGTTTCTAAGTAGGAACTGGTTGTCAGTACGTTTTTTGTGAGTACAAACTGGTTCTCAGCAGGGCTCTGATAAGTATAACTGGTTCTGAGTGGGTTTCCAAGTAGAAACTGGTTCTCAGTGTCACAGTCACGATCCACAGCCGCCAGAGGGCACCACTGATCGGGACTAAAAAGACGCTAAGACACCTAATAATACAGGAAAACAAACTCTGAACTGTAGTACTGTTCCATAGCCACCAGGAGGCGCCTGGAACAGCTTTCCCCTCACTCATGACATCACTTGGATCAGCTGGGAAATGGAACAGCTGATCTGCATCGCCAATGATTTGGACTTTTCTGATTGGTTCTCCTCTTGTATATAAGTGTGTCAACTAGTAACTCTGTTTATGGATGCATTGTTATTTACTGTTACTTGATCGCTTCTCTTTCTCTCCTTCTCGAATCCCTCAAAGCTTCTTTATCAGGCCTTATTTTGGTTCTGTTCAGTTACCGTGTTTTGTTTTGGGTTCACTTTTGTGTAAATAAACCTCACCCTTAAGATGTCCTTCTGCGCCTGTGCTTCCTCTTTCCTCAACGGCTCTCGTCAGATCGTGACATAATCTCTAACCCACGGATTGATAAACAATATTTGTTGAAATAAAACTTGTTGAAATTCTTGTTGTTGTTGAAATAAAACTTCTAAAGTATTTACTGCTTGTCTGTTCCTCATTCCACTTTTTATATAATATAAAATACCTTGGCATTTTAGTACCCTTGTATCATCTTGTTGCCCTGAGGCAACAAACCAAAATCTGGTAGGGGGGATTGGGTGGGACACATTTTATGATTGATATATTATCAACGACACCCAAGCTCCCAACAACTAGGGTGAAATATTTTTTTCCTCTTAAAATAAAAATGAATGCCATAGAGGGTTAAAATCAGGCTAGAACAGACACATATATGCCTTACATCACATTCTGTTGCGCTACAAGTAATTGTGTTATATTTCAGGCTAGACTTGTTAAAAATATTCTTCTGTTCATTTCGTCTTTACTCCAGTTCAATATTTTCTGCTGGTGTAAGGCTGATATTGATACTGATTATTGAATTAGTGCAACCCCAATACTGCTCATAAGAAACAGCCAAAGATGAGTGCTCCCCCTTGTGGAGAGTTTTCTGCATGCTAAAAATGAATGAGTGGGTGAGTAACAAGCTAGGACAATTAATACATTCTGAAACACAAATAAACCTCACATGCATGTTCATTCACTTGCTTAACGGATCAGACTGAAAACCTCAGCTAGAAGGCTACTTCTGTGGATGGGTACTCTTATAGCCTTGCACTTCACTCTCGATCACACTCTCTCAGACTCTGTTTTTGTTCCCACTATTTGTTTGGCGAATATTAATAGCTGGATTACGTTCTGAATTAAACTTCTATCTAACAATACATGACCTTCATCTCTCATTATTCATTATTAAGTACCTCACATGCCTCGGTCACTCCTTAAATGAGCTCATTATTAATCGTAATTGCTTATTATGTTATTGTTTTGTTGTGCGGTGTCTTGGTTCCTATCAAGGTTTCTTCCTCCTGCTTTGAGGGAGTTTTCCTTGCCACTGTTACTTTCAGCCTACTCTCTGGGTGTATGGACTCAGACTTCTGTAAAGTTGCTTGTGACAGCATCTGTTGCAAACTCATGCAAAGTAACTCTCACGTAAACAGCTGGAAACTTTCATTAAGTCTTTTTACATTGCCATTTTCAACCTCTTTTTATCCTTTAGAACTAAACAAACATTTATATTATAGTCCCTTTAAGACTCATATATGAAAATGACTTTTGTTCTTAAAATGAAAATGACTTTTGTGCTGCCCTGCATTGTGAATCTTCCAAAAAGTAGTGCGGGTGGAAACTCTCCTTATAACCTCCTAATGAACGGGTGGAGCTAAGCTAGGCTGAATAGATGGGTTTATGTTACTGTGTTTACATATACAGGATGTCCTTGGGTTACGACAGTCTCACCATACAAAGTTTCGAGTTTACGATGCTCACTTCCATAAAAACATAAAAAAATTGAGACGTGAGTGTTTCGGTTTACCCTGTTAGCGCCGTGCTTACGGACTACGTTGGAGAACTAGTTTGGTTGCACGCTGCAGAAGAATATGCAGTTACGCAGCATATGAGTGAGGGAGTTGCCGTCCCCAGTACAGTACAGTTCAGTTCAGTTCAGTTCAGTTTCAGCTTTATTTGTCATATGCATGTTAGCACAGAGACAACATTGCAATGAAATGTGATTGACGAGTGAAGACAAGTCACTCAGCAATACAGTAAAAAATAACAATATAAAGTTAAAGAGTAAAAGATGTACTAAAAAATATCCAAACCCTAAGCACCATAAATTACAATTTCCAAAAAGAGAAGAAAATAAAATATATATGTGTATATACATATATCTCTCTCTATATATATAGGGTAGACAGCATTATTGCACATGAGATAAAGTGACAGGAGTAAGCAGCAGTGAAGTGGCAGTACTGTACAGTACAGCTTAGTTATGTTTTTATGTTCTAGATTTCAATTTTACAACTGTATTAGGATCAGTAAGTGACGTCGTCTAGGGTGTGTTTCAACTTACACCAAAATTAGGGTTACGTCACTATCGTAGGAACGGAACTGGGTCGTAACCCAAGGCACAAAACAAGCGAATTCAGAACAGGCCGTTAGTACAGCCCTGTTTCTTTACTTGGTAATAGAAGTGAATTGTATATATTGAAACATTGTTTATGTACTATATTACCTCTTATTTTTAAAAAGAGAGGAAAATTTGAGTTTTAATGGCATGGTCCCTTTAACCCCAAAACTTGTTTCGCACTTTGTTGACAAATGCAGTGTTTTGACAGATGTTCTACAGCTGAACAGCATGAGGCCCTTACCCATGTGCAAATTGTCCTCAGCTGGGTCGTCCAGCACCTGAAACAGAAACATTATGTGGATCAGAAGCTCCCACAGGCCATTTCAGCGCTGCAGCGGCGTTAATATCAATGTCGAAGAGACACCGAGCACGACCCAGAATTCTGCAAACTGGATTACGCAATGTACAAGTCACACTACATAACATACAAAACAGGGACAAGAGCTAAATCGAGAACAAAAACGGAACGCAAGATGAAAAGGCGTCCCCCGTAGAGCGTATTTATTATATTTCCGCACTGTTCCTACAATGACTGGAGAAGCTTTTGAAGCTACAGATACAAGCAGTCTAGTGAACTACAGTACAGTCCTAGACAGAATATTATTTTACACAATTATGCAGGAAAATCGAGAGGACTATAAAGAAGATATTTACACTGACTTGAAAGCCACAAGGCAGAGCGATGAGTTCCCTGCTGATTGAAGCCTCTCATTCTTTTCGCTCTCGCGCTTTCCTTTCACTCTTTCCCTCTCTCTGCCTTCCTCGAACAAAGCTAAATGACACTGAAATTCGCCATGATTGAAGGACACACTCCAGCAGGGCCATGCCGAGAGATCAGGAATGCCCTATTTTCTCTTCTGCATCCTCCAATCCTCCCATCTGTTTCTGCTCCTCTCCTTCAGTGGGTTTCTTTCTGACTGATCTTAAACATACAAAGGATTTTTCGGTTGGCTAATTTCTGAAAAGCTTTCATTTGCTCTGTCCCCTCGCTGGATGACCATTTGTGTCAGTCTGTCTTCTGATTCAAGTTCTGACTGCACTGAGTCATATTCATTTAATCTTCAATTCAATCCTCAGGGTGCTTCTCTTTTCCTCTCTTCACAAAACCACATCAGACACTTAGGCTGACTCATTTAAGCCTCGGGCACCGTTCTGAAAAGTACTTTTCAAGCAAACTTTTTTAAAAGCCTGAAGGATCGGCTTGAATCTCAGTATCTGCTCACATGAAATGCTTTCCAGATGTCAGAAGACCAGCACTCACCTCCACCAGCTTGACTATGTTGAGGTGGTCCAGCTTTTTGAGGATGGCGATCTCTTGGTAGACCCTCTCCAGGGGCCCAAGCACTTTGGGCTGCTCGCCCAACGCTGCCTTTGGACCCCGCGGAGGAGGACGGCCTGCAGAGAGAGTATGAGCTGCGTTCAAAAAGAGGCATAAAAACTGAAGCTTTTATTCTTAATATAGGTTCTACAGGGCAAGGCTTCTCAGTTCTGGTCCTGAAGTGCCACTGCATTATGTAGGGTTTTCCCTGTTAGTTCATTTGATGGATCAAGTGTGATGGAAGCAGTGGAAATACTACAAGTCCCCAAATCTAGACGTTTTTTTTTCCTGCAATTAGAATTGGCAATCACTGGAAGGTATGGCACAAGATGGCCAATTGGTTACATTTACAGCTTAGTAAACTACCAGTTAACCACCAAAATGCAGGAACACTGGATTCAAGGTTCAGATTGAATTTCCACTGCTATAAAAAGTTGTCACATCCGTGCCGCCTCCACCACGCCTTCAGCGTTCACAGTCATCGTGACACTGAGCTGGAGGTGTCCTGTCCACGTGGAGGTTTGTTTTGGTTTGATGTGTTGCTAGGCGGCGCACCTGTTTTACGTTCAGTCCTTGTGTTCTCTTTAGATCAACATTGTCAGGTTTCCCTTGTGTTTCCAGGTGTGTCCCCTCATTAGATAAGTATGTGATTATTGTCTCGTGCTTTTGATTGGTTCTCGTGTTCCTGTCCCCTCATGTGTCTAAGTTTAAAAGACCAGTCGGTCCAGTAGTCTGGCATGCGGTCACCGAGTTCCTGACCATCGTGCTTTTCCTCAGGCTCCTCTCTTGTTCCGGTTTCAGTGTGGACTACTCTCTGGTGCTTTGTAGTGGTCTCACCTAGCTGCTAAAAGAAAGTCATTGTCGCTAAGCAGTGAGGAGTCCTGCCTTTAGATCTAACTCTGATTTGGATGTCTCTATCTCTCATGTTTTCTAGTAGCACCCAGCATGGCAGAAGCGCCTCCAGGCTGGGATTCCTCACATCCAACTCCAGCAAGAGTTGGAGCATCGGAACTCTAGTGTTCCCCTAGGTTCCCTAAGAGCGTGAACTTCATCAGGATTGGTCCTGTCTGTTAGGAGGACCCTTCCTCTAACGAAGCAGTTCCCTCAAGCCAAGCCAAAAGAAAGCAAGAGTGCTTATTTCCTCACGTGTCTGTTTATGTGCTTTGTGTTATTAAAAGCTACCTTGATTTGAGTTTACGCCTGCATTTGTGTCCACTTTCCCTGAGACAGCATGACAAAAGTGCAAGGCAAAATACATAACATTATGTAAAACATAAAATTAGGCTGCTGTGACAAAGGAAAAGTGTAAAACAAATCATGACTATCTTCTTTTTTAGACCCTAAAAGCAGTCCCCCTTTGTCTACACACACTTGGGATTCTCTAAAGCAGCATCATGAAGAACCACCTGAGATGTTTTTCTAACAGGCTTACAGGAGTTCCATAATAACAAACAGGCAGTTAAAGCACCTTTTAAACTCTATTTAAATGAACTCTGTTCCCTGATTATCATGAGGTTGTGGGTTAAATGGGTGGATATATTTAAATACATTGATTTTCATGACATCAGAAAAAAAATTACAGGGGCAGCTTAATTACATTACATTATATTCATTTGGCAGCACCTTTTATCCAAAGTGACTAACAATATCAGGAAACACTCAAGTTTAAGAACAGTGGTAGAACCAGAGGAGGCTAAATCTGTATGTAGGGAGTTGTGCAAGAAGAAGTGCATCAGGATAGGAGATGCTCTCTGAACAAATGAAGGATTCTGCTGCTCTTGTCGAGTTAGGCAGCTCATTTCACCAGCGGGGAACCACGAATGAGACAAGTCTGGACTGGGTTTACCTTGTGTGTAGGGATGGCGGAGCCAGACAATGTTCCGTGGAGGGGCGGAGGGAGCAAGTAGGAACATAAGACTGAATGATGGGATTAAGGTAGCTGAGTGCAGACTCAGATGTCATTCTGCAGGCAAGAGTTAGTGACTTGAACTTAAATCGACTCCGTCAGAAGTGGGGTGGCATGCAACCTTCTGGGTTGTTTGAAGACCAGTCGAGCTGCTGCATTCTGAACCAGCTGTAAGGGTCTTACCACGCAAGCTGGAAGACCCACTAGGAGAGCACAGCATAATTTCCATATGGATTACATGGACTGGTGTGTGAACAGTATTGTTTTGAAACAAGACATCTTCTACTGTGAAGTTACTTTTTGAAATACAACGATTTGTTCTGAGAGTGACGATATTTATTAGTACCGAACACTAGTTCACCCATGCAGAAGAAACCCTTCACACTTGTTACGAAGGCTAATCAGAAGAAGATACATACGTGGAAATCCATACTGCTTCATCAGCTTCTTCTTAGACACCACTTTCATTGCCTGGATAAAGAGAAACAGAAGGAGAGAGAGAGGGAGTTGAGAGAAAAAAAAAGTGTGGCTTGCTGTCAGTTCCCTGGACAAACCGCAGTGTTCTCAAATACTGTCTCTGTCACCCTTTTCTTCCTTTGTGCACAAAACGTCCCAAACAATCACCATCACGCCTGGAGGTGGGTGTCAGAGACTTTCAAGAGGGTGACATAATCGGCTGACTTTCTTGCATTTCCATATTAATCAAACAAAGAGCCTTTATATAGTGCCGTCAGGCCAAGCCCCCTCATCCGTCCCCCCGGGCCTTAATGGAGCACTCCAGGTTCGCCTCCCAGCAGTGGCTCCGGCTAAGTGATTGCAAAAGTGATTATGGAAATCCATGAGCGAATATGGAAATTTGCCAATGAATAATTGAATGGCAGATTCTCGAGAGTAATCAGCTCAAAAAAGGGCGGCTCACCAAACCAGAGCAGGGTTAAAACTTGTGTGGAAAAGAAGGGGATGGGATGAGAAACTTAGTAAGCTGAATACTGTATTTGAGAGAAGTGGAGAACAGAGCACAGTTGGATGATTTTTCTGCACTAGCACAACCATTTAACTTAGTAATCAACTTATGAGCTGAATCGGGGGGTGGGGGGGTGGGGGGGAGTTCAATTCACTGTCTGGCCAACGTTTTAGTTTCTACACCATTAAGAGTGCTTGGGCAAGACTCATAACACTACACTCACCATTTGTAACACGATTCAAGTGTGTCTCTGAATAAGAGGGTAAACTAAATATAGATTTCTTTATTCTCACTGTATACACAGTTACACAATAAAATTTTTAAATGAGCTTCACTGAAAGTGCATTTAAATAATGTATAAGAAATTAAAGGATAAAGATATGTACGCACATATGCATATACACAGGGATTGACATAAGCAGTAGGCAATGACAAATTGGCGTATGTGGTACGCAAATGTGTGGCAGTTTTCAGTATTCACAGTGCAAATGCATACCTAATTTGAGTAACTTCATACTGCGTGCCCTGCCCCTCGACTTCACAGCCTAAGACACAGCCAAGACCTCTCTGCGCGCAGTATATATTATATATACACACACACACACATATATATATATATATATATACACACACACACACACACACACACACACACACACACTTATAATTGGTACAAAAAATGGATTTAAATATTACCTCTAAAATCTTATTATATTCTTTTTGTCATTTTAGTTTTAGTTTGAACACCAACTTTATAAATGGTAAATAGCATACATTATGGCAATTCTGTTTTTTTAACTAAAAAAACTACTCGTCTCAAAGTGTAACCACTTGATTTAAATATGATGCATTGGAGATTTTAATTTTGTTGTTTGATACTATGTCAATCACTTATTAAGGAATCATTCTGCACGTTTCTACATATTTATGTACCAAACTAACACATCAGAGTAATTTTACATTCATCTGCAACCAGATTGGTTTCCAAATTTTTTAAATGCACTGTAGATGACAGTGGAAGATGTTGCATTTATGTTCCTTTACAGTGAAATTTGTGTTGAAATAAATGCAATATATGAAACAGGAAACCCAAAACAAGCATTAAGTAAGTGTGTGTGAGTTGTAATGTGGACTCTACAGAGTGTAAACTTACGATAGCACTGTTTGCCATCTGCTCCCAGCTCATAGGCAACGTTACACACACACACGAAAGAGCCTCTGGTGTTCCGGCAGCCATGGGCGCAGTCCGCCTGACCCGTCTCGCACTCATCAATGTCTGAGACACACACACACACACACACACGCACACACGCACACACGCACACGCACTTCAGGGCTCTTCAAGCTGAAACGCCATTTGGGGCTTCAGGAAACTGTATAAAATCTGCTTAATATATACCAAGGAGACATTTGTGAACAAGAAATTAATAAATAACAGCACAAACAAACAAAAAAAATCATCCCCTCCAGCAAAGGATAAGTCCAGCTGGCACAGAAGAAATAACAAGCAAACCAAAACAAAACCTGAGCAACGGAAAAGCTGTGCTGTGTCCTAGAGGTATACAAATGCACTCATGCATTGGGATCGTGGCAATTCAACTGCTGGAATAGAAAGCTGGGCGGATTACAATAAAATTCAATAATGTATGTGCAGTTGTATTTGTCCGGTTTCAGGTCACATATATGAATTCAGAGTAGGACCTGTTTCTGAATAACTATGTTCCGATTCTCAAATCGGTCAACATTTATCTGAACGTGGGGTACACTGAGGGAGACCCTCATTTACTGTAGCTGCGCAATAGGACTGAAAAGAGTCATTATAATTTTTTGATAATAAAGTGGAAAATAAAGCGCAAGGAAAAACAGTAAGAAAGAATAAATAAAGTTTAAGAAATCTGAAACAGGATTAACAAATCAAACTACATTTGGTACAGTAATACAAATCAAACAAAACAAACGCATAACAGTATAGAAATCAGTTCAGCTACTTTTTGTTTTATTTAGAGTCATAAATCAATCGAGCTCAGAGATTTTTACCTCTACAACTATAGATACACCAGTCTAACTTTTTCTCGTCCAATACGCATTCAGATTTCTAGCCATCTGTGATGCACTGTTAAAGGATCAGTTCTTTTGCTAATAGCCATCCAGCACGCAGACCAGAAAAAACACTTCTTTTACCTTCACAGGTCTTGCCGTCCTCTGCCAGCGTGTATCCTGGCCCACAGTCACAGTGGGCCTTCCCTCCATCACTGCGGCAGTCCTGAGAACAGCCTCCGTTTCTGACCAGACAAGGGTCGGCCACTGGAGAGGTGAAAACACACAGAATGTAACTGAAAGCCCATATGAGGAACATCCCCCAGAGGCTAGATAGTACATAAGCATTCCAATGCATTTACGTACAGGTCAGCACTTATCAACAGAACAATGAGACATTTTACATACAAAAAATGGACCCTTGACTTGAAAATGTCGACATCAGCTGCATTTTAAATGAACAAATTCTGTAAAAACTGACCATGAATGACTGAATGTAAATGTTTGATATTTTCAGTTGCGCTATATATATATAGGTTGGGGACTATTTTCAGTATGAGTATATAACTGTGTTGTGTTCCCATTACTCCTAATTGACATGACCAGGCAAATGTTTGGGCCCCCAAATGGTTTGAGCGTGTCAATCCCATTGAAATCTATGGCATCACCCGAAGTGGTGAATCCCATTTTGATCACAAATTTCACTGACATAATATTACAGAACATGTTAGGAATAATACTTAAATAACAAATTATATTAGTGAAAACCTCTATCGTAACATACTTCAAAATTCAGCTGCGTGAATACTTCAAAAAGGAATGAATGGGAATTTTCTGTTCAGTACTATAAGCCAGGCATTTTGAAATCCCAGTCCGAGTGACCACACACACTGATGCACATTTTGTGTTTTTCTCATCTAGCACACCTGATTCAACTCATAACTTAATTGACAAGCTCTTTGTGAGCAGGGTCAGGGGTCCAAAGCAGGGAAAACACGAAAATCACACTAAATGGGGTCACCAGGAACCCCAGCAATTATCTGCTGAAAGACAGTAATTTTTTGATCATCATAGTTAAATAGTGTGTGTGTATGTGTGTGAGAGAGAGAGCAAGAGATAGAGAGAGGAAGAGAGAGAGCGAGCGACGGCGTGAGAACAGGTGCTGAGAACAAGAGGCAGAATGGCCAGATGTGTCACAACCAAAACTGCCAGGTCCTAATTATTATTAATCATCAAAAAAAACCTGATAACACACATTTAAAAGTTTCATCTGAGAACAGGAACCAATTATATTCAGCTTTTAGCAAAAGGATCTTGTATAATTTCCCCTTTCTTATTACATTTTCAAGTGGCTGGGGTTGAAAACTGTCTGTAAATTCACATCAAAAGCAGTAGATGCTGGAAAAAATTGATTCATGACATGCAACAGCTTTATATTATAAAATGTACCTTAATTCCCTTTTCATAAAATGTACCTTAATTCCCTAAAAAGTCAAATACACTTTTTTCTGTATTGTTTTACCACAGGTTAGCCTTTCCAAATGTCTCTTTAATTTGAATTATTTGATAACTTTATTACACAGTCTTAGGAATCGCCGCAGGGTTACATTTCACAACTTGTTGTTCTTGTATAACTATGTATGTGACAAAGAATCTTGAATCTTAAGTTGCTCACTGGGAAAGTTTCTTTAGTGTTGAGATTCCAAAGTTAAGATTTCACAGCATGAGACGTCATTTCCTAAATACATTTCCTAAAATGGGGTTTAAAAGACTTGGCAGCATCAAAGCGGTACAGCCAATCCAGACTTAACCAGACTGATTCTGTAAAAGGAATATGTCAGCCCAATATTTCAGTCCAGACTCTTGCTGTCTTGATTACAACCGGCTAAAAACATTTGAGCCCAACTTTTTAAAGTATGTACCACCATCTTTTGTTCAGGATGCTCACAAGTTAAAACCTAAAGAGAATCAAAGTGAGCAGCAAAACCACATATCTCCATTTTCTACCTTTATCACCAAGGTAGTGGCTCTTTTTATTGAATTTGGTCATTTCCCCAAAAACAGACATCAAGTTGAGTGCTATAGGTGAAGTCATTTTATAGGGATCCGTCTTCTCCCTTTTATAATTTAAGCACTTGGATGGAACCCAGTGAATCTGCCATGTCCAAAAAAGACACTATAGGACATGTCAATATACTATATGTGCAAAAGTTCGTTTTAGTTCAGTTTATATGTTTTCAGTCTCTGCCGATTGATGCCTTTTGTAAAAGTTTTTTTAAAAGCTAAATAGAAACAAATGCATTGAATTAACTTTGTGTATTTGATCATAGGCGGATAACAGACACAGAACAGACTGAAAATGCTGGAGTGATCCTTTAAGCCTCAAGGTTCGCGATTCCTTCTTTGAAGTACAATAACAAAGCGGCAAGCAGAAAGCAGGACACGTTCCTGACCCTCATTTGTTCATGGCACAGGTATTTCTCATATTTGGTTTATCACACTGACAGTTCACAAATCAAACGTGATTACGGCATGTTTGAATCCGGCTGTCAGAAAACAATAATGTAATTTTCTCTAAGTGTGAGGCGACGTGCTGATTGTATGGACGGGACTTCATAACGTGAGTGTTGAGGACCTGGGGAAGCTTCCCAGCTGAAAGTGAAAGTGGACACACACTCACAGGTGCAGTGCTTGCCGTCCTCTGCGAGCGTGTAGTTGGGTCGACAGCGGCACTGGAAGTGAACTGCTGTCTGTTGGACACAATAGTGCTCACATCCTCCATTACTTATACCGCAGGAATGGACAGCTAAAAATAAACAAACATACGCAAACAGGTTCACAGGTTATTACACCACACCACAACTCCAACTGTAAATAACTGGTATTTATTATTTACAGTACATCCTCTGTCCTGCTGCTGCTATTATTTGCACAATCATTATATATCGTTGTCCACAGTTAGAATACAGTATCTGGCATAATATTGTATTCATTTTAATGCCGACTGCACTAAATGTCTTGTCCAGTTGTTTTGTGCTCTTGCCCTTGTGCTCTGTGCATTTCATCCTGTCTGTACTTGTGTAGTCTTGTGATGTTTCTGGTTTTGTTCTTTGCAGGTCTGTTTTTGTTCATGTTGCTCCATGACCCTGGAAGAATGTCGTTTCATTTCACTCTGTATTGTGTATATGGCTGAAATGACAAACCTCATTGTCTTGAATTAGGTACATCTACTCTGAATTTTAACCATTTTATACACACACACACACACACACACACACACACACACACACACACACACACACACACACACACACACACAC